>CM077103.1:7010616-7028611 GCA_039619505.1 Cimex hemipterus | reverse complement strand
TATATATATATATATATATATATATATATATATATATATATATAGGTGATCATAGTTTTGTTTTTATAGCATAATTATTGAAAACAATTGTATTAAATATTTTGATTTTATGATCAAAGTTCCATGTTTTAACTGTTTGCAAGGAAAAAAATTGCTTCAGAATATACTCTTTTATGTAGTTATTACACAATTATTATACAAACCCATAGTGCATAAAATACGTAGAAATGTTAACCGCATGTTACTGTTAACCGTTGTGCGACTGCCTTCCAATATTTTTATCCCTAATTGTCAAATACGTCTGTTCCCATGTGATTTGCATAGATCACGCTCTTTCTCCTCTATTAGCATATAAATAGGAGTGGAAGTCAAAATAGAAAGGGGAGAGAATTTATGCACCAATAACTTAGAAGTGCCACGAGGGTGGACACAAAGCATTGTATCTTACCTACACTGTACGTCTTTCAAATCTAAAGAGAAAGCCCGCAAAAGTACAACAGTACAACCAAAAAAATAAACCGAAGATAAATCATTCCAATCCAATGGATTTAAATTTTGCGTCCTTTCACGAATATTGTTGCAATTTAACTTCACTGTCTCTCACTAACTAAAGTATTATTTATTTTAATTAGATAATTTTCCGATTAGACATAAAGAGATTTTTTTTTCTTTTTGCTCTTGCCTCCTGTGTCGATTTTAACAACGTTCACATAATTATTTAATTACAATTCATTATTCACAATTATGAGAATCCATTATTGGTCCTACTACGCGGCAATTAGTTATTATCTATTTAATGGAGGTAAATTAAACAATCAAATTGTAGAAAACGTATTATTAAAGCTGACGAATCGCATTACGTGCCACCCTCACGACAGAACCTGCAATTACGTGAACATTATTATACATTAGATATGATTATTTTATGTCAAGGAAAAACAAACGACTTAAATAAATTTACAGTAAATGTAACTTAATTAAACAGTAAAATAACCGGCCGAATTAAACAGTTTTGAAATATCAACAGTTCTTATGAATAATATAACTGACAGTTATTAAGACATCATATTAAAAAAAACTCTTACATTGAATATATTGCATGTTAAAATTTGGTTGGCTTTGAAATTGAAATTTTTTAACAACAAAATAAAGATGATTACAAAATTTTAGGCAGTTAATGCAGCAGCTGCTACTACTTATCGTCGGTCCTTAGAAAAATAAGTTCTCAAACTTTGCAACCTAACAGAAGATTGTTTTCGAATTTAAAATGTAACAAATCAAAAGGTATGAATTTTAAAAATGGATAAATATCGATTGTTGGCGTTTTTACTTAGCCCTTTAACTCAAAGTCAGGTTCTGACTTCGACTTTGACTCACGGTCTCTGCAATGACTAGCTCATCTGGCACTCACTCCCAGTTTCTAGCATAGGCCAGTCCTGTACGCCGAAAGATGTCTCGGATTGGATACCTTGGATTGGAAGACCTATGAGAAAAGAAGAAAAAAGAAAACAATGTTGGGTTACTGGGATGCCCTGTCGATGCCTTAACCGTTGCGGTCACCGACGTTGTCAGGAGAGCTTGGAACTTGCCTAACTTACGTTTTAACCGCCAAGAACTTCTCGTACTTATAGTTCAATTTTAAATCTCCTATGAAAATTTCATGTGAACCAAGTATCTAAGGATTTGTTTCTCAGTAAAATGACTCTGAAGCCACCTCATAAACTTGAGGTAAAACTATCATATTCAAAATACTTTCGTCCATCTTTAGCTGTTCAGAGCTGTTTTGGTTTTGGATGAGGTGTATTTTGAAAAGATCGAATGCCACTTAGGGTTCACAAAGACAACATCGAAAACAGTTTCTCAGGGACACGTCTTTACGAAAACTCGGACGACGACAGAAATCAAATCTTTATAATGAATTAGTATCAAATTATTGATGTACAACAGTACATTTTCAATAACTAACAACAAAAAGTGTCATTTTGTTCTTATAAATGTAGTTTAATCATTTATGCATTTTCTATGACTTTTTGTTGTACTTAATGAATTTATTCATTCTGACAGGTCACTTATGCTATTTATTAACTAACATGACGACAGGTCATCTATAACCATGCACACAGCTTAGTTGTTGGGGAAATCGGTGACCGAGTGGTTAGGAGGCGGACTGGCACGCTAGCGGATCTGAGTTCGAAACCAAGCATAGACCAAGGGTTTTTTACTGAATTATAGTATGACAAATGTAATTGACCAAATAAATTGGTAACCTCAACAGGTAGTTGGATGTTAACCCTTCTGTTTGACAGGAATTACTTATTTGTTAGTCATCAGAGATGTTATACATCCCAATCAAAATGATGATATCCGATTCTTCAAGTACTTGTTAAAGGAATTCTAGAATTAAGCTCTGTCAAGTTGGTTCGTGTAAATGAAAATCATAAATACACGGGAATACAAAATCTGGTTATGTAGGAAATATAAAAAAATATAAAATAAAAGGGTTTCCTGATTGAGACAGCAAATATGGTAGTGGAAATAAAACGAATGAAGAGCACAGTTTGACTGCTAAAATAAATGAGACTGTCCATAGCACAATAGTACAACGTACGACAGGCAGAAAATTCCACCCAACTGATTTTTTTTCTCGATAACAGAAAATTCTAGTCCCATTTTTATCAATAAATATTTGTTTATGTTATGTTTTAATTTGGGAATATTAATAAGACTAAACTTATTTCTTAATCCTTAACGTTTAACAAAAAAGAAGGGCAAATTCGAGAGGTAGGTTGAGGTAGGAAGTTAGTTCCGAGAGGATTGAAGTCAAGATAGCTCAAGTGGTAGAGCAGCGGCGTATTGCGGTCGTGGGTTCGAATCCCGCTCATGATACTGACTTTTTTTATCTCAACCAATAACTTCCATAAATATTAATTAATCGAAAAATGTTAATTAGTCAACCTGATAACGAACATCAATGGATAGATAAAAAAATGATGGACGCAATATGAACAATAAAATTAAACATATTTCCTTTTATAATTATTAAGCGATGTAGAATCTAGTAATTAATCGGAAACAAACTTTATCGGTGAAGAGTAAATATTCTATATAAATAACAATTTTATTTTTTAATATAATTTTACAATATTAAAAAAATTTTTTCTAAAAACTGAATAAATTCATTTTAATTTAATGAAATACAATAATAATAAAAAGAAAAAGAAAAACTATAAGAATTGAGTGTGCCAAAAAGTTATTTGAGCTTTCTTTGAGCGCAGAACCCCCGGTTTAGGGTCGGTGTGAACATAAAAGCAAAGTGTCTTGAATTAGGCGCCCGCCCCCATTACCCTTGGGCCACACCACGTTTTTATAGAGCTATAAATTCTTGTCGGGGGCGGCTCTTCGTCTTGCCGGCTTTATATTTCATTGCCGCCTCCCACCGCCTTCAGGGTGATTTACCGCCTCCACAGCCCTCGGCAGATTAATCCTCCGCTTCTTGTCTTAGATATAATCAACACCAAGGGGGACCCCTGGAAGAAGAAATTTATGGCCTCGTTCATTGTTAGCCTGACCCTAGCGACCCGGCAAATAAAACTACAATTTCCTCAGACTTGCCACAAGGGTATTTGTTTAAATCATAGCAAAATATTAACCCCCCACTTTGCTCGACAAATTAAAAAACAAAAAGCATTGTTATCAACTTTCACTTTTCATTCCTGTTTGCACATTCTTTGTTTATGTTTTGACTAACGTTTTCTACCTTTTTGTCGAGTACGGTTTTTACATTCTGCTCTGTTTTAAGATAAATTTTCATTTATGTTATAAAAATTTAACAAACAAAAGCATTGTTTTTAAAACCCACTTGTCATTCTAACTTAAACATTCTTTGTTCATTTCCTAAGATTATTTTCAAAGTTTTTAACGGTAGGCATAAATGTATTGGTCGGTGCGTAATCCGCTGCTCTCTTTAAGAGCTATTTTGGCTCTCGTTCTCTGCCTAAAGCACACCGGTGAGCTCTATTTCATCAAGAAACTTGATTAATAAGCCCGGTTTCAATGGTTGAATCTATGGTACCATTGTACACCCCAAAGCAATTCCTCTTGCGGGCAAGGATAGAACCGCAGTTTGTTAGTAGGTGTGTTGGTGTCTCCTCTGCCTCTCAGTTTCTTCATGTGCCGTCTTAGATCATTCCAATATTCTTTCTTCATTTAGCTTGCAGTGTCCGGTTAAGAATCCTCCTAGGATTCTCAGTTTATTCCTGCTTCCTTTGACACATTCTGTATTTTCTTCTATTACAAAGAAGATGCTTGGATTGCCTGTTTCCAATTAGTGAATTCTATTGTTCCTTCATTTTCTTTTTGTCCTTCTGTCTGAGATACTCATTGATAGTGTTCCTATGCCTGAGAAGAGCTCGGGTCCTATGAGCGGTATAGCAGCTCCTTTTCTTGCAAGGGTGTCCGTTTTCTCGTTGTCTTCTACTCACATGTGTCCTGAGACCCAGCAGAACCTGACTTCGTTCTGAGAGCCTAATAAGTTCACTAGTTTTCGTGGTCCTCTTGAACAATTAATATCTTTCGATTAATTTAGGATTTTCAGTTGAGATAAAATAATCAGTGTCACGAGCGGGATTCGAACCCATGACCCTCGGCTAACTAAATACGCTGTTGCTCTACCACTTGAGCTATCCTGACTTCGTTGTCGCCGCGAATCGAATAGATTACACGACATTTGAAAAATGTCAAAAAGGAGGGAAAATTCAATAGGTGGGGTTGAAGTGGGAAGTTAGTGTTCGAGTGGGTCGAAATCACGGTAGCTGTAGAGGTAGAGCAGCAGCGTATCTAGCCGAAGATCGTGGGTTGTAATCCCGCTCGTCATTTTTAACTCTCCCAAAACTTTAACTAATTCAAAAGAATTTATTTGATCAAGCGGACCACGAAACCTAATAAATGTTAAGATTATATTTGGCGGAATTCGAACCCACGACCTTCACTTAGATACGCCGTTGCGCTGCCACTTGAGCTATCGTGACTCGGACACTAACTGCCCATCTCGGCAGGAATGAATTTATTAGCGTGAAGGTATGGGCTTATCCTCAAATTGCCCCAAGGAATATGCAGTAGTTTAGGACGTGGGAATGAAGATGTTTTTCACTCATGAACACTCTAGATGATATGATCTTGAAGAAAAAAGCAAATTCAGTCGATACTGCCAAGGTTTCGACCTATTTTAAGATCATGTCCAGGGGATGTGTCTACAGATTGACATATTTAAGATTTTTATAGGCGATCTCAAATTTCATTGAAGACCGAGGATGTCAAGGAATGTAATAGTATTTTTAAATACACGAAAACAGTATTTATGTCAATTTTATTTGCCAATAAACAAATTAATCATTTTGCAGATATAGTATTTATAAAGCATTATATTATGAACAGTAGATTTGTACAACAATGGCATTCACCCAAAAGCCTAATGGCTTGTGCTGGGTGAGATGATCAGTCTTTCTTTCAAAATAACAACGCAATGATCTACATATTATTATTTAAAGTTCAAATTGCTTCAGAAATATTATGTATAATATGTTTTTGGATGTTTTTTATAATTTTTGTCTGTATAACGATAAAACATACCCAGGGGTAATTGAATCTTGAGGCCTGCCAGTGATTTATTGTAAATTGTACAGATGGCAGGTGGACTGCAATGAAATCTTTTAGCCAACTTTTTTCTAAACAAATACACACATTTAACCCATTTAATTTCTTATCTTAACTATAAATATTTAAAGAATCCCCGTAGGTCTGTTTTTGTTTTAAAGAGGCGACCTTTTCATCTGGCCGCTGAGTACTTCAGCCCTGTAGGCCCACGTACGAAACTGCAGTGTAATCACCGGCACGGCGCCACTTCTCCGGTAATTGATACAAAGGAAGACTAAACAGTTGGAGGGTCCCAAAAGATTTATGGGCCCCCTGCCACCGCTAATTAATACTTACGGTCAAGACCAGGCGCCGGTTGGACGCTGTTCAAACAACTTACTCTTTCAGAGAAGATCAAGCCAGGGATCCATCAACGGGCTGACCTTTCAGCGATATTTTATAATTTAACTGACCGTTTATTTAAATGAACATAGTGTAAATTAACTATCTTCCTGACTATCGTTTTTGTTTTTTACTTTGTAATAGTTATAACTTTGGCCTGAGGACACGTTAGGGAGCCTTTATGCCATTCATTTTATTTTATTTTTTGTTTTAAGTTGTATATCGACCCTTTCAGGTTATTCTTAGTATCTGAAAAATTCACCATTGTTATTTTCTTACTAGGTTTATTCTAATAATCTAAGTATTTTGTTTTTAACTTCTTACTCTATATGAAACAGAGGTAAAGAATCAATTTGACGTTTCCACAATTCTTACTCAAGATAAAAAGACCTCGTTATTGTAGGGTCAAGCCTTACTTAACAGGCTTCCATATCAAGTAAATATAGCAGTACAGACGGCGTATGGGAAAAAAAATTTGAACTGGAAGTTGAGAAAAACTAAACAGCGGTCAATTACCCAAAACCTGAGTTATTTGAGTGTACAGTCGAAATGTAGGACATGGAGTTTTTTTTAATGCGGAGTTCGAATACAGGGCCGCTGGATGACGGGACCTTTACAGTGATGAGCTCAGTATCAACGCCTAAACCGTTGCGGCCACCGACGCCCCTCGATGATCCGTTCATATAATTTTTCCCAGACTAAATACTATTCAGTATAAAAGAGACCTTCTATTTTAAAAAAAAGAAATCAATAATCTAGTTAAAATATCAATATAGTCATTCTCAATCTGGCAAAAGCCTTTAAACTTATTCCTTCTATAAATAGAGTTTTAATCATTTCATCCATTTGTTGATCTGACATTTTACAAAGTTCCTAAGGCTTAACAAAAAACGACTGTGACTGATTTATTGTACATGTTATTTCCTCTTATTTTATAAACATAGAGGCTACTCTAGGCAATTCTGTTCTTCTTATCTCATGAATAATCAATAACAAATATGTATTTATTTCGTTATAATGAAAACTACCAAAGATAATACAGTTTTTTTTCAAAACCAAATAATAACAAACAATTTGAGTACATAATTACAAATTTAATATATTATTATTATGGGCACTCTTAACACGACATGGCACAATTACACAGAAAACAAACACTTTGAGCCCTGAAGATGATCTCAATAAAACGTTGGCACGATAAAGAAAATGTTTTTCTGATACCTACATCACACCAGACCGCATCTCACGATATCTGAATAATTATTGTTACATCACAACCTGCTTTTTTTATAAGTCCCAAACACATGTGGCGAATAGCAGGAGTTTTCAAATTGAAAATGTATTTTTATTATAATAAAATAAGTAAAAATAATTATTCGGAAATCGTGAGATGGGGTCGGGTGTGATGTAGGTTTCAGGAAAACGTTTTCTTCATCGACCCAACGTTTCGATCTTTATTGAGATCATCTTCCAGGCCTGGGATTTACAAACTTTGTTTAAATTTGGAAAATTGGAAAAAGGGAATTTATACAATGCAAAAATATGTTTATTTTTCTCATTCAAAGTGTTTGATGTGTGAGTAGAATAGAATTGACTACCAGACCGCATCCCACGTTTTCTGAATAATTATCGATTAACGGTCACTAGGCACCACACATTTTAAAAATAATTGTTTTTAATTTAAAACGTACCATCTCAACCCCACTTCTTTTTTAATTTTCCATCCTTTTTACCATTTTTCAAATGTCTTGTCATCTATTTGATTCTCGGCGACAAATGGAACGGCCAGCCTTTCGTGAAGGTGTACTTCAGCTTAATTATTGAATCCATAACAATTCGCGGTCCGATTGACTGAAAAAATGGCAAAAAGGAGGGAAAATTCAAAAGGTGGGGCTTGAGATGGGAGGTTAGTGCCCGAGTGGATCGAAGCCACGATATTTCAAGTGGTTGAGTGACCGAAGATTGTAGGTTCGAATCCCTCTCGTGACATTGACTTTTGTAAGGAAACTAAAATCCTTAATTAAGTGAAAGATATTAATTTGTCAAGCGGAACACGAAAACTAGAGAATCTACTATTGTATGCTGTTCAGAAAGCTGTAAGGTACGGATTATACACAATAAAATCGTATTGTATCCCATTATATAATGTACAATAATTTGTACAAATAGTAATTTTTTTTTTAATTTCTAAAACATTTGTCCATTATTTTTGCCTAGGATAAGTTCAATGAAATCGGTCGATAGTTGTTGACACGTAATTTTGATCCACTTTTAAATAATAGTATGACAAGATTTTTTTAAAATTATGCTAGGAATATGCACAGTAAAATAGATAAAGCAAAAATATAAACGAGCGGAGGTATGATAAAGGCTGGAATCAATGTAATGGCATGAATTATGATATAAATTGATAAAGAATGAATTTTTATCATTGAAGTTTTTAAACAATATTTCGAATTTTTCATAACAAAATCAGTAACGATAGATAACCGATATCTGTTTTGATTTAGAAGATGACTGGTAGTAAACTCTCCATTCTTATAGAACTTTTATGTGATAAAACAAACTAAAACTACCAATTTACATCCACCATAAAAGGGTATAAGACGGAAATAAATATTTTCAGGGAGAAATTTTGTTTTGTTGTGACGAATCTGTAATTTATGTTCTCCGGTCAACTTGGAATAGAAATTTAAGTCGTTTTAGACCTTATTATCCATTCCATACGGCAGTGAAACCTCATAAATAGAATACTCGCTTTGAATTTATAACATACACCTTTATACGTAGACGGGCAGTTGCCTAATCAGAAAAAGCGTTAATCACGATTGTGTCACGTATACTTAGTCACGTTGTTCATTTAAAACCAAGCAGCCTTTTTACCCTTAATTTCATTGTGACAGGGATGTCACACGCGTCTCAGATATCTACCTGTTACGGGACTGTTACATTTACCAGCAGATTAAAACCGAAAAACGTCGGTAAACGGAGAGCCCCGTTAAATTATAGCGCCCAGGAATAAAACACAGGAGACCATAAATAAAAACGATTCGGACGTGCCACTGCTTATAAATTCTCCGACGAGGGGGCGGCTTAATAAAATAAAGTCGGCGGTTTGAGTGTTGTTGAAGAGGCTGTTGACAAGTCATTGGTGTGACAAGGGCACAGCAGGTGCTCCCCACGCCGTACAACAGATACAGACAAGCTCGGAATAGAACACAGTTGGACGTTTTCAATCATGCCCGACGTTGTGTAATCCTCGGCTCAAAAATAAAATCGCCAACGTTATTTCATTTAATTGCTCCATTTACCATCTCACGTATTTCCCTCGTATAAAAGTGTTTTTAACCTCTTTTAAATCAACATCTCTTTTACGCTTTATTTTGTGTAAAAATAAAACAAGCAATAAATACTACTATGTAAATATAAATGGTGGACGTAAAAAAGTAACATGGCAGGATCTTTAGTAGATCGTCAGTTTGTTTTTTCACAAATATTATTTTAAAAAGTACATCTATTGGGCTATGATGACATCATGATGTACGTGCTTCTTCCATTCAATTTTCCTCCCCACCCGCCAAATATATATACTCACAAGTTATTGGCGATAAGTGTCGAAATTTCAGGAGGCGTTTCTACTCAGCAGATGCAACAAAAATGTAAACTACCGACGCGAAAAGAGCAGACAGATTTCCTGGAAAAATTGGTGGTACGTTCTTGAATTTCGCGTTAGTACTTTATATTATATACAAATATATATTGTTCTATTTGACTGGGGGGGGAGATAAAATCGAATGGAGCACCAGTTTATTCAACAAACTCTCAACTCGCCAAGCAAGAATGGCACATATACACAGAAGACAAATATTTTGAACCTTGAAGATGATCTCGACAAAGATCGAAACGTTGGCACGACAAAGAAGATGTTTTTCTGAAACCTACATCACACCAGACCGCATCTCATGATATCTTTTTTTTTTTTTTTTTTTTTACTTCATTTATTTATATCTACAACTGTACATGCATGATATACAACCAGCAAATTGGATTTCAGACTGTGTGTTTGGCATTATGGGCGTTATAGAGAAAGCTACCCACTGGCAGCCGCGCTGGATTAATGAAATGATATTAATCATTTAAGAGGTCTCTTATCCATATTCTTTTCAGACGTTTACGTGGTAATTGTGGGGAATGGAGTAATCGTATTTGTGTGTTGGTGTGATTTTGTAATTTACTATGAAAACGTCTGTAATATGTTTTGATGGATGAAAATGATATCTGAATAATTGTTCAACAAAATTCAAAACTTTTGGGCCTTCCAGGAGTGCAAAGTTATTAATAGTTATGACGGTGATGACAAATTTGGAATCTTGTCCCTAGTAAAGGAGTATTTTAAAAGAAATTAAGATAGTCTTTTAAAAAAATATGAATGGAATGGAGATTGAAAACCATAAACATAACAAAAACATAAAACAAAATATGTTTCTTGTCTAAATCTTTTACCTTATAATCTTCAAACAAATGGAAATTTACATTAAAAAAAATTAATAAAAGTACCTTTACCAAAAATCTTCTAGCGCTGAAGTTGATAAAAATGACATACAATTAGTTTAAAATCAGATGGACAATAAATTGAGCATTCTTTAAAAAAAGGTGAATTCAAATAATCGCAATTATCTTCAACCCTGGTTTAAATCAGAATTTTCTCGAAAAGAAAAAGTCTGAGTTCTGTCTCCCAGTCTGGCGATCTTTTCAAATGGGAATTTCAAAATGATCTTTACACGGTTACCAATCGAACATTTAAAAAAAAATTCTAATTTTCGACATTTTTGTTTTCTTGTAAATTTTTTTACATCAACCTTACAATGTAAATAGGTTTCCTAACAACAAATTTAGCATTATTGCAAGTGGCACAAGCCAGATTTTGGTACAGTCAGTAAGTCTGAAGTTTATAAGCAATTTACTGGACCTAAATGTAAAGATTATGAAACACCCAAAACTGAAACTACTTCTTTACCGCTGAGATTTGGGATAGGGGGCATATGGTCAGTAGAAACACCTCCTGAAATTTTCTGCACTTATCGTCAGTAAATATATATATATATATATATATATATATATATATATATATATATATATAGACCAATTAAGCAAAAACAAGACTGATATACATTGATAAGCTTTTTAGGAATTTTGGGTGTCCTTTAAAGATGACCGGGGTGAATTTCTCTTGAAGCAAAGCTAATAAAAAACAACGTGTAATATTTTCTTAGACTAGATTTCATGTTTTACCTTTTTTGGAGATAAATTATGTAGAGTACGTCAGGCTCAGTTCAACTTCAAAATTTCAAATACGACTCTACACAAAGAGACGCGTAATTTTAAAGGATGATTTACGCTGAAAACAATTGTGCAGTTGTATTTTGAATTAGTCAAAAAAGACAAAGTTAAAAGGAACCGGAAGCGTTAGTTCGATGAGTAGTGGAAATTTTAAAGTTCGCAAAAATCCTAATTCCTCCTTGTGAAATCGATGGATTTCAGGTTTTTCAAAAAAGAATTTAGGGCTGTACTCTTGACTTACAATTTTAAATCGTTCTCACCCTGTTTCTTGGTGCTGTTTTTTTAACTGCACAACTTCATAAAATAAAATAATTCAATTCATACCAGTCATTCTTTTATATAACTTTTGTTAAAGTTAGTTCGCCCTCGCTGAACAAAGGTGTTTATTGTTTTATCGTTCCTATTCACTAACAAAATCGATCATTACCAAAATCAAACGCTAAATTTTATTATAAACAGTTGATTTGTAGTTTGCAGTGAATTTCTGTAACAAACATCTATTTACCAGTTGTGGTGGTGAATCTTGTGTCATCGGCAAATTAGCATTATGACGGGGAAAAAGCGAATAAAGCCTTAGCCCAGCTCTCAGCCTGCGACATCTTTCGCAGGCAACCGCTCGGAAGTCTTATTTGTAAACGGCAAGAGCAGCACAAAACGTGTGTGAATCTGACACTGGCTCAGTGGAGACCCTTGGCGGTTCGGCAGACCGTAAAGAGATAGCTGGCACATAACACATCATTACTCTGCATCTGTTCCTGTCAGGGCCACTCTGGAAATCCTACCCGGTCTGGAATTAAATAGACCGTGTCGAAAGACATTAGTGACCGGGGTGTCGATACCACCGAACCATTCCTACAAATGTGCGTTTCTTTTAAAATCGGCTTGAAAAGAAGAGTGCGGTTGTCGGCGAACGTACGGCAGATAGTAGTGTTCAAAACTAATAGACTGTATTATACTGGCTGAATATTTTTTTATAAATCATAAAGTTCTACAAGTGACTTTTAAACGAAATAAATAAAGGAGAAAGGTGTGATTTGAATAATTTGCATAAGACGATCAGTGTAAGGTAGAACGAAGATAATAGTGGTATTCATGATCTTTGTGGTAGCCCCTGTTAGATCGAGAAAAATGATGACGTAGACTTGTAAGAATGGACCATTTAACGTTGCTCGATCTAACAAACCAGATGCTATGTTGGGTGTTAGGTCGAAAATGTAGTCACTTTGCTATCCGTTAGGGCGTAGGTAACAACATGGCAGCCATGAATTTAACAGCTGTTTTTGTAAATATCAGCAGCTTGCGGAAAAATTAACTGTGACTTCCTAAAAAAGAAGGGTTGTTTAAAATCTTACTGTACATTTCTCTATTCGATTTAACATCTTACAAACATCGTGAATACCCCTGCTGTAACAAGTCGTCGGTGGGCTATCAGAGAAGCTAACAAATATTTGAGATATGACTAGGAAAACACAAGTTTCCTCCTCAGGTCGAGGAAGGTTATAATGGCTACTACAACGTGATGAGCTTATTGCAAGTCTACCAACATGGTTTTTCTATAAATCAACTGATGAGTCTAAAAGCTAGGATGGTTGGTTGATTTACTTTGTTTGGGAATAGTTCTTATTGAAGACAACTTCCATAGTAAAGTGGAATAGGTTTTAGAAGATTTTTAAGAAGTTGGAATAGGATTGTATGAATTATTAGGTCGTAAACAAAACTTCTCGTTTTCCGGACATTATAGATAACCTGTCTGACCTCTTTTGAGGATATATACTTCTGAACGAAGGGAAAGTTCTAGGAGAATAAATTATTAATTATATTATTCATTCATTCATAAAGCGACTAAAAGAAAAGCTGTTTGTCCTCGTTTGAAAGGTCAGAATTGAAACGTAATCATTTTAAGTCTCACGTCACATAAATCAAAATAAAGTCAAGTACGATTTATAATAGAAATACATTTGCGGTAAGGTTAATTCTGATCATTGACCAATTCCATTTTTGATATATTGTATTAAGCATACGTTATTCAAATTTATGAACTTATCCTGACACAAATAAATTAAGTGGGAAGAAAAGAAAAAGTCTATGATAGAATGTGTTTTTGTTAAGAAAAATATTTTACTCGAGGCAAAGTGTTTACGTTACACAAAGACCTCTTTTGCAATTAGCTTAATAGAGCTTTCTGACTTGGCCATTACTCAACGCCGGGCCGGTTGGAATCTAGGTGCCAAAAAAGCGAAAATGCTTCCAAGCCAAGCTCACACACACCCTTCTAATTGTTATATATTACTCTAGATAAGTTGGCTCTGAATGCCCCTTGTAAAATATAAACGACCGCGAAATGAATTACACCAACCTATTTTCCCTCACCCATTTGTCTCAACAAGGCAACGTCAAACGGTTCTTATTCATTTCGTTAACTTCTAAAACGATAAAAATGTATTTGCAAAGTGTGGTATTTTCTCAAATTAAGAACAATATGCGTTAAGACCAAGACGAGAAATATTCACATGGCTACAGCAAATCCAGAGTTTTATGTTCCCTGTTTCTATTTAGAAGAATATGTAGAATAGACGTTTTGTCAGAGGATGAAATAGTAGAGGGTATTCAAGATCTTTGTGTATACTTGTGAAATTCGCAAGTTAATATTACTTGATTTAACAGGCCAGGGCTAATGCTTAGATGTCAGGTCGAAAATGTAGTCACATTGCTATCCGTTAGGGCGTAGGTAACCAACACGGCAGCTGTTGTTTACGCGTATTTTTATTCTTAAATTCTCATTAATTAAATCAGGCCAATACATGTTTTTGTTTATTTCTGATCTGTCCTTATACTTTCCTTCATAATGGATACATCCCCTATCCTATAAAGTTCTAGATTTTTTGCCGTTAGGATGCATGTTAGTACGTCAGCACGAATTGGAGAGTGTCATTTGTTAATTTCAATTCATGTAGTGTCAAATTAGTTAGTGTCATTTGTTCACGATCTTACTGGGCCTTTATCTATTCGAGTTAACACTCGTTAAACATCTTACGAACATCGTGGATACCCCTATTATATTCCTATTTGTTGTCCACGCGATAATGGACATAACTGATGTTTTGAGGGGTATGCTACTGGTATGAAATAGGACTCACCGATGCGTTTTAGTCAGAGAACGGGAGATACAATAGCTCCTAAAGGGCGCAATATACCATACCTTGGAAAAATTACATCTACAAGATTCTGGTATGAGTAATTATGTCTTAAACTGGGTTGTTCAAGCTTAACGTCTTTTCGAGAAAATAATTTTGGAAGAAGATAAAGATGTACATTCGTTTCTTGTGATTATAGAAAGGGTATACTTATTGGCGTGAAAGTGTAATGTGAGAGGGCCGATGTGGAATCTTTTTGAATATATATGTTAACTCATATCAACTGAATATATGTTAAATCATCATCTTTTAACGTTTGCTATGGTTGTATAATATGTACCGGCTGTAATAATAATACTGATTTATGTGTTCATCATCTCTAGAATTCCTAGATGTTCACAATGAAGCAACTATAGCGACGCTTCACCTGCATGGTCAAGGCACATCAAAAAACAGGTTGGGCAGAGCTCACAAAAGCGCACAGGAAGGCATTACTGCTGGTCACGCAAGCCTGTACGACAATATCGACGGAGGCATTACCAGTTATCTCAGGACAGATGCCTATAGATTTGCGAATGACATAATAAATATAGTATTGGACAAAGAAACGATATACGGCTGAGTATCAATGTGAACTTCAACAAACGTCGAAGTAGATACTGGCATTAAATGGGCACCGACTGAATGGAAACGTCTGTCATCCTGAACACGCTTGAGCTTGACAAAGTTTCGGAGGAGCGGAAAAGACCGCTAGGCAGAGCCGAATTGACCGAGAAAAGATAGATCCTGATAGAGCCCTTCGGGTGAAGGTTGAGGAAGAGAGAAAGACCTAGCAGGTTATACAATATGTGTAAAGGGTGATGGATGAGTAAACTAATGAATGGTGTGTAAATAAGAAAAAATGTGTTTGAGAGTGTATGTTTATTCTTAAAAATTGATTCGTTGGCAGGTGAAAGGGTCTAACTGTTGGCAATCCCTGAAGCCTTAACTCCGAATGCGATATGGATAAAACTGAACCCGAGATTGGTGATTCTAGATGTCAGCTGTTGATCTATTTTAACTTACAAAGGTGTCGAAGGTCGCCTGAAGGTAGAGAGAAATCATAGTTTGGGCTCTGTACATGTCTGTGTGTATTTGCATACGTGTGAAGAATTGAGATTATATAAATAAGACATCAGAAAGTTTTAATAAAGCTAAATGTGGGTCAGACACATTTTAATCAATTAAATAAATATACGAGCAGAAAGTGTAATGCTGACAAAACAAATACAGCAATATTGTTTGGGCCGATTACAGTTAGTACATGAATTCCTGTCGATTGGAATCGTTGCCACATGCATTATTTATCGGCTTGGATAGCATGGAAGGCAATTCGGTTCAAATTAAAAATTCTTGACCAACTTTTCGGGACGGTGTCTCATATTTTATTCTGGGCCCTAGCAACGTCCATCGGTGGCAGCCGGCCTCGGACCCCCATCCCATTTTTCGGCGGTCGTTGTTAATTGAAACGTCCGGTTCTGATTTAAACAGATTTTTTATTCGGGCTCCCTCGCAGAGGATACACATTTCCCTTTGGCCGACAATTCTCATCCCGTTACACTCAGACAAATTATTCAAAAGGTTTAATCTCAATCCGCATCGAATCGCTAAAAACTCGGTATAAATAATTAAAGTCCACGTCCCTCGGGTTGTTTCCGACCTGGTGCTACGCTCGACAATTTTGAATATCTGGCAAGAGGAAACTACATTTTACTCACCCTTTCTTAGAAAAAAAATAATACACTTCTCCATTTTATTGGTAGCCTGCCTTTCTGTATCTGACCACAATTTATTACGTACACCCTCTTGCAACGAACACTTCTATTTTGTTTTTAATTGATTAATTTATTTTGATTTTAATTATTCTGAACGTCCCAAATTGAACAACATCCATTTGGTACATTATGTACTAGTTCAATCTATTTACAGTTTCAAGTAATTATTCCTTTTATAAGGTTTTGCTTGTGATGAAAAGTTAGTGTCAGGAGCAGGATTCGAACCCACGACCTTCGGCTCAATACGCTGCTTCTCTAACCAATAAGCTCACGTGGCTAGAGCAGCGGCGTGTTGAGCAGAAGGTCGTAGGTTCGAATCCCATTCGTGATACTAACTTTTTCATCTCAGCCAAGACCTTAGATAAAAAGAATATGGTCTAGTATAGTCAATTATAACCTTTAATTCTCACTAGATTAATTTAATTAACAATGATCACGAAATTAACGATTTTTAAAAAAGTATGCATCAATAAAAAATGTTTAGAAGTACAATTATTAGATACAATTGAATTATAAATTTGTATCCAGGGTTGATGTTAAAATATTGAACTCATAAAAATCATACACTCGCTGTAGCTGCGAGCTTTCTCCATTAATTATCTACCTCTTCAGTACTTACGTCCGCCAACTCAACGCCTTTATGTCAATATAGGTCTTCACCATTATTTTGTTGCCTCTCTGTACAGACAAATGTAAAGTAGTTTGAATGAGACATTACTGTTCATACAAACTGCTGTGATCATTAATTTTCCGTTCCATAGTTTTCACTATAGCTACTTGGCCCACTTGCTTGAGGAGAGATCTTGAAACATGTACTGCTTTTTTGCAATGAAACTGGAATAATGAAATCCAAACCACGGACGCTGATCCTACGCCCGTACATTCTGCTTCTGTCAGGGAAGATTCTACGTCGGATTGGTCATTCTGCTGTTCTTAAGTGATGAGGTTGGTCGATAAGTTTCATCGGAGGGCCCCGACCCCTCAGATAAAGACCGTCAAATGAAGAAGAATGGGATGAACGTAATGGAAAGGATCCCGTAAGTAAACAGTTAGCACCTAATGAAACCGTTTTTTACCACCCGATAATCGGCATAGAAATTCATCTCTGCGCCAATTGCAACATTGCTTGATTCTTGTTTGTATCTGAAGATTTGCACAGAACAAGGTTACGTTAGAAACAATCTCTCAAAATAACTCCATCTTAATGGCATGTGACCTCACTTTCTAAAACCGTTTTAGGAAGTTGATAGCTCGGGACTTCTAGTTCATTAAAATAGCATATCTATCTTACATAAATTTCATACCCACTAAGAAGACACCTCTCCGTAATGGGTAATCAACCAGATCCTTTTTGCTGTTTTTGCGAAATAAAGGAAGAAACGGCAAGGCACTACCTCTCAGAGCGTGATATGTATGTTAAGTCTAGATTTTAAATATTCGAAGGAGTTGAAATCAACAAATCACTCCCCGAGATAAAAATGTTCAAAATCTTTGTGTTTGTGAACAAGTGCAAGCGATTTATGCAGGACTCGTGAGCCGACCAAGTCCAGGACCTTTTAGGGATGGGGTACGAGTCTACCCAGGCATTAAACCCCCTCGGGTCTTGGTCGACCACCCTGCGTAGTATGTATATATATATATATATATATATATATATATATATATATATATATA
>CM077103.1:6997392-7010216 GCA_039619505.1 Cimex hemipterus | reverse complement strand
TATATATATATATATACTAAGGGTTGATCAACCTTCAATCACGGAAACAAACCGAAATAAGTTTCTTTTCTAAGGACAGTTTATATTTGTTGCAAGTAAAAATGTGCTTCAAACAAACCACCAAAACTAAAATAGTTTGTGTTTGGATCTACGAAAAATTATATTATCTTTGATTCTTTGATTTCTTAAAAGCTTTACAAAATGTTCTAAGGGTGCGTTTAAAGAGATTGCAAGAAATTGATTTGGAGGAACAAAAATCTGTCATTTAAAAAGGAATGGCATTCACCAACTAAAAATAGAAAACTGGAGGAATACACTATATAACAGAATATAAATAATAAATTTATTGGAAGAGCTTAACAAGAAAAGTTAATAGAAGAAGAACAATAGAATTGTCCATTTCGCAAAGCAGTTTTGTACGAAATCGTAGAAATAGAGCTATCTCCATTTTCTGAAAGGTGAACGCCAATAGCAACATGTCGAAAACTATGAGCCGTTTTACCAAAGGAAATGTAAATCGGATGATAGACTCTGCCTGGAACAAAGGCTGCCATTCACTTCTAAAATGCTCAGACAGGCGTTAATGCCCGGTTATCAATGACGTCAAGGGCAGGACAAGGTGATTAACCGTCAACGTCAGTCTCAGTGCTCGCCGCATGCACCGCATGGCAATTACAGTATGCACCGAATTGTCAAAGCAGGACAATTAGCGAGTACATGACAGTCCTCAACCGCTTCATTACTCCAAGTCGGCGTTCCGATCTGCGGACGATCGTTCCTCCGATATACATCCACATGAAAATAATGACCACCGTCTAAACGGACGATAAATAAACAGTTATTTATACAAATTGTGTTAATCAAGTCAAGCGTGATAATGTCTAGCGTTTGTTACGCAAGTGAGCTATTTGGTACAATATATACCATAATTCTAACATATTCTAGTTCGTAGGGTACTGATACAGTCTTCTAGTACATATTTTAAGGTTGGGCTTTTCTTAACAACCCAAATGTTACTGGCATAGAATATAAGCGATCATTAATGAATTAGTGTAAAAGGAAGGAACAAATAAGCAGTCAAAATAGGATATAATTCACACTAATAAAAGGATTTTTATATTCTAAATAAACTTAAGGTTAAAAAGCAAAGTACAGCTAACAAATTTTTAACTGGCCTAGATTTAATAGTTTTCACAGGTATCTAAGTCGTTAGAACGTGCCTTTTATGACTCCATAAAAATTATACTAATTAAACTCCTTGATGGCAAGAATGTTGCCGCACATTGGCTCCGCAGAACTATAAGTCTTAAATCTATATGCCTTATATAAGTCTTAAAGCTAACTGCTGTATCAAATCTGCTGAACCATCACTGGGTCCGTTTACATGCGCGAGTTTTGAACTGGCGCATTCAACTATTAAAGTTGGCCAATTGTTGCCAATTTGTCTCAAATATTCGTACAATCCACAAGTGCGACTTTAGGGATCCTTTCAGAATTAGAAGTATCTTCCTGCTTCCTGATTCTTTCTATAGTGTTTTCCAAATCTGCCAAGGAAGTTTTTGGATTTTCTGTGTCTTGTGACTGAGTTTCAGATGTCTAACTTTCATATTTTCTTACCGAGGTGACAAAGGGATTAAAAAATTATCAGCGGTACTGCAGCCTGTTTATGGACAAGGTTATCCGCTTCTTCGTTCCCTTCTACTTCCTACCAAACGGGGTGTAACTTTGTTTTGCGCACTTAATATATTTAATTTTGTAATTCAGCAATTATACCTGGCGTGACATCTACGTCCTCGTGTTTACCCTTTTTCCGAAGTGAATTGAGTACATCTATTCATTGTGTGGATTTAAGCTTTTAAATTCCTGGTGTACTTTCCAGAGGCGTATTCAATTTTTGGAGACAAATACGTCCTGTACGTTCTTGCGTTCTAGATCCATCAGCGAAACAGAACATGGGGTTTTTCTTGACAGAGGTTCAGTATTTTCACCTCCTGCGTTGATCGCCTCTTGCATAATACCTGGCAACGATTTTATGAAGTTTTGAATTTGGAGGTATTCTCCAACAGCGTATTTCTTATTTTCTGCAAAATCGCCGGCATCACTGGGCGACATTTCTACTCTCTTTGGTAACTCGCCCCAAAACGTTGTACGATATCGTTAAGACAGGACTACGTGGCGGCCAAAGTAGCCAGCTATGTTTGAATACAAAATGTAACGACATGCCGGCAAAGAACTTGTTCTTAGTGTTCAAACACGTTAGAATTTATACTTTCACTTGTTGTAACGATACAATTTTAAGAATTCGTTGCTTTGGAACACACAACGGTTTCTATGTTGTAACAAAAATAAAATCAATGCCGAAATAAATGAAATATTATCAGCATAAGTGTCCGAATGGATCGAAGTCGCGATTGCTCAAATAGTTAAAGCAGCGGGATATCGAGCCAAGATCGTGGGTTCGAATCCCTCTCGTGACACTACTTTTTTCATTTCGACCAAAACCTTGCGCAAAAAGATCAATTAATTTAAAGAAGTAATTTGGTCAATAGACAACTAAATGAAATGGATTATCTGCATTGTACCTCAAAATAACATCAGTAATGTTAATCACCTCCCCCCCCCATTGAGAGAACTCGATGCAAACAATCATTAATAAATTTCCACAAGAGTTGTTGCTCGTCAGCTCGCCTGAGAGCCCACCAAGATTGCAGAGGGGGTGAAAGAACTAATATGCTCTAATCTTCCCTTTATACTCGCTTAGGTAATCCGGATTGCTCGACGTGAAGAGCTCCTCCTCCCTAGGGGCCTACGATCTTAGGCATCCGATGGATGGGGTGCATATTCCAGTCGGCTCAGCGGGCTTTCAAAGATCGCATATGAGGGGATTTGTTGCGTTGAATGCGTCGCCATTGGTGGTTTATTCAAGTTTTTTCCACGCATTAGCTGCGCCCATGATTGGTTTTTCGTCAAAGCCTTTGCCAAGGGAACAATTTAACCACTTATTTCACCAACATCGTATACTGTATCACATTCCTTTTCATCTGATTGTAGAGGGTAAATAAAACACATGAGGTCAATTTTTAAATTATATGTAGACAAACATATCAAAGTTTATGAAATTGTGTTGTAGATTCCGATTTTACGTGTATAATAAGCTTCTTCACCTGATAATAAGTAATACGAAATATTGGTTTCACTAGGACGGATGTTCTAGCAATGGCTCCGGGCCATCTAGTATGTTTTTCTTTTTCTCTTTCCTTCAACACTCACAGCTCTCTCTCTCTCTCTCTCTCTCTCTCTCTCTCTCTCTCTCTCTCTCTCTCTCTCGTTCTTTCTTCTTACTTACTCTCCCGCTCTACATTCTACTTTATCTATCTCTCACAAACTCTCTCTCCCTCTGTCATTGTATTTCTTATTTTTATTTGGCCTTTTTCAATTTGGTGCATTTCGATTATGTTGGACCGGCAGAGGTTCACTTACTGGGCCTGTTTCTACTCGCGTGGCTTTTGGGTTTATTTGAAAAAGTTCCTCCCTGAAGATGGCCCGATGCCGAAACGCTTTTGAGTGGAGACAGGCAGTAAGTGACCATGTGCCGGTTCAATAGGTTCACCGACTCGCAGACCAATACAATCAATATTACAATTACTCAATAATCGATTTAATACAAATTCTAATAGTATTGGACCGAGTAGTATACGACATTTATTAGCCATCCTAGATTTCTGGATGGGAAACTTGGGCTTTAAATTCGTAAAGGTATGAAAAAGTCGTTGTATAGTGGTGATACCTCGTCCAAGTGGTAGTTGGACCATTTTCCCTCTTTTTTGCCATTTTTCGAATGTAAACTATCCGATTCTCGGCGACAAATGAAATGGCCACGGAGATCTTTAGTGAGCTATACTTCATTTTAACATTACTAAATTCACTAACTTGCATGGCCTCTCCGTGGCCGCATTTGTCGCCTAGAATCGAATTCATCACACGACAATTGAAAAATGACAAAAAGGAGGTAAATTCAAAGGTAGGTTTGGGATGTGAAGTCCGAGTGGATCCAGGTCACAACAGCTCAAGTGGTAAAGCAGAGGTGTATCGAGCCGAAAATCGTGAGTTCGAATACAGCTCGTGACACTGACTTTTTTATCTAAGCAAAAACCTTCATTAATTGAAAAATATGTTAGTAATGTTTTCACAGCTTGTTATAATAAATAAATATGCATGCATAATTGCTTCGATTCTTGGAGGGGGCCTTGTGTTCTCTAAACTACCGCTGGACATCACATTCAAATTATTCAAATCCGTTTTTAAAATTACTTTACTGTGTGTACCGGTATTTCTCCAAAGTTTTTAAAGCACTAACAAAGTAAATTGCCAAAATATTATTTACAAAATGCAAAAGCATGATGTTGATGAACGTGAAGAAACAATCACACCATGTTCTTCTTCATTATTGCAAGTCGTAACCTCCAATCTTACTGGATGTACCATTTTACACAAATTGTTTTTTCTTCAAACCATCGTCCTTTTTCGAAACAGACAGTTATAATAGCCTTCATTAGAGGAGGTGGAATTTTTAAGATTTGTCTCAACTCGAGAGTTCTTGACAAGGATTTAATGACCCCCTCGACTAAACAAGGAATAAAGGAGGGCGTGTCAGGGGCGTTCCTGGTTTATGACATGGCTGTCAATTTGTGACAAATTAAAAGCAAGACGTAAGAGTTCACAGGGTGGGCGTCCACGTTTTGAGAGGGATGGCTGAAGGATTAAAAGACTTAACAAGGACCCTTCCAAAAGATGTATATATTTGTTATTATGACTGTTGTTTGATTTTGCCTGGTTAGTTTAGTAGTTGTATACATTGATGGATTCAAGAAATTGAGTATAAGAGTCGATCCTGCCTGAACTTCCTCAACGCCATAATGGATGAATCATGAGTGAACGTTGTCGAGGAATTTTCACCTTTGCCGGTAGATCTCTGGTGAAGTGAGCGTATAGGATAGAACCTAATACACAGCCCTGCAGCAGTCCGTTTTGAGTTCCGAACAGGCGTGTTCTTCCTTAATTCTGATAAACCTGTCATTGAAAATGTTTTGAGCTAACGGGATTGGAATGTAATATCTTTTTATTTGAGACTTCATCCATTAAAGTAAGAAAATAACCGATATTTTTTCCCCAAGGGTTTCTTGATTGATTATACTGGTATTTCGGTGGACATGAGTCAATCATAAAGTATTGCGTGTATTCGCTCCTGAACTGGCACTAACCTTGTAAGTAGAAGTTTTTCAAATGATTTAGAAAACACCGGCATAAGATAAATTAGCCTGGATGGGGTCATATGGGTTACATGGTTTATCTGAAAGCTGCAGACATTGGTCATCTTAACCAATGGCATAACATTTCTATGCGTCGCTGAAAATCAGACCGGAAATCAGGCTGTATTATAGAACGTTTTTGAGACTGATTTCATTTTTGATCACAACAACTTCTTTGATCATTACTGCTGGGAGAGCACGGAATGAAATTTATTCTAGTGGCTGCTTGTCAAAGTCCGGTTACATTAGGGTTGTTCATTACTAGCCAGATAATTTCAGGGAAAATTAGAAATACAATACTCTATTTGAAGTTGGTCTTTTACGATTAACAACGAGATTAGGCAGACCAAAATCAATGGAAACGATCAAACCCATTCATTAGGTTCATCACCGCAAGCCTCAAGAGGAAATCCCACATATATAAATTATTTGTTATTTATTCAGAAATCTTGAGCTACGGTCTGGTGTTTCTTTATCATGCGAACGTTTCGATCTTTATTGATATCATCTTCAGGGCCTGGGATTTACAAACATCGTTTACTTTTAACAAATACGTGTAGGATATTGAAAAAAGTGAATTTATACAATGAAAAAAATCAATATTTTTATATTCAATCAAATATTTCTACTCACTCAAAGTGTTTGTTTCCTGCGTAATTGTGCCATTCTTATGTGTCGTGTTAAGAGTGCCAGTGAGATATTGCTGTTTTATTTTTTATACGCTTGATTTTGAAGGGGGTGGGGAAGGAATTCGGTATAGAAGGCATTTTTGTTTAAGGCGTCGGCGTCTTTGAGGTGAAAAGAGCCCTGAAGATGATCTCAATAAAGATCGAAACGTTGGCCCGATAAGGAAATGTTTTCTGACACCTACATCACACCAGACCGCATCTCACGATTTCTGAATAATTATCGACTAACGGTCACTAATCACCACACATTATTTGTTAAGTTAGTCAAAGATTGCATTGATCCAGATAGCACATATTTAAATTTATAACACCTACAACGTGAATGTAAACGTTTTATATTTCTAAATATTTTTGTAAGTTGGGAAACCAAAGTGATAATTTACTATATCGTTTAATTGAATTAAAAAAGCTTTAAACAAATTTATGAACAACCCATTAAAAAAGATCAAAAGACCGTTTTTTACCCTACGCAGTAAAAAGGGATGCTAAATTGCGGTTTTAATGAAAGCAGTGAGACGTGCGTGGGGTGGGGCTGTAAAAAATTTGATAGGGGCGCGTTGAGTGCGATGCGTTCATAATTTAACGCGGGTGGCGGTTCGGGCATATGTGATTCGCCCTTTTTAACAATTCAACTGTCTAATTTTTAATGATCTCTAGTTCAACGTTGTTGTATACGTTGACTGTATAATTGAGACACTGATCCGCCTCGGTGCAGACGTAAATGACAAGCCGCAGATTTAATATTTAACCCCGTAGTCCATTAACGTCAACCGGGTGTACAATTTGATATAAAAAGTTGCGTCTTTCCGAATAGAAGCAGGCGCACATTCGATAAACAATCATATCTATTCAACGAATAAATTCTCTCTGAAAAACCGGTTGCTCTTGACAAAAGAATAACAAGTCACGCGAATTCATTTTAGCCTGATAGAGTATTCTAGAAAATCGTCTGGGATTGTGGTTCTTTAATATTAAACGATACACTTGGCTATTTAATGCCACATGAAACCTGTTATCCGTGGTTCCGTTAATTTCATTTTAAGTTTAATTAATTCCTCTAAATTGTGCTTATCAACAATCTTATCTGACGCCACGGTATTGTTTTTTTGCGTTCGTTAAGCAAAACTAACACTTTTTTAATTTCAGTTTTAATTGCTTAATTATCTTGACTATAATTAACGATCGGTCGTCAACAGTATAATTATTTATTAAAAACGATCAGGGATGAGACCAATTAGAAAACACTGAGGTCCTTCGTCGAGCTTTCGAGCTCGAGCTTTTTCAGAAATGAGAAACTTTAATTATTAATTTAAAAGATTTAAAAAAATTAAAGAACATGTACGTATTCAAATTAATTATTGAAACCATACACTAATCTGCAGGTGGTGAACCCATAGTTTAGTCGTTTTCGTTCATTATACTCGTATTATGGCCAACTACAATGATCAGTCTGTAGGCGGAGACCAAAATGACCATAAGCGACCAAACTACAGATTTATTATATTGAAAAGTTGTATGGTTTAGCTGTTGGTATATACAGTGCGTCAACCTACTTACTACTGGTTTCCTCATGCCTAGAAAAGCTTTATAGCAATATTTATTTTTACAAAACTACCACAGCCCACATACCGTGCTAACTTATGTTTGCCTTCAATGAACCCTTTGAAGATGGCAAAAAACGGAAGGCGGCAGTATCCAATTTATCATTAAAAACAAAGCCCTGATGGTGTGCTAATTTTCTTTTTACCTTCAATAAACACAATTGTCACCACTAAAAAAGTGTATTAAATTTTGTACGTTTTCTGAAATTTGTTTGTCTCTAGGTTTGAAAATGGTAGTTTAGACTCACCATAATAAATTTTTCAACTTTCAAAAAAAATGCTTTTTCGTTTCCGCGTTTCGAACTTTATTGAGATCATCTTCGGGGCTCAAAGAGTATGTTTTCCGTGTAGATTTGTCATGTTGAGAGTGCCACGAAACACAATAATGACACATCTACACAGAAGACAAACACTTTGATCCCTGAAGATGATCTCAATAAAGTTCGAAACGTTGGATCGATAAAAAAAAATGTTTTTCTAACCTACGTCACCCCAGACCGCATCTCACGATCCCCAAATAATCATTAACTAACGGTCACTAAACACCACACATTTGGAAAAACAAATTTTCAAATGTTTTCAAAGTTCTCCCTACTAACATGCTTTTTTCATTAACGTTTACAAGTTTAATAATGACCACATCGTATTGGAAATTTATCGGATCTCTTAATCTTGGAGTTATTTGTTTATTTGAACCAAGGCCGTGAAACCATATGAAATAAGAAAAAACGCAATAACTCCAAAATTATCGAGAATCGGACCGTAGTTAATTAGGACTTTTTAATTCCATTTTAAATGTAGAATTTACATGGTAAAGTTTGTAACAAGAGTAGCAGAAGACCATATATACATTTTTGCCAATACATAACCAATGCATTAATCCCAGGAGAGTAGAAACCAGAGTCCCTGGAAACGACAAACTCCAGAAATGCATTTTTTTTCTCTCACAAAAAGTTGTTGAGATGTTGAAAAAAGTAGTAATCCGTAGAAGAAAAAATCTGGGGAGTATGAAGGATGTGGTAAATCTCGAAAGATAACGCATGAAGTCGTGCCAGAGTTGTGCTATGTGCGGGTATAGATGGTGAAGGAGGAAAGGCTCCGGTTGATTAATAATGGCTATAAATGTCGCGGTCTTCGGTGATGGAGTCCTGCAGATGACCACCAGGTCGTACAATATCCATGTTTCGTCAGACGTTACTATATGACTGAGATTTGAATCTTTGTTTTGAGTATGGAAAGCTTTGAACTTATTTCATGCCTGCGATCCTTTCGGCGGTAGTTCAGCTCATGCGGAATTCATTTGGTCAGCTTCTTTGCTTTTTCAATAGATTCCAGATGGCGAATGACTGAGGATCGATCAACACCTTCCGCCATTTATCGAGTAGTTTTTGTGGACTCAGCTTCAACTTCAGCCTGGAACTGGTCTTTGTCAACGGCAGAGGTTCGGAAGAATCTCCATTAAGGAATTTTTGAAACCAACGCTGCACTGTGCATTCATTTATAGTTCCTTGCCCCAAAAAGTCATTAATGTTTGGAGTGGTCTGCACTGAATTTTGCTCGAGTTTAGATTTTTAGAAGTAAATATGCGGAAAATCGCTCTTAGACATCATTTTGTTTGAAGGAACTGCACAGACTGAATTAAATGTTTTTACTAAAAGAATGGGGGATAAATAAGCTTTAATATGATATGTATCCCTTAGGCTAATAGATTAGTTTTGTTCGCACAATTGGTACTAAAATTGTAGCGAAAAGGTAAACCTTTGCATCAACCCAATATTTGATTTCTTTTTAAATAATAAAAAATGTTTTCGCCGGCTCTAAAAGTTTAACTTAAAACCGCATAAAAACGAAGCTGCTCTTAGAGCAACAAAATTGAAACTCGTAAAACAAGGATAAAAGTATATACAGCTCATTGGGTGTTGCCATTGGCACCTGCTCCTATGTTTACAGCACAATGCCTTACTCAGTGTTATTGCTCGTAAACACCTTCCAAAAAATTATTTTGTTTAAAAATCACCCAGCGTTTCTTTTCTTAAAGGTCTGTTTGTGTATTGTTAATACTTTTGTTCGCTGAAGCCCAGAATTTTTTCCTGCTGAGAACCTAATCTGGGTTTATTATATGATTAATTATTTATTACGTACAAAACTCCATATTGTTAATAAAGTTTTCAAAAATAACGTTTTTTATCTGAAGGTCGTTACGTTCAGAACCACTTATTTACTATACGCCTGGTTGGCACAATGCGAATTGTGCCTCCCGGAAAATAAAATTTAATACCTAAAATGTTAGATTTTTTCATGTTGAACCTGTAATTTGGTCGTTACCGATCATTTTTTTATCTGCCGATCCTTGCTAGTTAACATTCAATACCTTGCCTCGCCCTATTGAATTTCCTGACTGTTACTAAACAAAGAAACAAGCTTCACTGAATAGCAAACGCGAGGGTAGATATAAAAATTTCAAAATGGTCGGTAACTTTCTAAATTTGATATGAAATTAATTTTCAAACAAAAATCTCTTGTATGAATCCGAATTATCGACAAATAAATGCACAAACAACACGATGCAAATTGTATTTTTGAACGTTTTTGGTTTTAATCTTCGATTTTTCCTCGGATATACCAAAGGGTGTTTTCTTTCTTGAAGGTCTTCCTTAAAGGCCTGTTTTGTTTCACGATACGTCATTAGAGATTCCTCTCTTTCCACCTGATCTCTGCTATGTTGGAAGATGCGTCTGCAGCGCTGAGCGACGGCCTTACATTCCGCCACTGCCGGCGCCCACCTAGCTAGTCCTGAGTGATTTACCATAGACCAGCTAGCCCTGTCCGCGTTCTTAGTAAGGGTTGTTGTCAATTTCCTCCTTATGAGGAATGGCTAGAGGAAAGTAGCCACTTCCTGTACGAGGTCGCCTTCTACCCGTCTTGCCATGTCATTTGGCTGAATTGTGTCGACTAGTATGCGACGCTTTTCCCATTTACACCGGCGAGGCTCCGTGGTTTCAGGTCCAGCCGCATCCACGTGCGGTCACTGGTCGTCGCCGCAAGTCAATGACGAACATATCCACACGACGATATAAAGATGGGGTCATCAGGACCAAATCGACTGCTGACTCACCCTGGGCCGCACTGTATGTTAGCGGTGAGTCTTCAGCATTTAGAAACAAAAGGTTTGCATTTTCGGCAAACTCGATTATGGCCTTTCCTCGAGAATTTACGCAGCTGCCTCCCCATGCCGTATGATGGCCGTTTCAGTCACCTCCCACAATGACTTTTTCTCTCTGAACCTATATACAATCTGTAAGACAACGAATAGGGAGATATCTCCATTATGTCCCGGAGACGGTCACAATAGGCTGAGGCAATTAATTTCTTCGTTGGTCCATTCGATCAGGCAAGGCAAAATCGTAAGTAAGCAAATGGCCTTGATCTCCCTGTCGATGATGTACACTGCAGCCCTCGGACGGACCGGGTCACGATTTCTGGTAACTTTCGCTGTCATCCTTCATAGCTTTATCAAGTCCTCGTCTCCACGACTCTTGGGTAAGGAAAATATGATGTTGATGAGACTAATCTCTTCTGGACTGATCAGCCACATCATCATCTAACATCCTTTGTTCCTTTGTTCGGTATTAGCTTTATCAGCTTTGTCTATCTCATCTCCCATTTCATTTTATGATTTACGACAATGTCCATACATAAAATATGTACATATGAACACTGTAGCACGGCTCCTACTTAAATTTTGTAGTTGATTTAAATTCCTATAATATTCGTAAATGTCTAAAATGGAAAAAGAGATATACGGAAATAAAAGCAGGGAAAATGCGATGCACAAACTTGAAGATGAAGGAAAGAGGAACAATTTCCACCGGCTCACATTATGTTAACGTTAACTGTTAACAATTTCCATATTTGTTAAAATCACTAAGGCTGAATCTGAGAGTTAAAAAACAAAACATTTTAAACAAAAAAAGTGTTTTATTCAAAACATACATTGAAAGCAGGGTGGAAAAAAAAATTTGGCGTGCAACGTCCGGGTTTGAAATATAGGAACAGGACTAATGGTCGGAGGCCAGATTGTGTGAACATTACGAAAAGCCCTTTCAAACGGCAATCGGAGCAAATAGCTTCCTCCGGCTAGGCAACTTCTATTAACCCTAGGGCAGGAAGTGTAATAAGGGTCTAAGTGTAGGGATACACCGCAAGGGCGTAACTTCCCCTTAGGAACCAAAAGCGGCCACCCTTCCGTTTTTCCCTACGAGCCAACAATTTACTGCACCTTTTAGAAGGGGTCTTTCCGACCTCAACGACCCCAAGACACCCGTACAAATCCCACTAGCCAAGGGCAACTGCCTTTATGTGTTTTTGCAGACGTCATTATTTTACGATTTATTTTGTTTAATTAAAATCCTGGCTTAGAGGTAACTTGGTGTCATAAAAGGCGATTTTTATTGCGAAACCAATATTATAATATGTGGCTTAGATGTTTACGATCCTTTTGGCAAACCCCAAGAAGAAATGTTATTAAATTATAATGCCAAGTCAGAAAGCATAGTTTTTATGCTAGTATTTCACCTAGAAAAAGGCTAATGTTAAATATCCGTCTGTTCTATAAGTATGTTTAAGAAGACCAAAGATTTTACATAAAGTAAGTGTAGTTTTACAAAAAACGTCAGTAAATAAAATTTAGGCTATTTTGTTTAAAGGAATTATTTGTTAATTTTTCAGGTGCAGTAAACTAAGATCATTGACGATGTTAAGAAGCCGAAACGCATCTGGGAGACAAAATCAACGATGGTTGGTAGACCAAAAAGATCTGAAACGTTGGTCCTAGAAATATGCTTTACCTACAATGAACTGCTGACTTAAGCAGATTTCGACGGCATGGATGACATAAATTCAAAAGGTCGAGTTGAGATGGGAAGTTGGTGTCCGAGTGGATCGTGGTCACGATATCACAAGTGGTAGAGTAGCGGGTTTTTCTAGCCGAAGTTCGTGGGTTCGAATCCCGCTCGTGACACTGACTTTTTATCTCAACTAAAAACCTTAGTTAACTGTAGTATGCCTACCTTAGTATACTGATTCCTAAGACACATTGATAAGGTGGTACTCAACTTTTTCGTTCCCATGATGAATAAATTCGAAATCACTGGTGGTTTCCGAACATTCTGGATCTCCTTACTTATTATAATATACATATGTATGTATATATATATATATATATA
>CM077103.1:6920929-6982392 GCA_039619505.1 Cimex hemipterus | reverse complement strand
CTCTCTCTCTCTCTCTCTCTCTCTCTCTCTCTCTCTCTCTCTCCCTCTCTCTCTCTCTCTCGCTCTCTTTTGTATCATAATTAGCTCTCACGTTTGGAGTCTCGAGGTTCTACGATAATGGATTCCTGAACCATGGTACACTTGTTTTGGTCGTACTGGCACGGAAATGAATAATCCTGAGGTGTCCTAAAGCCAGGGTTCAAGTAGCTGAAGGACGAGGCGGAGGACGAAGTCTGACTCGGTGGCCTGTAGTCGGGGCTGAGATCTTCATGACCGACAGTACGTTGCAATACTCTCGGCGGGTTGAACGGCTGGTCGAGTATGAGATCTGTATGGATCCAATTAGCATAAGACCGAATGTAGAACTGAACATGTACCTGTTATAGACGAGGATGAGCTTATGGCCTGCTTCAGCTCAAGAATCTTGTCCATGATCCGCTTGGGAAACTGCGATAACTCCTGGGATCTCCTTCCTCGTAAATATTGTACCTACGAATAAATTATTCAATAAAAAAGTTGAACTCCTATATACAATTCATTAACTATTGAGACATATTTCATTTTGTATAATGCACGTAAAACCTTTTCAGTAATAGTGAGCATGAGTAATGAAATGGCTCTTGTTTTAGGAAGCTAATTCTTAAAACTTTTATTATGATTCTCTTCTGCTGCCTTCACTACCCACAGTGTTTTTGGCTGTCTGGGGTTAATCATTTATCTTATAGTTAGGTTTCGATGATATGCAGAAGTAGGGATGGTTAGGGATGATTGTGACTCACGAACACCCCAAGCAGGTTGACTGCTGGCAGTCGTCACTTCTTCGAGATGCTTCCGCATTCCAAACAACAGCTATTGAGAAAGATGCATCCCTTTATTTATACAAGGCATCAAACTGCGAGATCTCATATTCTCTAATGGAACAATCATCCAACGTAAGCTACGTTATAAACTTCGGAACAACTAGAACAACAGTCCTCTCGACAGCTCACAATCTTCGCTATCCCGACAATCGAATTCGCTACCCAAGGCATACACTATATCGACTCTGTCAATTATTGTCTTCAATCTTAAAGAGTAACAGAAGATCTTTTATTACATTTCAGTAACTCTAACTAAATATCCGAAACAGACAATGTAGCAACATAACTATATCAAGGTCAAAATATCTAGGAAATCACTTGGAGTATTCACAGATTAGGATCTATTGCTACATAAAATATAAGGATCAGATAAGGAACCAAAATCATCCGAAAATACCAAGCTACGTGTCATCGCCCTAAAGATCTCAAGAAGAAATCTCACAATTTTATATCTTGATAAAATTTCACTCCTAACATGTACAATTTAGGCGTTTTAGCGTATCATAAATTAATACATTATGAGATCACTTTTGCAGTAGTAGCTGTGAATCATTAAAACATATTTAGGATGAACCATTACCGAAAAAATGCTGGGTCATAGATTTATAAAAACTAACAAGGATGATATTAGATATGATGTTTGTTGATCGACCTGGAGACAATCTATGTGGAGTGGAGAGAAGAAGACTAATTTTTGGGTTCACCAAGCTTTCGGCAACAATTAGTGCCATTATCAATGCTTCCCCAATTCAACCATAACAGTCCAACCTGAGGCGACGGTGTTGCTCTTTCTCTCATTAATGTTAATCCTACCTATCTACAGCATCTAATATTTTTAAACCTAGTATATGCAGGATTTTTTTATTGAAAGCGGTTGTCACTCCCTTGTAAATAATGTGTACATAAAAATTGGAATGCTCACTGGCAATGTAAACAAAGAGAAGCTGTTTTCACTAGTTTCCAGCTGTTTGCGGAAAAGGGCGCTTTTGATTTGAAACATTTCCTTGTCCCTTTCAACCACTGCCGAGTCTAGTTGATCAGTCTGGGAAAAAAATCAAATTAGAGAAGGCAAAAGGGTAATAATTCCCGACTCCAATTTCTGTTTTCCGGCCGGGCTCCAATTACCATTTCAATCAATTCCCTTAAAATCTCATGAACTGGTGAGTCCACCCTATCAAAAGATGTGAAACCGTGATCGTAGGGTAGGTAGTCGACCTGTGTAAACTCTTCGTCCGCCATTGTCGTTTCCACCCTTTTGAAGTCGTCGAATTTGACTGTAAACTCCCGTGCTGGCCCTAAAATCCGACTCTGGAAAATGAAATAGCAACACTCAGGATATATCGCCGAAACGAATTCCTTTTGCGTACATTTTCACTGTTTCGTATCATCTGAAGGTTCTCAGACAGTATCTCGGGATCGTAGTCGTACATGTCAACCTTGTCGAGATTTCCCACACCGCATTTAATTCCATCTGGGAACAATTAAAGGGTTAAATTATGTTCAAAGTTGTGGAAATAAGTAAACCATTTAAATTTCGTACCTTGACAGTCGAAAGATTTAGAAACGTTGTATATCTGTCCTTCCAATAACCGCATGTCATCTTCAAGTTGCCTGAATGAAATAACAACAGAAATTCAACATTAAATATATAGAAATGTTAAATGATGGGGTGAGTGTGGTGTTCAATACTTTCCAAAAGGATAGTTCCTACTCACAGTAAGTTGTTCTGCAACGATCCGGATTTCGAGCTTCTTAGCTCATCATCAGGTTGAAGGACTTCTACAACCTGATGATGAGCTAAGAGGAACAACTTACTGTGAGTAGGAACTATCCTTTTGGAAAGTATTAAATATATTTTTTCATCACAGCCAAAACCTTACAAAAAACCAATAATTAATTGAAAAAAGTAATGTGCTCAATTAGGCCCGTAAACATAATGGATTAAATGTATATTCTTTATTCTTCATTATTAAGCCATTAGGGAAAAATTCTCAAGTAGTGAAGTCTAACATAATGTCTCATTTATATAAGAATAGTAAGAAATATTTACAAAATTTATAAACAGAAGGAAATATGCCCAGTGCAAAGTAAATTTTGTAAAATATGAAACCAGCCAATGCTGCACTCAGTGGGAAGACTTAAGGGTCAAGGAGGTCTGTAGGTTATTGTCGATTAAGGCGACGTGTCGGGATTGCTCGAGCATAAAGGTTAGGATGGATCGAGAGGTTGTTGTGAAACTTGGGAATCAGGAAGAGATCAGTTTCTTGATAAAAAAAAATGTTGAGGGCGTTGGGCTTATAGGTGCGTAGTAAAGAGCTGTGATGATTTGTCTAAGGACTTTTCATTTGAATGATTGTATGCGCTGGATATTGTGGATAGCTTGGCAGACCCCCAAAGCTCCACTCTGTCTGTCCAAATTGGTCGCAGTAAAGTCTTCTATAAGGTTAGTTTAGTTTTGACGGTGAAGTGATATTTCGATCCTAGAAGTAAGATTCTTCGTAGTTGTCCAAGTCTTCCGGTGAGTCTTGTAGGGTATCCCATGTCGGTCTGCTGTCCAGGAACAGTACTAACTAATTGACTTGAATGGAAGTAGGTTTCTCTTTGTTGTTGATATAAAATGGACGGCAAGAGTGTTTACTCAATGTGAACGCATAAGTGAGTGCATTTTTCTTCATTCATTCTTGTCCTCCACTCTTTCCACCAGTCTTCGGTAAGTTCAAGATTTTCTTGAATGTTGTTGGTAGCTGAGATAGGATTGGAGGTAGAGTTTGCCGGTATCTTCCGGTGGTGATGACGGTATTATACTGTATAGATAGTTCAGCGATATAAATGATGTAAATAATGAGACAAAGTATGCTCCCTCGTAGGAAGCCGGCTTGTATCTGTCTGATTCCGAGAAATCGTTGCCGCACCTCATTCTGAAGCAGCGGCATGTTAGGTAGCATTGCAGGATAAGTTAATAAAGAGTGGTAGGTAGTATACATTACGAAATATAAACTTGATGTTAACAGCACAAATCATTTTTTTTTTTTTTTTTGTCACAAATGATAAAAAAGGGAGGACATACTAGGTCTGCGTCTGACAAACGCATTTTTGTCTCTAGACTATGTCTGCGTCTGACAAACGCATTTCTGCCTTTGCCATCGTCAGTGATGGGGGTTCGACAGTTACTTTCTCCCACGATTATAAGCTGTGTGAGGCATGTTAAAAAGCTTTTATTTCATATGGGAATATTGAAATTGAAAGTTGGCCCGTTGGAAATTTGTATATTGATTCTGTGTCCTGCCTCACTCAGCTTATTCCCGGAATGATAATGAACGAAACTGAAAGCTGAAAAGCTTCTGATATTCTTCAGGATTTAAAGTTTGGGTTTGTCAGATAAGTTATTGCTTCTCATCATTTTCAGTAGTGAGTTTGGGAGTTATTTTCTGTCACGGTTATAAGCTGGGTAGGGCATGCTACAAAATCCTTCATTTCAAATGCGAACTGTTCAAGGCACAGAGGGGCTTGTCCAGAATCTAATAAAGAAAATCCAAAGCCCGACTCACCCACATTAAGACCCTGACCGATAGATACTAAACAAATAGAAAAATCGAAACCAACAGAGGCTAGGATAGATGTGGTCGTGATAAACGTTAGGTCGGTCAGACGACTTTCATCTTAAACTTAATTTATTACTTTTCTTTGTAATTACTTAATTATTACCAATATTGTATTAAGAAATGCTTTCTAAGCTGACTGTGTCGTTTGAGTCACTTGCAAGAGAACCTGACCACACTTCTTTGCCTTAAGACAAGTGAAAATGTCGGTGTCTTGCCTCACCTTGCTTTCTTACCTTATGCTACCCTTACCAAAATAAACTGAAACTACCCAGGTAATATCATTTGGGTCTGCAGTCCATATTCAGTCGTTTATTAGTAAAGCAAGAAATAGGAAAGATCTGGTGCCTTTTTTCAACCTGCTTACTGCTGGTGCCAAAATAGTAGAAACAACCTACAGGTCATAGGCCTCAAGAAAAATTTCATAACTTTTTTGTCCACTTGCCTGCAAGCGTCCCTCTCCTTTTTCAATTTGTCCAACAATTCGATATTTTCCTGTAATACTTGGTAGCTCGAATTGACGACCTGTTGGCGTATCATTTCTTTATCACTCTCCCTGCAAAAAAAATGACCGCAGTCATAATAGTGTTAGTTTTAATATAAGTAGAAAACGTTTGGCACGATGTACTTCTTTTGTTTTTGATAGCATAAATATTTAATTGCATTTCATTCGTTGTACGAGCGCATCTAATTGACACATAATACAAAACACACTTTAGCTATTTTTAATTGTAGCTGTTGCATATTCCAATATGAAACATGCAAAAAGATTTCTTTCGGTGATAATGACAGTTTACAAGACTTACTCATTAGTCTTCTACTGGAGATACAGAATCGTAATGTTAGCTACGATAACAATTGGCTACATATTTAGAAGAGTGGGGACGTGTTGACATTGATGTTAAAGCTTTTTTTACCACAAGAATGTCAACGTGTTGTTGAGTTCCGACATGCCAAGAGAAGATACATGTCCTGGTTTTGCTCCATTTGGGAGTTGCTGACTTCCCGTAAGCCCAGCATAAGGAAGAAATTACTACTAGGAACATCAGTCTCGTTGTGTCCATAGTGAGGGGATCTTCCTAAAATTGGTTTTACAGAATGTAACGGAAAATTAATTCTCCTGGCCATCAATCAAAGGATGAGCTCATTTTTTTATGTATGTGGTAGACCTCATAGTTCCCTGTGAACTTAATAGTGAGACTACTGTATTTTTAGGTGTTCTCATTAAATCTCTATTTCTCCTTGTTTGTATAACCTTTTCGGAAATTTTGCGATACTTGTGTTTAGTTACGCTGGTTGCCTGTGAATTGCGAACATTGTGGAAGACGTATTGGGCATGCTAGAACATCTGACACTTAAATTAATTTGGCTAATAGATCTAAAACGCTTCCCTGAATAGGTAGCACGTTCACGCTTTACAGAGAAAGGAAAATGACATCGCACTTTTCCTTCGACATGAAAGGGCTGAATTAATGTAAGAGTACATTCAGCGTCCAAAATCACTTGCAATTCACTAGAGTGTCGTGTACAGAGGTGGCGAATTCAAAAATGAATTGTTATGGTCAAAAAAGAGACCTGGCCCATCCAGTGAGTTCGGTGTCATTAGTTACAAATAGCAACTGTGATGAATGTTTAAACTTTATAAATTGACTAGTTTCCGTGGTCCGCTTGGCAAATTAATATGTTTCGATTAATTAATTAATCAATCAAAAAGTCAATGTCACGACCGGGATTCGAATTCACGACCTTCGGCTAAATACACTGTTGCTCTATCACTTGAGCTATCATGACTTCGATCCGCTCAGATACGAACTTCATCTCAACCATCTCAACCCCACCTTTCGAATTTTCCCTCCTCTTAGCCATTTTTCAAATGTCGTGTAATCTATTCGATTTTTTAAAAATATTTTTGGTGTATTAAATTCTTTGTTAGGGGGCGTCGGTGGCCGCAAGGTTTTGACACGGCACTTATCACTCTAAGGTAAAGGTCCGGGTTCGAATGCAGGGCCGCTGGATTCGAACCCGACATACAAATGGGCTTTTTTTTTCGAAAACACCGGCACCCTGAGGGTTTATAGACCTCTGCTGTTGCGAACCCTCGTAAAAAAAATTCTTTGTTGTTTAACATGAAAACCATAAATGTTTTATGTTGCAGAATATTCTAATTTAGTATGGTTTAAACAAATAAATCAACAAAACGCTCCCGCTGTCGCTTATTTTAACAAACATTCTGTAAGCCAAATGGTTCAGAAAATCGTCAAAGATGGATTTGTCCTCTTTGTCTAGATTATACCACTATAAAAACCCTCAGATACCGACTTTCGCGCAAATCGGTGTAAATTAATTTTTTGACTGATAATTTGGACGACCTGTCTACCTAACTGGCATTCTTAATGCAACCTCTAACCTAATTTTTCTCAAAATCTATTGGATTTATTTCATGGTTGATGATTTGTTTTAAAGGAATTGTCAAGTGCACTTTAAATCTGTATCAAACTCCGTATATTATTTCCATTTAAAAAGCAAGGTTCAATTCTGACAAATATGTTTGCTATTTTGTGTATTTTCTTACAGAGCTATTTTATATATATTTAATGGTAAAATTAAAAGCTACGATCCTCTTTTTTTCAAATAGTCTCTTTGACGTTGAAATCCTTTTAGCTGTTTTTGACTTATGTACGTTTCAATCAAATATCACAATAAAGACTTCTCAAAAACCGGAAAAATTAGAAGAGTCAAAAAATCGATAAATTTAAATTTAAACAAAAATTCTTAATTATGGATCTCTAGAGGTGCTAAAACAAAATTCTGTATTAGTTTCACGAACAAAAATTTTAGTTTACTTGAAAACTGTATATTGTTTTCATTTTTTTTGTTTATTGATAAACTGTGACAGATTTTATTATAATTGATTCGCATTGTTGATTTGATGAAGTAGAAAAGCGGGAAAAAATACGAAAAAACGGAAAATTTCAAAATTTTTTTGCGAAATGAGTGCCAACCATATTGGCTGGTGTGTGTGCCCGACATTTAGAGAATCACCATAAAATTCAGTGAGTTAGAAGTTATAATGTATCAAAATTCATGCCAACCACAACATAACAACCACTAACGAGAGAAAACACGGCTCCAAAAAGTACGCTCCAACGTTCAAGTTGTACAACTAAGTTGTCCGCAGTCGTACGTCGTCGGTTCCGATAGATATCATCTTATGTCAGACACGTTCTCGTGCTCAGGTTCAGTGTAGAGCAAGTAATGTATATAATAATATAATCATAGGCAAGTCCTATCATACTTAATGTAGAAGTAAGGTAGCCCAATGTACGATGCTTCTTTTTAATGAAGTTGGTCTTTGGTAATAAGAGATGGTAGTCTGAAGAAGCTATGAAGGAGAAGTAGGCGTGCCCATTTTCCTGTCGGTACAACTACGAAATCCAATCCACCCAATCAAAACTACTGAGAAAAATATTAAACTGACATTTCCACGTTTCATACCTAACAATCCACAATGACGTCCAATTCTCATTCTTTGTACGATGTACGATACAAAATCCCGATTCAATAACATCCACAACAATTTAAACCTTCCAATACTTTGCTTGTGCATTCGTGGAAATCCAATAGTCGTTTTAAGCGGTTGTAGCCGAGAGATTGATTGACTCGATGTGAGGGAGTGTCACTGCTGAGTGACTTCTACCAAGTGTGACTTCGTAGATTGTCGGTTTTTTTGCCTATTAGTATTTTTGCTTATAGCCATGATAAGTCATATGTGATAGGGTCCTTTGAATGTTTCGAACACGCAACACACTCACTCACTCGAGGCCCTATGCTCCGACCTCGACTAAACGGCACACCGACATCCGCAACAGGCTCTCACGACTGCTTACGGGTCTCAAAATCGTCGCCTGCCTGAAAACGCACGGAACACCACAACCTCTCAACAGGTAGTAGTTGGTATGTAATGATGTTTTACCCGCTACTGGAATCTATGAGCCGTGTCACTTCTTCAGGAGCATACAAGGGGTGGTTAACTCCTGCAGCTTCACTATCCGATGTTGTAGGTACTCCCAATTCCATTAAATTATCTGAAACAGTTATACGTTTATTTTCTGTAATAAATATAAAAATAATAATTTACCGGTGCAGGTTTGGAGGTCGTTGAGAGAAAGGCTGGACGGTTGCTGGACAAGAATGGGGCTGTTCGACGCTCCCCTGATGCTCCCTATGGACTTTGATCTGATCAAGACACCATTTTCAACTTGAACAATAAAAACGTAATAGGTTAAACTAACAAATCGTTTTAAAATAACGGTTATAGGCTGTACTTTGGCTGTGGGAAAATGTCGGTTTATATTCAGGGTCCAAAAAGACGAAGGTCGACTCTTCCGGTGTTATCCCTCTGGCTTGCTCCCATTCGTACAGTCGTCTTGTAAATTTGTTGGAAATGCCTTCGAATCGAAACATCCCCGTCGATGTCGGTATGAGGACTTCTTGTCTTCCAGTCAGTCTCGTTTTCTTCGGCCTTGAAGACTTTATAACATTAACATTAATTTTACAGATTTAAATTGTCTCCTACCTTTCGTTGTTTTTATTTTTGTTCTTTTCTTTATCTTTGTCTCCTTTCTTTGCCTGTTCTTTACCCTGTTTTATCCTGTCCCATTCTTCTAACTTTTTCTTGAATTCCGGAGACAAATCACGTTCTCTATTTTGGTCCCTTCATTGAAAACGACACTGAAATATACAAGATGGAAATGAAATAACGTCGGTTTACCTCGTATCCGTCCGTTTTTTCTCCGCGATGTTCTCCATCTTCTTTGAAAACTCATCAGTGAGCCGGCTCTGAAGTTGGGCGAATCCGAGTTCAATTTCGTATCTGATGTTGTCCTGAAATACTTCGTCCTCCTTCTCTCCGAGTATATCGCCACTGCTGATTTCATCTGATTCTTTGTTAATCAAACATAATTAAATTTTAACTGATTAACAATAATAACTGGACATGCATTACCTATGTCGTATATAAAGCTTTCCAGTCTAATCGGGCTGACGGGTGCGGAGCTGGAACCCTGTAAGAAAACGTTGCGGACCTTGAACCATTTCGATTTTCTCGACAGCTGAGGTGAAGCCCCACGATTCTGAGAAATAAAATCATAGTAAGTCTGTTTGTATAGAGATTTAATACCGACAAAACCTTTCAAACTTCAACTAAAAAGGTGATTATTGATCAAACATATCGTAGAATAAGAAAACTAATAGTAGGTTAGAAAGAGTGATTTAATGTACTACATTAATCAACTTTAAAATGTCAAAATCTTATAAAAATTCCTTGCTTTGATAGTATGGGAAATGATGCTTTTCAATTTACCGTGTCTTTGTTGCCTGTATCTTGCTGCTTCTTCAATTCCGAGCAGAATTCCTCGTTGGAAGGTAGAGTCAGGGTTAGCTTAGGGGCGGTCAGTTTCACAGAGGTGTGTTCTTCGTCTCCACTTTGCTGCTGCTGTTCTGGTCCTTGTAGAATAAGTATTTTGTCTCTTTTCTCCTCCTGGCTTCGCTTCCTAACGCTTTTCGTGTTATTTATGATACCTTTCACCTTGCTCCACGGTGTCTTGTGCTTCGTGCCGAAGTCCTTGACGTCCAACTTCTGTGAATTAGTACCTTATACAGTATTATATTTATATTCCTTATAGAAATATAAATGTGCAGTTCCATGGCACTGAAAATTCTCTATTACTAATGCTCTAGTCTACTAGAGTGACAGAGAGAGTGGGAGCGAGGGAGGGAGAGTGTGTATGTGTGTGAGAGAGATACAAATCTCAAACTCCCTAATACTTCTGATCTCTGAAGGTGTTTTTGGGACAAAACAGCAATGACATAACTTACCCAAATCAATTCTATCAACAAAGAAGAGAACTCAGGAGAGTCGAAAAGGTTTTGAATACGTTTCATTCTTTCAAAAATCATGCTGTACATGTTATTATTAAATAACACTTTATACAAAACTATAAACATTTCTCAAATGCCAGGCTTGCATTGAGGTCTTTTTTGGTTTTTGTAGCACAAATTGCAGTGTTCTAACTTCTCCTCCTGCTCTTATAAAAGCACAAACTTGTTTTAAATCCCAGCAACTGAATTGGGCTGTTTTGTTTTGTGATGTGGTGATTGCAAAGGTCATATCTGATAGTTACTCAAAGAGTAATTAGGATAATTAGGAGGAACTATAAAACGTTTATGAGGAAATAGGTCGTTGGAGTTATCGTAGCTCTCCCAGCAGATCATGGACAAAATCTTTAGTGGAGGCAGTCCATAAGTTTATCCTTGTCTATGATAGGTAAGCATTCGGTCTTTTGATGATTTGATCCGTACAAATCTCATATTCGACTAGAAGTTCTCAGTCCCGACGACAGGCCACCAACTCAGACTTCGTCCTCCGCCTCGTCCTTCAGCTACTTGAACCCTGGCTTTAGGACACCTCAGAATTATTCATTTCCTAGTACGACCAAAACAAGTGTACCGTAGAAGGGAAAAGGGATACATTATCATAGATTCTCGAGCATCCAAACATGAGCCAATAACGACACAAATGAAAGAATGTGAGTGTGTGTGTATGAGAGAGAGAGAGAGAGAGAGAGAGAGAGAGAGAGAGAGAGAGATGGAAAGAGAGTAAGAGATTGGCAAAGGTATGTTTAAATTATTAGTGTATCAAACACTTTTTTAAATCAGAAATTACCATAAAAAAGAGGGAATGAGAGAGTGACCATATAAACGACAAGGTAACTGCCATAATTATTTTGAAATCGTGCGATGCGGTCAGGTGTGATGTAGGTTTCAGAAAAACTTTTCCTTTATCGTGCCAACGTTTCGATCTTTATTGAGATCATCTTCAGGGCCTTGGTTGTCTGCATTTCAGCAAAAAAAATTCTCTGGTTGCCAATGCGAGTTTCTTCTCATTGTTGGCGATGTCCTTCAGAATAGTTTTAGCTTCGTGTTCATTGCAATTTGTTCATAGAATTCCATGTTCTTCGTTTTTCTCGTGTAAAATGAATGAGACAACACAAAGCCCTGAAGATTATCTCGATAAAGATCGAAAAGTTGGTACGATAAAGGAATAGTTTTTCTGAAACCTACATCACACCAGACCGCATCTCACGATTTCTAAATAATTATCGATTAACGGTCACTAATCATCACCCATAACTGCCATATTTTAGCGATGTCTGGCCACAAGTATTAGACAAATACAATGTGACAAAAAACTAAAGAAAATATCGTGCTCTACGAGAAATACACCAACCATTTCATACCACAGCTATTCTTGACAATACTGAAATTATAGCTTAAATTATTGTAAACCAAGTTAATGGCTTCTATTCACAAAATAGAAATCTCATCCGTTACTTGTGTATAATAATTATACAGTTCAAAATAAATAAATGAAGTCGAAAAAATATTGAAAAACGGTAACTTCAGACATATGAATATAGTCACTTTCAATTTCAGTAGGTTTGGAAATGTCTGCAGTTTCTGATAAAATATCACAAATACTAGGTTATTCATGTTGTTTTACTGGGTTTATTGTGACCCAAATAACTTTTCAACCCGTACAAAGCGACAAAATATTCTCAAATTCCCCATTATTCTGAAAGTGCTTTTGCAAATCCAAGCAGAGGATTGTAATTTCACCCAAACCTTTGTCACAAATGTCCAGTCTTTCATATCAAGCAGTTAATCAATACATTTTAATTTATTATGTATTATAGAACGAAAGTGAAGTGCAAGCATTTGTTTTATCACCTAACCTTCAGACATAAATTTTATAATATTATTAACTCAATATATATTGTTTTATGTATGTGAAGTTCAAAGAAACATGGTTTGTTTTAGACAGAATCATAATTTTTCCTTTTTTTCACAATTTGGTGGTTTGAAAGCACACCATCCCTAACCACTGATAAACATCACTGATAACTATCAAATCAACCAGTTATTTGACCGGAATTTCCAACGTTATATTAATGCAAATTTAACTGATAGTGTAGTTGAAATGAGAGCATACCTTATTTGCTATATGTTCCTCCACTGATTTTGATGTTTCACCATCAAGGGATTTGCTTCTTCTTCCCTCTTCTTGCCCGCTGAAACTGTTATTGTTTCGTAGGGTCGAACAACTCCGCCCTGTTGCTAGGCGAGAGAACAAGAAGGTTCATACAAATAGAAATGGATGAAGTCTTCCTTTGATTTTTCTCAAGTAAATTAGAAATTATAAAACGTAGGAAAGTTAATACCTTCTGTGAGTATGTCTTCTTCCGAGGAGGAAGAAGACTCGGGGCGAGATATGTTGATCTGAACACCAAGTGATGAGTGGCTTCGGCAAGAGCCTGCTGGACTGACGCTGATTGAGGAAGACGGGTCGCTCGAAGAGTTGGGCACTTTGAGAGTCAAAAGGTCGTCCTTTTCCTTTTCCCATCCGAGGGCGCCTTTCACCTTAGTCCACTTGGAAACTTTGCACACCTTCTCCCTTCCGCCACCCGACTCCAAGTAGCGTATCTTCATCCTCAAGTACGAGTTGTCTCTCTTCAGCGCTTCCAGTTCGGCCACCACCTGGCCAAAGTCCCGCCTTAAGTCCGCTTCGCTCATCCCTCGGCATTCGCATACTGCCACTGACCGGTCAGACTTCTCGACTCTGTCTGTTGTAATATTGGAACTCCACACTTGGACCGATTCCAGCTTCGGTATCAACACAAGTCTTTTTTTAGACCAGGTCTAAAACATCCCCCTTCTCACAATCTAATTACACGTAGTTTAAACAAAAGCTGTTTATCCAATCCTATATCTATTTAGCAAACTTTACCTCCCAATTGTTTGCCCTGTTACAATTGTAATCATTTTGAACAATCCCGGACATCTCGATTAAACAATAACAATCTAAATAATTCTTTTCAATACAATATTGTTATCGATATGATTGAACTAAAGACAAACAAACCAAAATAAACACAAATAACAAAAATATACATAATATATAACACAGTTAAATACTACCAAACACGGTACAAAATTGCGTAATATCACAATTATAGACTGGTTTCTGAAAATAAACAAAATCTCTGCAGTTTGTATAGTCCGTTAGTCATAAGAAATTTTATAAAATCCGAGTAAATAAGTAAAGAGAAAACCAAACTTCGTCGCGTGCAGCCGTTTGAACTCGTTCGGTTGAGCTATTTTTAACCTAGTTTCATAGATGCAAGCATATTCTACAGCCCACTATCATCTCACAAATTTCATTGATTAAATATTTTTATAAAACAGGGTCGCAAGTTTTACATACTCCACCCACATTTTTTCATAATACAATAAAAATATCGATAAAGTGAGTGTTATGGTTTATTTGTCTAGTTTATTTTAAGCTTAACAAGTCACCCTTGGGTCCACAGGATGTACAGGGTTTTCCAAGACAGCTTTTGTTTTTTAAATAGATCTTGTCACATCTCTCTTCTTGATGTGATTTTTGATTTTTCCATATTATTACCTACTAATAAAAAATCCACTGCCTTTTTCAATGTCAATTCTGCAAGGGATCACAGATGGAAAAGTTTCTTTAAAAATAGTTCCACAATTAAAAAATCGACAAAATTGCTTCTTTCAATTTTTATTCTTTTTATGTGAGGTTTTGGTTGAAATAGAAAGTTAGTGCCACGAGCGGTATTCGAACCCACGACCTTCGGCTCAATACGCCGTTGCTGTAACCACTTGAGCTAACCTGTCAAGCCGAGGTCGTGGGTTCGAATCCCTCTCGTGACCCTAACTTTTTCATTTCCACCAAAACATCACCCACAAAGAATAATTAATTAAAATAAAGTTAGATGATCAGTTGAATTTCTAAATTTCGCCATATCTTTGGATTAAGAAATGGAATCAAACATTTCCTCTGCGTTGTTCTCAGAATAAAACGCACATTTTTTAAAAATGCAATACAAATTATCTTTTCATTTTAAAAAAAGTATATAATGGATAATCTTTTATATTCGAATGGTAAGTGTTTTTCGTTTTTTGATGCTTTGATTGTTGCCAATCATTATGGTCGGAGTCATTTCCGTAGGACATCAGTAGGACGTATGATCATTTTCATCTTTATTTTGGTCGTTTCCTATGACTTCCATCTTTGCTTTTATTTCTCAGTCGGTTTCGGCAACCGATATCTGGCAAGAAATTATTTGTTGAACAAACTGAATTTGGAGACACATGAAGTAAAGAAAACAAGAAAATGGTGATATTTATTCTTGAGATGGGTGCACTGTGATCCTTACGAACATTTTGTCCTTTTAATTCCTTGCTTTACAAACACTGGCTGTGGGTTATAAGCAGGTTCATGCCAACACTTCTTTAATTTCTGGCTTATAAAACCACAGTGAAGATGGATGAAAACCTGTGGCTTGGTTGTTCCTGTCGTTTTGCTTCTGAGTTGCAAGCATCAATTGATTTTCTATGTATATCTTGCTTTATAACCGGCGAGAGCCTCAGGCGTGTCAGACAGACCAAAATTAACGGTCAGGAACTAACCACAGGCCGATCACTCATCAGACATCAAACATTTCACAATTGTTTTGATGTCACATAGCATGCGCAGCTAAAAACATCAAAAATTGTCAGTTTTGAATCGTTTACTTGGAAACAACCAACTTATTTACTAGAATTAATGTGGCATGCTCGTTTACGATCATTCTAGTCTTGATTTCAAACGTGACGAGGAAAGAAACAGATTTTCTTTTTTACTTGACGAACCCACCACTGAAAATGGAGAGAGCCAAAACGCGTCTGCTAGACCAAACTAGACAAACCAATAATCGAAAACGATCAAACCAGGTTCTGTCGGTTTTTTATCATTTAGGTCTGCACATCCACGCTGTAGTACTCGTTTCGGCTTCTTGCTAACAATATTTACAAAAAAGTATTTATTTTTTGGGCAAAATCGCTAGAAATTAAATGTTTAGATTTATACTTGAGATCTGAGGAGTGAAGAAACTGTAGCTTGGTCTTTTTGTTCCGGGTATACGCAAAGTGCAGCCAAGCACCCACTCTTTTCAAATTCCTGCTCTTCTCAAATTGTAAAGTAAAATGCCGAAAACGTCAGATCGACACATCCTTTCTCTTTGTTCAACGGTCAGGGTTTAAGGAGGGTGAGGCGGGCGAGGCGGGACACTGGAACGTATTTATTCGATTTTCCGATAAACCAGTTCTCCATTTCAACACCGTTTCAAATCAGATATCAAAGATTTTCTACCAAATCGAACCCGGCTTAAACCGTAACTGACAATAAAACAAACTTACCACTGAAGACGGTGAGAAGCATAACGCGTTTGAAAGACCAAATCTCTCTATTCTTGCTGAGTTGAACTATCAGACGCGTTTCTACCCGTCAAGGATACAAGTAGGGTGAGATGGAAGCATTGAATCTTATTTATTTGAATTCTGGATAAACAACGTTTCATTGTATCATTTTTATAAAAGAGGAGAGAAGAGGTAATAAACAGTTCAAAATGAACAAAAGGACGAAACCACAAACGAAAAATCCTCAAAGAGAATTTCACTATGATGTCCTCTGGAAAAGTACTTATTAACTTTTAATAAATCAAACTTCGTTACTCAAGCGGTTATTAATAATCCGATCTATACTATCGTTAGAAATTAATACTTTTTCGTCCAGTGAGTAAAAAAGTGCAGCAACAAAAGTTTATCAGTTTTTTAGTCTGAATTCGGTTCATTTTGTCTGCTAGTCTGGTCGTTTTTGAAGTGTTTTGGTTTCTCGCCTTCTTCAAGGTTTTAAGTTGTGACCGGCCAGGCAACAGCTTTCTATTTGTAGCTTAACAAATCAGTCACTTATAGTGACGAGAAGCCGAATCGAGTTAGGACAGACCAAAACAGAGAGGAGGCAGATCAAAATAATCGGAAACTACCTAATATAGTTTCATTATCTCCCAGACCTCTAAAATCTCATAATTGTCACGTGAATTTCTCAGCTAAGAATTCAGTTTGAATACCTTCTCATAAGTGATGCAACCTGTAGTTTGGTCGTTTCTCAACATTTTGGATAACCACCTACTTTTTCAAAATTTTGCTTTGTTTATGGCGAAATACTAAAACGCTTGTTAGAGAAGTTTAAAGACGGTGAGGTGGGACACTGAAACGGATTTATTTGAATTTTCCGATAAGCCACTTCTTGGGGAAAGCAGAACGAGACCAAACATTTCCCTTTTGAATTTCTTGCCTAATGGACCCACCACTGAAGATGGCAAGAGCTGAAACAGCGTCTGACCTGAACAGGGTGCATTGTCAGTTCAAGAAAATCGAAAAGGACCAAACTACAGGTCATCCCGCAGACCCCAGGAAGAAATACCTCAATCTTTCTTTTCTAACATTTCAGCCGTTGGAACTGCCACAGAATTTAAATTTTTAAAAAACTAAGTATATGGTGTCCCCCCCAATGGGTACTCTCAAGACGACACGCAAGAATGGCACAAGTACACAGAAGACAAAGACTGAGCCCTGAAGATGTTTTCAATAAAGATCGAACGTTTGCTCGACAAAGAAAATGTCTTTCTGATACCTACATCACACCAGACCGCATCACACGATCTCTAAATAATTCTGAAATAATAAATAAGACAAATCATATTTTAAATTCAGTTAAAGTTAACTATAAAACTAAAAATGTGACAAGAACATGAAGAAGCATCAACAGCACGACATTTTGAAACAGTGTTGGGCAAAAATTAGTCATGTCTAATGATTAATGATTGATCACTCAGAACGTTAGTTATGATTGGTAGTAAGTGACTAATTTAGTCATTAGTCGCGATATATGATTGAGGGCTAAATTAGTCATGACTAGTAATTAAATACGAGGCATGACTAATTTAGTCATAATATTAGTCATAATGACTAAATTTCGATAAATCATATTCGAATTGGTGCACAAAAGATGAAAAATACACAATTTCATCACATTTAAAAACATTCTACCAAATTTATTTCATGAAAACGGAAAATTTTTCATCACCTTATTTAACAAAAATCTATCAATTATAAGTAAAACTCGTTATGAAAAGCCAAAAATAAATAATAATAATAATAAAATAAAATGAATAATCTTAAAACAAGCTACGCTTTGAAAAGTAAATCTGCTTACATAATCGATTAATGAAAAAACATTTCTTTGAATTGAAATTTATTCTACTCGAATAGTGAGATTTCTACATTATTTGTAAAATACACTATCTTTGGGTCTTGTTTGTAATAAAATAGACGTGTCTGTGGTTTTCGTTTGGGATAACATTTTTTGAGGTTGGCCTTAAGCACGACTCTCATCTCAAAATTTTTATCCTGATTTCTAAATTCTAAATTTCTATTGGATTTTGGTAGGTGGTCATTTTAGCCAGAGTTGGGCAAAATCTAACTACTTCAATCATGATTAAGATTTTTGATTGAAGTTTAATCATGATTGAATAAGTCATGAGTAAATTAACCATTGTTTGATTTAGTCATACCTCATGATTGAATTAATCATGACTAAATCATATAATGATTCATTTAATCATGACTAATTCAATCATGATTAAACTTCAATCAAAAATTTTAATCATGATTGAATTAGGTAGATTTTGCCCAACTCTGTTTTGAAATATATATTTGCATTCATACATCAACAATTGTAATTCATAGGATGTCTTTATTAATACGTATGGCGAATATCCTTGTATTTCCTTAAAATATAACATTTCTTCCTATAATAAAATATATTTTTTTTAAAACTTGCAAATTTGGCGTGTATATCCATTAAATATTGTCGTTTTACCTTTAACGGTTAGATTGAGAAATGTTTACTGTACGTGGGGAGGTCGAGAAGTTCATTTATTTATTACGATGGCATCCTCTCTAGTACAACAAACGACGTCCACGTCGCCCCGCACCCGGTGCCACCCCCAAGAACCACCCTCCAAGAGCCACCCTTGGGCCTCACGCGCAACTCGAGGGAAAATCGTTTGACCCAGTTGTCACGTCCAGATCCTCCTCTATGGTTACAGCCCTTATAGACTTATTTTGTAAATGCAAATCCCTTAAGTTTTTAATTTCGTGCATTTCGAACTTTAAACTCGTCTTACTACTTTTTATTCCACTCCTTTATTTCGTTTTCCTAGGGGTCGAACCGTTAAATTAGTTCTAGCATAACAGCCACAGCTGGTCAATATTCGGAAATTAGGTCACATCTAGGATTAAAAAAATCTAATATGGCTCTTGTTCCTGAGAAATAGATTTACTTACAAGCTTTGGGTGATAGTTTACACAGTGTAAATCTCGTTTTTGTGCATTCAAATCCTAAGAGGAATTAACATAGCAGGTAAGTTTTTCTAGTCTTACTATTTGTTTAAAAAATAAATTTATTGGCGCAGAAGTATTTATTTTAACTAGTAGTTTTTCTTTTTGGCTTTCAATTAATTCTTTTATTGGGCTCTGCGAGGACCAACTAGCAGCTAGGAGGACCTATAATTTTGGCCCTATCCGATCTTACGATTACAATTAATCATTTTTAATTATGACTATGAAAAAAATCATTTATTTCAATGTCCTCACGTCCAGAATTGTGCCGGATTCAATATATTGTAATATGTAACTTTAAAATTAAATCAAAAATACTATTCTTGTTCTATATTGCAGCTGGATAGTTATAAATACTAAAATTATTATGCCCCAAAGAAAGAAGATTTAAAATGAATAAAATACAAGATCAATAAAAAATATAATTAATTAATTAAATAAGTGGTCTATTCGCCTCATTGTTGGTTGTACAGAATCTTGAGCAAAATGTCTTAGCAGGATATCTCACTACAAGATGAATTTTAGGGTTTTACACATGTCCTTACATGCGGAAGCTAAATGGCATCAAAACTGTAATGAGATTTCCTCCAACAATTCGTTAGCTTCGGAAGCGAGTGGATTTTTAGGGTCTGCTAGTTGATGAACCTGTAGTTAGTTACCGAGGTGATGATCCTTTAGTTTGGGAGACCAATTTTATAGCGTGTCTCTTGTCTTTTGGGCCTAACCCTGAATTCGGGGAACAGAAAAACAAGGTCCCAGAGGTTTTTATGTCGGACCTGACTACAGTTATTTAATTTATCGATCAGGCACCTTTTTCTAATATATTCCATTCAAACTAAAATAAATACGATACCAAAATATTAGTTCAATTTTTATCTTTTATTACATTCTATTTCCAAATGAAATTACAATTTATTTTATTTTTAATTTAAAGAATATTTTATTCTATAATAAAATCTATTTCAAAATCTCTAACATCAATTTTAAAAATTCGAATTTAATTCTCGTTTTATAAAGAAAAGTAAAAGTAAAGGAAATTAAGTTTTTGTTTTTAATTTTCGAAAATAGGATTAAAATTTTAAAATCAAATGTGATTTCTTTTATTTTTCTTTATAAAAATATATTTTTTCTTACATCCCTTTTTAAATTAAAGTACAATTATTTTTTTTGTTTTGACGTCGAAATATAAAATTTACAATTATTTTTAAAAAAATGTAACCCATTGAGGATAGAAAGGGAATTGTCCTACGATCCTATCTCCTAAGGATTGAAAAAATTTCCCTTTCCTAGTCCCTACTCCTTTCACTTACATGATTGTGAACTGTCCGTTTTACTCAGTTCTTAAACTCCTACTTAAAAGAATTCTTCCGATTTTAAATTCTCAAAACATAATCCCAGCCCATCAATTTGGTTTTCGCAACCGCCACTCAAATGTCCAACAGTGTCACTGGGTGGTAGACGTTATTTCATCCTCCCTTGAGATGGGACAGTACTGTTCCGAGGCCTTCCTTGACGTAAGCCAAGCTTTTGATCGAGTTTGGCACCCGGGCCTGCTGTTCATGCTCGAGGACATCCTTCCATCCACCTACTATCTCGTACTACACAGTTTCCACACTAACCGATTCTTCCAAGTCATAGAAGGCCATTCCCTCTCTTTATATTTTCCTATCCATCAGGGTAGCGTTCTGGCCCCTACACTGTACCAGATTTTCACAGTTGACATGCCAACTCATCCCGAAACCACCACATTCACATTTGCAGACGATACGGCCATTCTCTCTAGCAACCCCGACCTTGTCATTTCCATTCGAAACCTCCAACAACACCTCATACTACTAGAGTCCTGGTGTAAAAAGAAAAGGATAAAATTTAACACGGAAAAATCCACCCACATTACCTTCACTTTTCGTAAAAAGATCTCTCCCCCTGTTTTCTTAAACTACACTTCCCTCCCAACTGCGGACAAGGTGCGGTACCTCGGATTGTACATCGACAAACGCCTGACGTGGAATCCACACACAAGATTGAAACGGCAGGAGGTTATGACATGATTTAGAATTCTTGCACGACTTCTTGACAAACGCTCGAATTTACCTCTCAAAAATAAAAGACTGCTTTACAACACCATAATTAAACCGATTTGGACTTACGGACTGGAAGTGTGGGGTTCAGCCAAACATTCCAATATCCACCGCATTCAAACTGCCCACTCTATAATACTACGAAAAATATTAGATGCTCCATTTTATGTATCGAACCAAACTACACATACAGATTTACATATTCCGTTCGTACAAGATGAAATACGTTTCCGTTACCGTAAATTTCTTAAAAACCTCCCAACTAACGTAAATCAACACATCAGAAACCTCGCATCCCGACGAATCCCCTCAAACCCTCCTCGCCGACTGAAGAGACAATGGCCGCGAGATCTTCCAGGAAGTGATGGTGATAACAGTGAAAGTGATAATGACAAGTATCAATTGAACACACAATTTTATTGTAACATTGGAGTAATACCAACTGGTGTTTTCTCCACTCTTGGTTTTAATTTTGTTTTGTTTTAATTACCGTTCTCACTGTTACTTATTACCTACTTTAAGGTAGTTGTAATGTACAACAAATTTGAAAAAAAATTCTTAATTGTCTCTTAAAAAAAAAACTCAGTTCTTACACACAGCAAGTAGCATCAAAATATTTTTGAAATTTTTCTCGATCTTTGGGAGGTGATAATCTTTCAGTTTGACCATTTTCGATCCATTAAATCTGTTAGCATTGTTCAGTTGTATTGCTACAGTTATTATATGATTTTGAACTCTCGATTTTAGATTTGTAGCATCAAAATTATCACAATTTTTCGGTTAAGTTCGTTTCCGATCATTTCGGTCTGCTTGTTCACACTTTTTTGTAGCCTGCCAGACATGTTTCGGATCTTCAGGTTTGTAAAGGATGAAATTAAAAAAAATGATAGGTTGACCTTGCACTGCTAATACCCAGGAACAGAATGACCAATACGACGAAGCTACAAGCTCATCACTCCGTGAAAAATCTTTTTCCATACCTTCTTTATTTTTCCTTGCCAGCCTCTTTTTCTTTGTTTCAGTTTGTCCAACAATTCATTATCTTCGGACGCTAGTGGATTTTTAATGTTTGCAGGGTAATGGACCTGTAGTTAGTTCGTTTCCGATCACTTTGTTATCTGGATGCACTTGTTTAGTTTACCAGACGAGTTTCGGCTCTTGCCATCATAAAGGGGTGTTTGTAAAATAATAAATTTCAAAAATAGTTGATTGGGCTAGTCTTAATTACAACCCAGATCAAACATGGATGGCAAGTTCATCACTTCGTATACCTCAAGTAGAAACATTACAATTTTCATCTTCACTTAAGTCCAAGCGTTCCATCCTTTGTTTTGTTAATCCAACAATAATATCTGCGAAAACACGCCGAAACAGTTGTAAGAAGTTTAAAGTATGCAGGGTTATATGTAGTTTGATGATTTACGAACATTTGGGTCAACCTGTCAGTCAATGTTTCGCATCTTGCCATTTTCACTAGTGAATTAACTAAGTGAGAAATTCAAAACATAGATGATTTGTTATCCTTGTGGTTATATCCAGATCAAAAATGACTGAACTGATTGATTTGATCAAACTCTTACAAGCGAAAGATGAAAATTGGGAACATTTCTGAGTTATGGCGATATGATGAACCTGTAATTAAGTCGTTTCTGATTATTTTGATCTGCCTCCGCTATATTCGTATATTGCGTTTCGACTCTCGCCATATTTAGTCGTAGGCTGGTAAAGCAGGAAATCGAAAAGAGTCGATGCCTAGACTCACCATGCTTATAACCCAGATTTAAAATTATCAGAACCACGAACTATAGGCGCGGCAAACCTCTAGATTAAATTTCATTCGATTCATTCCAAAAAAATCTATAATATCCTGCAATACTTTATAGTTTAAGTACAACCCGACTCTGAAGATGTTGATAAACCACCAAAATGATCGGAGCGTGCGTATTACACGCTCTTCACCCCGTAGACACCAAGAAGAAATCTCACTATTTTCTTGTTCGCTTGCATGCCATATCAGTTTGCCCCAAAAATCGATATTTTCTTGGAATACTGAATAGCCTAAACATAGATCCGTTAATGTCTTATAGACCGAAACTCCGAGACCAGGCAGTAAATGACCGGAAGTGACCAAACTTCAGATCAAAGACTGTGTTAATTTTAACTTGCTGTATATTTTACCCACTGGGCGAAGAAATGTTTTAGTGAAGATATCACGGACGGAATAAATAACTGTTTATTGTTCTGCTATTTACTATATGTTGTTGTGTATTGTCTTGAGTTTGACAAATCTTCCCATGATGGCGATTTCTAGATCAAGATTGAAACTTAATAATGAGCCGCGGATTCCTAATGAGAAACTAGTTGCTAAATTGTTATTCAAATTTGTAATGGTTTGAAGGTGGTCTGGAAGAGCATGTTCCATTGTGCAAGTAGTGACATGGTGGGCACCGAAGGTACATCTGGACCTCTTGAGGCGGTACAACAAGCGAGAAACCCTTTGCTCTGTTATTTATGCAAAGACTACTTTTCCGAGCCCTGTCTTCTTAGTTGCTACCACACTTTTTGTGCTCAATGTCTTCAAAACAAAATCACGGACAACAAAATCAACTGCCCCATATGCGGGTAAGTGCTGTGTAACGTCTCATTCGATGGACGAGCCACTATTGTGTTTTCTGATATTTAGAAGCACGACTCAGTTGAAAGACAACTGCCAGTTGCCTCCGCCGGACACACTGATGAGACATCTCATCGACCTGGCCAATACCGACAATCCTCCTTGTTCCAACTGCGACAAAAGAGACCGACCTTCCATGTTTTTCTGCAGCACTTGCGGTAAGGACCAAAACGTAAAATTCATCTTTCCGAAATTAATCTTTTAACTTTCATATAGGCCAAGCCCTTTGTACTCATTGTCGAGAAAACACCCACCGAGCGAAGATGTTTTCCACGCACGATGTAGTCCACATGTCGAAATGCGCCAAAGATGGTCATAGACGTGTAAGTATGATATTTTTGTCTTTTTTGCAATACTTTAGTATTGTTTTGTTTTCAGTGTGTCGCACACGGAGAGCAATATATTATGTTTTCCAACTCGCAAAGAGCGATGCTCTGTGTCAACTGCTTCCGAGACACTCCTTCAGAAGCAAGACTCCATTGCGTAGACATCGACACCGCTTACGCTCAAGGTTGCAAGAATCTTGAACGTTCCCTTTTGGTTTGTATTCGCCCTGTTCACTTTCTCGGCTTGTTCACGTTACGACTTATATCCTTATTTAGTCGGTTAGGGAGACACAAGGCTTAGTTAGGTCAGGGGTGGTGGCATGCCGGACGTTACTAGACGAACTTCACCACAACACGAATACTGAAAAATCCACAATACACTCGTTTTGCCAAGGAATGCAGGACTCTATCGCGAAAACTCAGGCTGCGATGTTACTTGAGGTTCAAAGGTAAAACAAACATTAAGATCGTGAAGTTCAGACAGTGGTTCTAAAGCCTATTGATTTTTTAGGCAATACGAAAGCAAAGAAAGAGTCCTTCATTCTCAACTCGTTAATTTAAGCAGCGTGATTCCAGTTCTTCAGGCACACCTCATCCTTTGCCACACCTTCTCAGGCATGGCGACAAAATTTCAGTTTCTAGATCTTGTTTACGCCATGATCGACCGTCTGAACAGCATTTCCCAGCTCTCTCAACCTATCAGGTATTACATTAAAGGGGTTTATTATTTACGTTTGAAATACATACATTTTTAGGCCACTTCAGTCGAGCTTGATCAAAACGAACTACAAATCTGAGTTTGCGCAGAGTTTAGAGCCATGGATCGGAAAACCGCTCCCACCAATACCCAGTACTCAAACTACCCAAGGTTTCCGATTTGGAAAGCAAATACATTAAGCGTTTTTTTTTTTCTAATTCATCTCCCAATCCTGCAGGTGGCACTGAAGAAAATACCACTCCAGGAGGAAGTCAGAAAAAGCAAATTCCAAAATTAAAATCCCTTGACGAAGGGCAGTTCACAAACCATTGCAGGACTTTTGAAACACAGATGAAGGTATTATTTAGTTTATTCACCGAAGAGGCATAGAAGTGAGAAAGATTTCACTGGTCTAGGAACTAGGAGCAGAAGTGACAGGGGTAAAAGAGAGATTGACTCAGCTTCAAAGAGATGTGGCAGTCTTGAAACGAGCTGCTATACAACCTCTGGCAAAAAGGCACACAAATATCTCTAAAGATTGTGAGAGGTTAGAAGCCACACTCCACAGATTCCACATGGAACTGGACAGGATGAGAGGCTCTTTTGAGTCTCTCTGGCAAGACCAGCTAAGGAGAATCAGGCTTGAACAGGATATCTTCCAGTCCCAAGTATATCATACAGTTTGTGCCATGTATCATTTTAGCTTTAATTGTTTATTTAATTTTTAATTATAGATGAGCGAGGTTGTTAGGATAAGATGTGAGGTGAAACAGCTCGCCTCAATCACCCAAGAACTAGAGCCTTGCGTTAAACGACTTTCAAACCAAAATTTGGACGAAATGATCAATATCAATACGCTCATCGATCACATCACGAACATGCACTCTCCTGATATAAAGTAAGTTGAATCAATAGAGTTCTTAGTGAGTCAATTTATTTGTTATTCTTAGGTACATCCTGGATCACGGTTCTCAAAAGGGATCAGCAGTACATTCGACAGCTACAACACCACAGCCACCAGAAAAAGAAATAAAAGGTAATTTTATAACCTTGAACAAACAAAAATATTTTTTTAACTTTTTTTCTTTCTATTAGATATCTGCATTGACTCGAAGACTGATCAGTATGTCAGGGCGCAGGATCATAGAATTAGGGGTGTCCTTAGCCATATAATGGACAAGGTCAGGACAAAAGAAGATCGTAAAAAATCGCCCGTTCAGGAAGATCGTGGTATACTAATCACAAGAGACAGAGAACCTTCCAAAGAAAGAAAAGAATCTTCAGGTGCTTCGGGAAAAAGTATAAAATTATATCTAAGAGAGTCATTATGTTGTTCTTAAACAGTTCTAACTAGGCAACTTTTAAAGGCTTCAACTGTTGTTCTTAATTTTTAGCAAAGGCAGAGACTCCTAAAAGCTGCTCAATATACCACAGCTTAAGTGGTAAAACGCTTCAAGCTACACAGATGCAAGTATGTGCTATCCCTTTGAAAAAAAAATTTCTGGCGATAATAATTTATATTTGAAAATTACAGAGGCCAAGTGAAAAGCAATCGGAAGAAGCCACATTCCTTATGAAAAAGTGCATCCAAGAACACCTCGAAGAGCACATCAAACAGAAACTTGCCCAGAGATCCAAGTCGATCACGAAGCACAAAGAGTTCCAAGGTAAAGTCCATGCTTATTTCTTAATGCAAAAATGTTTTCACTAAAACTGTTCTGCACTTCTTTTTTCCCCCCGATGCGAAAAAAATACAAATCACAAAATAAAACATAAAATCAAATATCCGATATTAAAGGTGAGAAGGATGTAGCCCCGTTTACAACTAGAAGAAGAAAAATGTCTTCAAGAATGGACAAAGGTATGTTATTGTTTCACGAAAGCATATAAAGTTTTATATTGTAATTTATATATGTTCCTTGAAAATGTAGTTAAGGAACAATAATAATAATGGAAATTTTAATTAGTTTTAATTTTTTTTTTCGTTTTTATTTTAAAAAAAAAGGAGAAAAACATGTCTAAGAGCATATTAGATCTAAAAAGAAAATAACCAATTTTTCGATGTTTTGCGTTTTCTTGAAAAATACGTAAAAAAAGATGCCTACGAACCATTTTCTTCGAAAAAAGCAATAACATTTTTTTCGTTTTTATTTTTACTAAATACGTAAATAACATGTCCTACAAGTCTTTTACATCGAAAAAATTGATTTTTTCCGTTTTTCTTGAACAAAAGAAGAACAAACGTCCGATGAGCCTTTTAGATCAAAAAAGAAATAAATTTTTCGATTTTTTTTTTTGGGGGGGGGGCTTTGGCGTTTTTCTGCAAAATACGTAGAAAAGATGCCTACCCGACATTTACACAGAAAAAAACAATAATTTGAATGGAAATTTTAAAAGTTTGAAAGTAAGTATAACACAAGGAGTAAAAGGATCATTAATTAGAAATCATTTTATTATTAATGATAAATTTAGTGTATTAATTGAAGTGGTTCCTCTAAAACTTATAGGGCAAATTGTTTTATTGCTTCTGTCTTTTCTCACTGGTTTACAGTTATTAAATTGAGTTCTATCAGCTTGATAACTGAACCTTAGCTCGAACTAAGTTCCTCATTTTTAACAGACTAAAAAGAGATGAAGAAATCATAAGAAAATTGAGCACAATTATGTGGTATATATACGGCACCAAAATCAGAGACAGAACCTAACCGGGTCAGGTATAACCTAAAATATGCACAATCACACCCATTAGGTTAGTATACCTTGGTCTTTTAGGCTGAAATAAATGTTACTTGCTTGAATATTGTTAAATTTGTACATTATAAAATTTTAAAGTTGTTTCATTGACAGAAAAATCCTGGTAAAATCCGATGCCAAGAGGTCTTAAAAGATAAAAAATGTCGTATCCAAAATTAATCTAAAACTAGAAAAACATTACAACCTTACAATATCTTATATGCCGGAGCACAAAGGGCAATGGTAATGAACAAACTGGCCACACATGGATCAGCAACACCAACTATACGCGCCAAGCCCTTAACCAGGGTGAGAAAATCAAAAATAGAACATCCTTCACCTCAGAACGAATCCAAATAAAAAAGAAGAGAACCAGTATAATTTGACGAATCTGATTAGAATCAGTTTAGCCCGTGTTAATAAGGAGAGTGCTACATGTTCATTGCTGCTTTGGTGCTGCTTGGAAAACAGAAGTGTTGTAAGGAGTAATGACATCCGTGGAAACCCACGCATAAAATTTTGGGTAAAAATCAAACTGGCCATGGCATCTGAAACTTCAATTACAGACGCAAAACGTATAATTTGAATAAGGATATCTACATAGAACATCTCCATCTCAGAATTGGTCCACTCAAAACAAACTGGACAAGCGCTAGAGGTGTTGGGCATGCCTTGGGCACACATGGTAAAAAAACTGTCTAGAAAAATTTGGAAGGACATTGCTTTATTAGAGAGCAAAACCGTACAGGGCTGTACACTGCCAATTAGCATCTGAAAAACTCAACATGTTCAATGATCACAATATATGCAGGTTATACAATGAGGATGAAGAAATTGTCACCCAAATTATTTTTGAATTTGAAACAACTGCTCACTTGATATAGCCTAGCATACCAAGAACACTCATGAAAAATGCTTTCAGCAATATCAAGATCTTCCATCTGTAAAACGAAGGATTGATTTAACTGAACCAAACAACTAGGAAAAGTACAGTAATCCAAACAACTGAAGTGCTTGGAGAATATTCATTCTGCTTCCTAGTATATCATCATCATAACCTTTCTTATTTCTTGTTGATGATGAATAATGACCAGCGACACCCACGTCAAGTACCCAAATACTTTTGACTGGATTTGATTCGTTGATTCTACTGCTTCCTAAATAACTATAGGTGTTCTCCTTGGGTCCTTTACTTCCTTGTATCCTTCATCATCTTTAATGTGCCATCTGGTAGCAGAAATGAGAGAAATGTATTCAAGCGAGAACAGACACGCCCAGAAATATGATCAGTGCCGATCATTTCATCACGTGTTCTACTTGCAGACAAACAAACATAGCATACTTTTTCTATAAAATTTGGCGATATGTATTTTTAACAGAAGTGTAATGAAAATGAAAGAAGACAGTATTTCCAAAATATTTACTAAATGTGACATGTCATCTTCTAAAAATTAATTTTTGTCTTGTATATTGCACATAATAGTAAATTTACGCAATTATGATGCCATATATGAACTAGATTGATGTCTACATCAAATGTCTACAGACGATGTTTTTAAGAAGAACAGTGAACATTAAATGGCTTCATATTGTAGATGAGGACAGTGATTATCAACATATATCTGATGCGACTACGATCCACACACGAGCTCATGTGCATAAGTCAGCCACGCCTCCGGCTGTCTACCCACATTCTGACACTGAAGATTCCGTATTTTATCCAGATACTCCAAGCTCAGGGTTAGTGATCCAGATTTATCACAAAACCAACTCCGAGAGTTAACAAATTTGTGTTTTAAAGACGTCGGTCTTCTACGGATTTAATGGATAGGAGGAAGACCCTTGTAGTAGTGATAGGCCACGGCAAGGGGAAAGGCAAGGGACGTATGATGCAGAAGCAGCGTTCATGGGAGACATTCCCACCCAAACGCAGGAACCACCATTACAGTTCTTCCAAATTCTGCCACGATCCGGAGTCTTTCAGGGGTGCCTTTGATCTCAACGGGCTTAAAAAGGTACCAATTATTAACAATTTTTTTTTTCCAATTTGCATGTTTTATTATTTTTAGGCGGATAGTTTCGAGGGGCATGAAGAAGCTGTGCGGACCCTGGTCGCAGCAGTTCAAGAAACGAGGACAATGAGGAAGCCAAAACCACCGACGACAAACCTGCCCGATAACAGCTCTGCTTAAGCAATGAGGAAAATTTTGTCGGAGATTTTAAAGTTTAAAATTTAAAATTTCTGTGATTACCAATATAAATGTTAGTCTATTATAATATGATCCTTAGGGTTTTAATGCCTAAACGTTTTCAATTATGCTTAAATTGAAACCATAAATATAAACTATATGACTATGAAAAATTGAGTTTAATATTATAAATATATAATAATATACTACTGATAATTTATAGTGTTTAAAAATATGAAATTTAACCTGAAAATATGATCTCATTAACATAAATATATGAATTTTATCTTTCTATTTTATATTTTATTTGTTTGTTAATTTTATTTTTGAGTTCCTGAATAGTGTTTTTAGAATCAGTTACACTGCCGCTTTTTGAAAAAATAAGACTTCTTTTTTCCTTCTATTAACTTTCTTTATAGTAACAATTGGCTTCCGTTTTTATTTATTCAGTATAGCTTCAACAAAAAGTTGTTTATCTTACAAAATCAAAAAAGAAATAGACAGATGAGCATATTTACTCGCATTTGGCCTATGTTGGAATAAAAATAATTTATAGAAAATAATTAATAGGGAAAAAAATCGTCTTTCTTTGATGATTGAACTATTGCCAATATATCTAGTGAGGCATATCATATTTCAGTGTTTAATATATAAAAACAGGGTGCAGCATACTTGGTGAGATGCTATAATATAAAGGTTGGATGTTGAGAAGTTATGTTTATACAGTTACACCGTTTCGATAATTGCCTACTTAATAATATTATGTGTATGTTTTGTTAAAAATTGATTGTTGATGTTGTTGAATTGAGAGTCGTGAGATGTTAAATTGGAAAATTTAGTGTATTTTTTGCTGTTTTTAATACCTAATTTATTTGATCATGGTTTCCTAACTGTTTGTAAATTGTTTTTTTTTTAGTATATACTTCCTCTTAAAACTCCATCCAAACAATAAATTATTACCAAACTGTTGTCATTTCAGCCAGAATAGAAAGTCAAAAGAATGAATTTGCTCAATCTTTAAATATTGAATTTTTTCAGGCAGAGTAATTGGGTGTCAAACTTACTTTCAGCGTACAAGGAAATTTATTACATTTTAAATTAGGATTTGTATTGTTTGTGTTAAACATTAAATTATTCTTTGTCAATTATGAAATCAAATAACTTGTACACTGAACTTCTAGCGATAAGACATTAATTAATAAAATATAGGTTTTTTTATTTGAGTTGAAGAAATTGGCTCAAAACTTTTAATCGAATTTTGACTTTAAAACATTAAAAATTAACCTACTGCCATACTGTCATGAATAATTTGTATTGATGAACGAAACTGCCAATGTAATATTGAAACAATAAATGTTTCTACAAAACTGTAATGATTGATTTTAAACAACCTTCAACATTTTAAAATGTAATCAGTGAAAAATTCGTATAATAATTTTAATATAATTTGTTTATAATTATCACCGAAGAACCGAAGAAAAAACAAACAATTGACATTATATAGCTGCAGGGATCAGGAAATGTAAGATGGCAGAAAATGTGTTAGCTGAACCATCATCAACATGTGAACTTGTGAATCACTCACATTCAATAACTTATAAATGTCCCAATAGACCAAAATAAGTTTTAAAAAACATACGTAAAATACGTAAAAAAAGATGTCTAGGAGCCTTTTACATCGAAAATGATAATACATTTTTTTGGCGTTTTTCTTGAAAAAACAAACGTGGTCCAGGAGCCTTTTACATCGAAAAAGACAATTTTTTTTTCGATTTTTTGCGCTTTCCTTGAGAAAAAACGTAAAAAAACCACGGCCTACGAGAGTTTTCCATCGAAAAAATAGAGTTTTCTCGTTTTTCTTGAGAAAAAATAAGAAAAACGTGTCCTACGAGCTTTTTAGATCCAAAAAGAACATAACAAATTTTTCGATTTTTGTTTTTTTTTACGTTTTTCTTGAAAAATACGTAAAAACGTGTCCTACGAGTGAGCCTTTTACATCGAAAAACATCAATTTTTTGTTTTTATTGAAAAAAAGAAGAAAAAACGTGTCCTACGAGCCTATTAGATCAAAAAAGAAAATAACCCATTTTTCGATTTTTTGCGTTTTCTTGAAAAATACGTAAAAAACATGCCTGCAAGCCATTTACATCGAAAAAAGCAAAAACATTTTTTATTTTTTTTAAATACGTAAAAAACGTGTCCTACAAGCCTTTTCCATCGAAAAAATCGAGTTTTCTCGTTTTTCTTGAGAAAAAATAAGATAAAACGTATCCTACGAGCTTTTTAGATCCAAAAAGAATATAACAAATTTTTCGATTTTTGGTTTGGTTTTACGTTTTTCTTGAAAAATACGTAAAAACGTGTCCTACGAGCGAGCCTTTTACATCGAAAAAATCAATTTTTTTTTTCGTTTTTATGGAAAAAAAAGAAGAAAAAACGTGTCCTACGAGCCTATTAGATCAAAAAAGAAAATAACCAATTTTTCGATTTTTTGCGTTTTCTTGAAAAATACGTAAAAAAACATGCATGCGAGCCATTTACATCGAAAAAAGCAAAAACATTTTTTTATTTTTTATTTTTGTTAAATACGTAAAAAACGTGTCTTACAAGCCTTTTACATGGAAAAAATCTATTTTTTCCGTTTTTATTGAAAAAAAAGAAAAACGTCCTAAGAGCCTTTTAGATCAAAAAATAAATAACAAATTTTTAGATTTTTGGGGGGTTTTTTGGCCTTTTTCTACAAAATACGTTTAAAAACTTGTCCTGTGAGCCTTTTGCATCGCAAAAATTGATTTTCTTCGTATTTCTTGAACAAAAGAAGAACAAACGTATCCTACCAGCATTATAGATCAAAAAAAAATTTCGTTTTTTTTCGTTTTTTATGAAAAATACGTAAAAAGACGTGTCCTACGAGCCTTTTACAACGATAATCGCGCGTGACAATTGATTTTTCTCCTCAACCAAGACCTTAAATAAAAAGTATAATTAATTAAAATATTTTTCATTCTTGAAGACAACATAAAATATTTTTTTTAAAAAGGCTAACGAATCTCAGCACCATGAATTTGAAGCTTAACATGTGCAACAAATGGCCCCACCTCGAGGAATGGAAAGAAAAGCTAAAATTTTAACTTTCAACCTAAAGAAGTTGATGGCATAAAAGAATGTCCAAGGCATGAAAGAAAAATAATTTTATAGCCCATGCGTCGGATCAGCAATAATTCAAAAACCGCTTCCTTATCATGAAACTCAGGCACTTTCTTGGAGTATCGATTCGAACAATAATCTTATTACTTTTTAAATTTACGATAAATAATTTTCTCATTGGGAGGATTCAAATTAAGTTTACAAGTGTAAATATTCTATACTTAATGGGGATTATTTGAATCGCGTTTTTCATGTTCTTCGTGCTAAGAACATATACTTTATACCCAGCAGCCAACATTCGGACGTACAAACGTAAATAGATAAACTGTAAGAAATTTTCACACATTGCCATATGTTTCTTACAATATTCCTCATTAGTGTTATAGTTGTTTGTTTAGAGTAGTTTTAGTCGAGAGACTTTTTTTATTTATTAGTGCAAAATGGCTCTTTGGTTGACGGAGATGAAGACCATCTCCCAACAGGGTCGGAAATCAAGTTCGTCTAGCGAACCGGAGTCCGAATCTACCAAATCGGCCGGTGAGTGGTTCGAGAGGAATTTAAATTCGACAAAGATCATTTAGAAAACAATAGCCGGATGAAGTTTATCGACTGAAAGCGAATCACTTCATCAAAAAAAAAAAAAATCTCGCCGGTTGAAGGTTTATAACCTAAAAGAAGTGAAATCTCACACCTTTTATGCTCACAGAACCCGAAAAGTATCTGTCTGACCAAAATCGGTGGATAGAAGGAGAATATCAAACTTCAAAACTGTATCTTCTAAAATGATTATTCGGGGATCGTGAGATGCGGTCTGGTGTGACGTAAATTTTAGGAAAACATTTTCTTTATGGAGTCATGTTTCGATCTTTATTAAGATCATCTTCAGGGCTCAAAGTGTATGTTTTCTGCGTAATTGTGTCATGCCCACTCTACACGGGCAGAGCACTCTCAACACGACACACAAGAATGTCACATTTACGAGGAAAAACAGACACATTGAGCCCTGAAGATGATCTCAATAAAGATCGAAACGTAGTACGATAAAGAAATGTTTTTCTATAACCTACGTCACACCAGACCGCTCCCCATGATCTTCGAATAATCATCGACTAATGGTCACTAATCACCAAACATACTCTAAAATATTATTTCAATGAAATAATTGTATATGACTTCACTATTGATTGTACCCCGGTTTTCCAGATAGTTTTTTTCTCGAGCCGGACATAGTTCTTGGAAATATTGGAAAGTTCTTTTTCCCTGATGATGAAATTGCAACGAATTTCCTCTCTCTTATGGCTGGGCATATCATGAAATCGTCGGTTTGAATTTTCATTTTAAAGGAAAATCGCACTAGCTGAGCTTGCTTTGTTTTGTCAGGATGGAAAGTTCAGACTATATGCGAAGGGTCGACATACAACCTGAGAATCCTGTGTCCGTGGACGTTCAAAATTCTATTCCACAAAGCGACTCGGGCAGATCAGTCCTGGTGGAAAAATGTGTTAAGAGAAAAAAGTAATTTCTTTTTATTCTGTGTATGGAAATTTTTTAAACAATTGTCGAATGTTAGAAAAACAGGACTAAAGAGAAAGTCGAGAATGTACAAGTCCATTTCAACGACAAAATCGTCCGTCCAGTCGTTCCGCACTTCAAAATTCTTATCGATTGATACTAAAGGTTCACTGCTTGGTAAGGACGAAGCTGAAGGGGCACAATCCCCGGTGAGAGTTAGAAGCGAAACGGAACCAATAAGTGAAGAATTTGAAGTCGATAAAACAGCAATGAACGATGAAGACCTTCTCTTAAAAGGCATGTCCTTATAAGTTTCCTTTTGACGTATTAATTACAAGCGCTTAAATTGCAGAACTTGCGTATAGCCCGGCTAAATCCTACTTGGGAGCGTTATACATAAATAAGAAGCTTCTGAATTGGACCTATAAAGAAAGAGATCAAAGTGTAGAAATCTTTTTTAAGAACGGAGATAGGTAAACTATTATAAACAACCATTTCATGAGCAAAATGGAGCTTGTACATTTGTAAACGTGTAGATACATCGGACGTATATCTAGAATGGTAATGGAAGGTGAGGGTAAATATATATGGAGCGACGGTACCATTTACGAAGTAAGCGGTTCTAAAGTTGTCTGTAAAGATTTTAAAGTAATCCTATAATTTTCGACCAATTTCAGGGTTCGTTTAAGGAAGGGACGGCACATGGCAAAGGCAGTATCTTGTGGCCAAACGGTTCCTGGTACGAGGGAGACATGCGGTGCAATTTGAGGGAGGGACACGGCATCACACACCGTATCTCCACTCATGGGGAAATGTATCATTACGGACTTTATCGCGCTGGGAAAAAGCATGGAAAAGTAAACACGGCGACTCCTTTTGCGGTGTAAACGTCGAATAACGATTTTGCCTTGCCCTTTAGGGAGTGCTCGTCTACGGAGAAAACAACTGGTACGACGGCGACTGGAAATTCGGAAAAAGGTTCGGTTTCGGTACGAGATTATACAGAAGCGGTGCCTTGTACAGTGGACATTGGAACAGCGGTTTGAGAAGCGGCCAAGGGACCATGATATGGGCTAATAATGACGTATGCCAACCATCATTTTTTTAGGGTTGTTTCATTAGAATTCATCTTTTTTCCGTCACTCTAATAAATTAGCCATGAGGTCTGATTCCAGGAATAGTGCCGTGCAAGTTCTGATTTACTATCCAATGCTCGGTGAAATGAAACAACTACCTTCTGAACTGGCATTAGCCTTTTAAGTAGAAGTTTTTCAAATGATTTAAAAAACACCAGCATAAGATAAATTGGCCTGGATGTGGTCATATGGGTTACATGGTTTACGTGATGACCTAAGGGATATATGTTCAAGTCTGAAGGCTGCAGTCAGATATTGGTCATCTTAACTAATGGCATAACATTTCTATGCGTCGCTGAAAATCAGACTGTATTATTGGACGTTTTTGAGACTGATTTCATTCTTGATCACAACTTCTTTGATCGTTACTGCAGGGAGAGCATGGAATGAAATTTATTCTAGTGGCTGCTCGTCAAAGTCCGGTTACATTAGGGTTGTTCATTACTAGCCAGATAATTTCAGGGAAAATTAGAAATACAATACGCTATTTGAAGTTGGTCTTTTACGATTAACAACGAGATTAGGCAGACCAAAATCAATGGAAACGATCAAACCCATTCATTAGGTTCATCACCGCAAGCCTCAAGAGAAAATCTCACATATATAAATTATTTGTTATTTATCCAGAAATCGTGAGATGCGGTCTGGTGTGATGTAGGTTTCATAGAAACACTTTCTTTATCGTGCTAACGTTTCGATCTTTAATGAGATCATCTTCAGGGCCTGGGATTTACAAACATTGTTTAAATTTAACAGAAACGTGTAGAATGTGGGAAAGAGTGAATTTATACAATGCAAAAAAAATATTTTTTTACATTCATTCAAAATATTTCTACTATTATTCTATTCAAAGTGTTCGTTTTCTAAGTAATTGTGCCATTCTTGCGTGTCGTGTTGAGAGTGCCAGTGAGTCCTGAGATTTTGCTATTTTATGTTTATTAAGTTGGATTTTGGAGGGGTAGGGTAAGACGTCGGTACCAACGTTTTTTCCCATCGTCGGCTCTTTCGCCATAAAGAAGCCGACTGCTCATACAAAAATGTCTTTTTGTACCGACTTCTTTCCCCACCTAATCTAATATTTTTAAGTTTTTACTTACCATTTTGTTTGCCTCGTGCCAGGCACCATTATTTGTTGTGTTCTTTAATTTCCTAAGTTTCCATTCCTTGTTTAATGGGGGTTTAATGTGATGGGACAAAATGGATTTGTGTTGTTTGAGGCTCTCTTTTTAGCCAGTGTTTCTGGTAATGTCTGAAATTCCGTATGACCTGGAACCGACTGTAGCCTGAACGAATTTCAGGCGGTTTTAGGTATTTGGACAAAACTAGACAATTAAACTCGTTGGCTTCAGATACTATTAGTTCATTGCAGAAGCATTTATTTCTAGGACTATTTTCCCAAGGCTTGAAAGATGGTGTTCCCATGTCTATGTAGTGCTCATAGTTTTCCTTTATTTAAGTAGCGAGTAGTCTTTTTGCTTTGACTGGCATTCATTCAATGTATTTGTTATGTATTCTCTCAACTCAATATTGGTAGTTTTTTAATGTGGGTCGTGTTTTTGCCACAATATGGGCCTACGTGCTATTCCGGATTTCCTTTTTAGCTACTATATCTGTTGCCTAGTTGTCCGAAAGTTCCTCAACACCTAGGGACCCGTTTAAAGTTCACTGTGTACCCTTTCGTTTCTAATATTTCTAGATATACACCGGCCGTTGGAAAATGGGATACATGCACGGCGTTGGAAAGTACACATGGGGGGCGTTCAGGAACACGACGTTTGTCGCGCCACATTTGAACGTTTTCACCGGGTCGTTTTTCGAAGGAAAGCGCCTCGGTAAGTGATAATTGTCAATTTATAAATTATCTACAGCGACATGTAACAAACCGTATTCCCTGCAGGGTTCGGCCATCTCCAATTGACCTCTGGGGCAACCATATACACAACATGGTACAACAAAGATAAATACGGAAACGGGGAAATTATCTGCAGAAACGGTGATACCATATTGGCAAGGAACTTATTTTTTGAAGACAAATGCGTTGAGGTAAATAATTTAATTCTTCAAAAAGAGTGTATTTTATGAGGACAAAAACTGATACTAAACAAATATAGACAAATAAATATAACAAATACATATAATTTATAATCTCTATAAGCTTAATTTGTAAGTAATCCATTAAATAATTGATTTTTACAGCTGAACGTTATTAGTTACATTTGCTTTGTATTGTTTTTTAGGTTGATCTGACTGGCATAGTTGACAATGATAATAGTGACACGTTATCTAACGATTTTGAATTAATTGTAAATATTTTTTTATTACTGACTCCACGGTTTATATCTTCTCTATTGATAGGTTGAAAAATTACAAGTTCCCCGTGGTTGAAAATCTTTATTCAATTTAGTAATTTACAAGGATGTTTCAGGCTCCTGGCCCATCATCAGAAACCAAACCATGAGATTTCTCTATATTTAGTTCTGATGATGGGCCAGGAACCCGAAACATCCATATAATTTACTAAATTGAATAAAGGTTTTCAACCACAGAGAACTTGGAATTTTTCAACCTATCAATAGAGTAAATATTTTGTAATTGTTTAAATGTAAAACTGATCCAGTTGAATAAATAAATTAATCGTATTTTAGAATTTGATGGATGATAGGGAAGTGAGAGAGAGGGTCAAGCCCAGGGTAATAAATCTCAACAGTCCAGTTCACAAGATGGATTTCACAAAACATATTAACAAGCTTTTCGAGGTTTAAATTAAATCTCTTACGAAAAAAAAATTAAATAATTAAATTCATAATGTGGATATTTAGATTGACTACGATCTCAGTATTCCTTTGAGTCCACAAGACCCTGTTTGTACGGTGGACGAAGGCCAGTGCGAGGCGATAAGACAACTGGAAAACGAATGGCTGGAAAAAGTCATAATGCAGAGGATGGCGGATCTTACGACTGTCTACACATTTTACAGTACCATCGGAGTGCGCAACGAAGTGCCTAAATTTAAAACGGTCATGCTCAGAATCATGCTGTATCAGTTGTTAAGAGACTGCGGCATTAAAGAGACGAAATACAATGCAGTGCAACTAGATCAAATGGTCGGTGGGTATTTCGCGGTGAAATACAAAGAGGATCTTTCTAATATTACAGTATTTGTTTTAAGGAATCGGTTCAAATCCATTGGATAAAGTGATGATGTACGAGATGATTCACTATCTCATGACGTTCTGCATGCTGACAAGGTTGGAACCGAGAAAATTGAACTCGAAGATCCCAGGAGTGATTGCTGCAACTTTCGACCGTTTTATAGACGAAGTCGTACTCAAAGCAATGGAAAAATATGATGGTTTAATAATATTGATCTGTTTACTTCAATTGGCATGTCTATTATAGAAGAAATAATTCTGGTTTTTCAGGGACTTTCCTTAAATTTTTGAAACACATTCCCCTTCAAAGCGTGTACAGGTTGTACCAAACTTTCGAGATACCGCTCAGAATCAAAGACCTCTGTAAAAGACTTTTCAACCCGATTGCTGTATTCAGTGACAAAATGCCATTCACTCCTGAGTATTTTAAATACATTTTACAAGGTAAGAGGACTAATTTCAACTAAGTAAAACCTCATTAATATTGTAACAATTAATGTAACGTATGAAATACCAATTTACCAATCTGAATTATTATACAAATATGTCAGAATAAATTCTTTTACCATAGCCTCAGAAGATAAAAGTCTTCAACAAAAGAAGTATTCATTGAGCAAAATCTGGGTGAAATCCACATATTTATGCTTTAAGTGGACAGTTGTGGCTGAGTGGTTAAGTTCAGGGTTCAAATTTAAGCATGGCCCATGGCTTTTTGATTGAGAATAATATGAAACATGGACTGTAACTGTTGTCACCCTCTTGTCCACGACACCCAATGGGTAGTTCCTGTATTACTGGAATTATTTCACTTTACATACGAATAGAATAAACATTGCTGTAATTTTATTGTAAAACATATAGTTCAAAACTTACTGGATAAAATCATTACTTCGTTTTTCTAGTGTATTGGTGTTGGGACCATTTTAAGAAGGATTAAAGAGTAGTTGTTGATCCCCCCAAAAGCTTTTTGTGAAGGATGGCTTTAGTCACAGAATTCATTGATCAGAACCATCCTTTACAAAAAGCAAAGTGACAAACTCACACCCACCAAATTTATTTCTGAAATTAAAATTAAGCGTTTGTCAACTCTCTACTTACAAATGTTTATCCTCTTACCAAGTAGACATTAAACAATTTATTTTCAATTTAAAAGTGACAATGGAAACGTGATTTTCTAACATTTTTGTGGACTGGAACTCAGTCATTCCTCAACCCAACGTGAAATGAATATTGAATTGTAATTAAAAAACTATATTCCGTTTGTGAAGAAAGTTGGGCTCGGAATAACAAGCCTAAGAAAAGACCTACATCGATCCCTTCTTAAGCCTTCAGAGGGAGAAAATCCCAAACCGTCCAAAATACCCCTAAATACAAATTTTTAGGAAAATCAAAGAATAATTTTTCGCACAAATTTTCCCCCTTTCTAATGCCTCTTCTGATTGTTTTTAAAAATAACAAAAAACTGAAACAACTGGACCAATCCAAGGTCAATTTTCCTGTTTTTGAATCCAACAAACCAACACGTAGTGGGATAAACATGGTCTCCAAAAATCAATTACGAATCCGGGATAAAACGTTTATGAAGTTCTGTTGATTTCATCCTAATTGTTCTCATTTATAATATATAAAAGGGTTTTGATATAACCTTAAAGATGAAAACTTAGCTTTCCAGTGGGTATAATACCTTGGATATTAGTTATAATTCAGAAGAGTTATGCGTTTTCATGTGGTACAAGTTATCGGAGAAATGACAATTGTTCCTGACTGATCAAGCCAAAAAGTGACTATTTTTTATTTGCTGTAAAAAAAATCCTATTTAAAGGGCTAATTGATATCATTTTTATATATATTTAAAGGCTAAGAGAATCTTCTCCGGTGTTTTTTAGAAGTTTGAGTTAGCTATTGTTGCCAGGTCATTTCAGTTCCCAATGCATTCTAAGTTAAACGTGGATATCATATACTTACAAGGAGAGAGGAAGTTTACTTTTTTATTTATATACTAGGGCAATTAGGGTTGTTGGTAATAAAATTAGTCATGATTCATCAATATTGCCTTCCGTTTGTCCAAAACTTAAACAAAAACAAAAACTTTAAAAATGGCAAGTTGGCTCTCAGTATCTTAGTTGTTTGCGCTAAAAATAATGGTGGTCAATTCATGACTGTAACCGTATTAATTTCTTTGCGATAACAACTTACAAGCCTAACAAACAAGCATAAATATCCGTTATGAAAAACATATTTGTACAATTGATTTAACAATTGTTTTTCATAATGTGAAATTGATATAGCCTGAAGATGATCTTTAAATTGTTTGACAAGTACAATTTAATTTGTTTTTTTCTTCAAAAACTTGATCGAACTACTAACATTAAAAACTAAAATAATTTTAAAAGTAGTACTACTTTGCTCTTACCATGAAGAGAAAAATGTAACATAAGAACTATGCTTTTTAGATCCAGTTAAGGAAATACAATCTTGTTTCTTTTCATAAAATATAATTGTCGTAATTCAGTTTTTACAATCTTTCGATTTTCTGTAACAATTTCGACCTACAACTTAGCTGAGCATTAATACTTACCAGAATTTTTAGTGAAATCTGAAGAGCCAGAATTATCAGCAGCATAGGTAATATAAATGCTATAAATATGGACAAAGATATGCAATTTTTTGAAAATAGAGACAGTGCATTCCCACCAATTCAAAAGTGGCACATGCCTAGCAGCTAAGGGTCTACAGGTATCCTGTAGCATCACTCACCCACAAAAAAAAATAACAATCGGATATTTAAAAATTTTCTTATATTATTAATCAAAATAATCCCTGAATTACGTAAAATGTAATAATACTGGCAATTAACACATAGTGATTTGAAAGTTATAATGATCTTTGGTGAATCCCTTTCACTCGATGCATATAAATTTCCTGAATTGTGTGAAAATAAAAAATAAGAAAAAATATACGTAATACCAAAAAAATGAAAAAAAAATTTGTGCCACAAAAAAAAGGCTAAGGTCTTGAAAAATCATATATTCAGCTACTGTGTGGATATATAAAAATATGTGACAAGTAAAGACATACGGTATCAACTCCTTGCCCTTAAAATTGAAAATATAACAGGTTGTTCGATTAAAAAAAAGAGACAGTCGTCCTTTGAGAGCTCAGCTCACACTGGCCTCCTGCTGTAGTGGATTAGCTTATCCTTCGAGGTAAGCTTCCGTTTTTTTGAAAATATTGTTATAAAGTTATGATTTTGCAAGGTTGTCAATAATTTATTAATCCAAAAAGTGAATTTCGGAGTCTAATTCCTCAATTTATAAAAAGTAGACGATATAATTTTTTAACTTATATTTCAGGCACCAATACAATTTTTCCCGATGGTTCATTTGGTTACATACCGTTTGAAGAGCCATTTGTGGATATAAAAAAGGAGTCGTTGAAGTATGAAAACATCCCATCCGCAGAGTTTGGCATATTCGCCGACCTCGGTTTCGAGAATGTGGTCAGGTGCATTTCCGAGGTGGTTCCAGAGGCTATGAACGACGAAGGCCAGCTCGACGGCAATTATATGGTGAGAACGGCATGCCACTCCTTCATTTGATCAATCTGTCTTCCAGCTCTCCTTTCTAGATTTTTGTGATGTCCTCGTAAACCTCGCGACACAGTATTTGGACCTTTGCGAAGAGTTTTACAGGGCGGTGAGCTTCATGGATAACTCGACGATGCCCCTCCTCCCGGAGGATTACGATTTCGAACTGAAGTTCAAGAAGAAAAGGGCCAGCAGGTCTTCATCACGCAAGTCCACCAGCGACTGGATAAGCCAAATGAAAGCAATCTTTTCTAGCTATGAAGAACGGGAAGAAGCTGAATCCTTCATGCAAAATTGCCCATGGATACCGAATAAAAAGAAAATCAGAGACTTAGAGATTTTTGACTGAACAACTAAAGCCAAAAATAAAAATAAAAATAAATTTTACACTAGAATTTGTTTTAAATGATGAAATTATTAAATATAACACATGTTTAGGTGTTGTTAATGAGCATTGCTGCACGTTTCTTTTATAAGTGTTGTTTTAAATATAGTTTAAATGTCGTTTTGGCTAACAGAAGAGAAAACTATCTCACAAGAGAACGTTAAAGGGTCTAGTAGCGAGAGTCCACCCCCTTCATTGTCAAGCAAACCAGAAGGTAAATAATTAAAATCTCAGCAAATCCTTAAAAACATACAAAGATGTTGAACTTTTAACAAAAAGGATGGTTCTACTTACAAACTGTGTTCTTGTTACCAATATTTTACGGATTTTCCTGTTAGAGAATGTGCAAAATGTCTAGGACAATTTATCTCCACAAACTTTTCTTTTTTTTTTCATAAACTATGTAGCAGACCTTTTAATTACGAGTCCCTACTATCAAACTACTATAAATTTTACATAAAATTTTATGAAATGAGTTTACCAAGGAGGTATCCATTATCCCTACTTTGTGGTGAAATATTTATGAATTATCACTATTATTTAAATCTGTTCTCATTATGTACATTTTATAACATTATGTAGACTTTTTATGTATAAATGCACAGGTACTTTACAAGATTAACAATAATTTCACCAATTATCCTTATACCCAAAATTAAAATTAACATTAGAAGCATGTAAAAAGATTTGAACATTTTACATTTAAAATTGCCCATAATAGATAATCTAAGTTCAAGTATAGTAAGGGGCCGTGGTAGCCAAGTGGTTTAGGCGTCAGACTCTCGGCTAGTAGATCCCATGGTCATGGGTTCGATCCTTACTTTGCCTCTGGAATTTTTCAGACGCCTAAGGGGAACGATGGCCGCAATTGAAAGAAATTGACCTGGCATTCATCAATGGAAGGGGCAGGACCCGATCTCAGCGACCCTGAATTTGGTCCCAACCACAACTTCAAAAATGCAGATCAAAGATCAATTCATCGTCCGTTTGCCTATTGTTATATTGTCTTCAGGATGGACTAGTCTACTACCACCAAGTTCTTGCAGACTCTCAAATTCTGTGTACAAGTTCCATCACATATTTAGGGTTTAAGACTCAAGATTGATACGGAAGAACCATATCACCGAAACACTCTTTCATTGATATAACTGAACCCGCCAACTAAAATTCTAATAAATGGTTGTACGGATTGGAAATCTGGTTTTTTGTATCCTACTCAATAGAGTCCAAGTTATGCAAAATAAAGTCAGGTGCCATGGTACATTAGAAACTTTACTGTGCCGTGGAATTGAAAGACGGTCAGGATACACTCATCATCTCCTACAACCGTGCTTTACAAAAAAGTGCCAACTTAACCAAATCATCTATATTAGACCACAGGCCATTCCTCCATCAGAAGACTAAAACATAAACACAACATGGACTGAAGTGTCCCACATAATAGAGGCGTGCCATGCCTTGGCTCCTTACAGAGAGCGTGCAGGCATGCCGCCAGATTTAACAAGAGTCCTCGAGCACAGTAGCGAGTTTCTGAGTCCCTGTTCCGCTTTCTAGGGGAAATTGGGGTTTTTCTTTGTATATGGTGTGTCTTTGTGTTTTGTCTGTGTGCAATCTAGCATAATTTAATTGTAGGTCGGTAGAGTACTTGACATTCCTCCACCGACCAAACGGAATGAGTGTACTGTATGAATGTATTTAAGCGTATGAACGTATTTGTTTGTATGAATGATGTGTCTGAACGGGTATAGAATATAGACTAAGTTTGGGACTGAACCAAGATGTCGGGAGGAAAAAAAACATGGACTGAAGGATTAGGCTGAAATCAAATAATAACCCAATAATAATTAATGCAGGGCTTATCTTGTCTTTTTCAACTGTGGAATTATATTAACACCATTGTTAGTGGATGTGTGATCTTAATTTTTAAATTACCATAGTCTGTTAATATTATTAAGTGTTCAGCACAATAAATATTCAGTATTCCATGAATAAATAAAAATTCAAAAATAGATTGGTTGTCAAAGGAACAAAACAACTTAAATGTTAGGTTTTCGTTGTTTACCATACATTATGAAATTACCAGAAAAAATAAGGAATATTCTAAATAATTTTTTTTTTTTTGACTTCATTTATTTATATCTACAACTGTACATGCATGATATACAACCAGCAGATTGGATTTCAGACTGTGTGTTTGGCATTATGGGCGTTATAGAGAAAGCTACCCACTGGCAGCCGCTCTGGATTAATGAAATGATATTAATCATTTAAGAGGTCTCTTATCCATACTCTTTTCAGACGTTTACGTGGTAATTGTGGGGAATGGAGTGATTGTATTTGTGTGTTGGTGTGATTTTGTAATTTACTATGAAAACGTCTGTAATATGTTTTGATGGATGAAAAAACTGTTGGGATTTGAAGATCTCTGTGAAGTGTATTATTGTTTACATAAAATGGGGCAGAAACAATTAGTCTTAAAATTTTGGATTGAAAACTTTGTAATCTTTGAATACTGGAATACTTGGCCGATCCATATACTTGGCACCCATACATCCAAATTGGTTTGAGTAGGTATATGTATGTCGAAAGTTTTGATTTTAATGGTAATTTTGATTGTCTGTTGAGTAGGTAATAAAGAATTTTAAATCGTTTGTTCAGTGTCTGTTTTTTTAATCATGTGTGTGGATTCCAAGTTAGGCTTCTATCAAATGTAAGTCCTAAATAGTTAACTTTGTCGGATTGTGGAATAGGTTCATTGTATAAGTATATGCTAGGGGAAGTCTCACGACGGAGTGTAAAGGTGATATGTTGTGACTTTGAGGGATTAAACTTTATTTTCCAAAGATTGCTCCATTTCTCAATTGTTGATATGTGGTTTTGTAACATGAGTGAAGCTTGTGTAGAAGAGAGATGGCTTGTTAATATGGCGGTGTCATCTGTGTATGTGGCGGTAAGTGTATTCTCATTTGTGGGCATACTAAATAATTTAACTGTATTCATCGTAGCCTATAATAGTGTCTGACAATGTCTTGAATCATTTAAGTATAGAATCGAACAACTTAACCATTAGTTTATCATTAATAGAACTTTTGTTTAAAATAGTTTATATTGTCCATTGTTGACATTTTTACATTTTGTACATTTAAGAAGCTGTCCTTTAACAAGGCCAAAGCATTTGATTTGACGCCATTTTCAGCAGAATGTTTTTTAACAGGTTGTGTTTTTGTTGACGTACTTTTCCGATTTGTTGAAATTGAAAATCTTCCGACTAGCCTTATTAAATAAATAATATCGAACATGTCTTGTTATAAAAACATGGTCCTTTTTTGCAATCCTAAATTTAGTAGTATTTGCTGTAAATCACATTACTGTAACATACAAAATACCCTTCAATTTTCAAAATTTTCTTACTAACTTGTATATTACAAATTACAATGTCTAAGTTTGCCCATTTTTTTATATATATAAATAAATCCAATGACTAGTCAAAAAACTTTAACTCAAGTTTATAAACTAACCAAAAAAAGAAGTTGTTATATTGTTAAAGTTATATATTAAAAACCGTATTGTTCTTTCCAAAATATTTATTTGATTTGTGGGTGTTTACTTTCAGATAGTTTTATTCTTGAGCCTGATATAATTCTTGCAAATGACAAGGTTTACTTCCCCGATGAAGAAATTGCAGCAAATTTCCTATCTATTCTGGCAGTGCATATCATAAAATCGTCAGTACTTTTTTTTTTTCTATGAGATTTTCTCTTTTTCAACAGTACTGTTCCCAGGATTAAAAGTGAAGAAAGCCAACGGAAGGTCTATAAGCCTGTTGTACTGCCTGTAATTTATCAGGAGCTGAATAAAGAGAAAGAAGGCGAATGTGAATCTCTGATCATATCGTCACTACCTTCGGTTGAGAGTGGAAAATGCTTTTCTAAAAAAAAGTAATGAATATTTACAAAAGTTAGTAAGCTGCGAGTAAAATAATAAAATAAATTTACAGAAGGAAGAAGCGAGTGTCAAGGGTTTATCGGTCATTTTCCAAAAGTTCGACTCACACACTTCACTCTAAACCTAGCAAACAAACATTGAGCAGTTTACCCAATTTGGAATCCAATTTTGAAGAAGATAATGACAGCCCATGTGAAGAGGAAGAATTAAAAACTTGTCCAGAAGAAGGTAAAATAACACGATTACTCGTTGACTTTCAAATAATCGTGTTTTATTACCAGCATACCCTTCGAACTCTTACCTTTATTCATTCTACTTGGAACAGAAACTTCACAACTGGACTTTTAAAGAACGGGATCAAGAAGTGGAGATTCTCTTCCAAAATGGAAACAGGTTTAAATTTAATTTTTTTTTAAGACTTTTTTTACTAGAATAAGAATTTACCATACGATACCATTACAAGAATAAGAATTTAAATTTTTTATTTGTTAGTTTAGCATTTTACACAAGTAAGAACATAAAAACAACACATGTGAATGTATCACATTGTTTTAAAAAAAATCTGATTTAGATCAAAGAAATAAAGTTCATTATCAGCTAATACTTATCAGCACAAAATAATTCCTGTCATACAAGGATACTTAACGCCCAACTACTTACATGACACCTACAATTTTACATGACTTTTTTTCACATTATGAACAATTTAAAATCTTGGGACTGTGAATTTAAACCCACAATCCCACGTACACCACAGTCCTCTATTAATCATTATACATATACAACAGGTCCAGTCAGAATGATTTTTCTCTTATAACATAAAACATACTGCTTGATTGTCAAATTGTTATCTTGGAAAAAATAAAATAAATACAACATATATTTTGTTTCGCTTATGATTTCCAACTTGCTCTCCCTTCTGCTCAATTTTTATTTCCTGACAGTCTGAAAATCTATTCAAAAATTATTTCTTCCGATTGCTTTCAATACAAAATTCTATCGATAATGTGCTAACCTGGTGCTATAATAACAAAATTGCTCTCAATGTCTTAAAATGCTACACAATTACCTTCTCGTAAGAAGCAACCTTACCAAGGATCTTGGTGCACTTTTTAATCAAAAGCTCAAGTTTAAAGAACATATTTCTTCAGTAAAATATATATCTATAGACGCTAGGTTTCATCATCCGGAACACTTATGAATTTAAAAAATCCTCCATATATTGTCCATCTGTACAAAGCTTTTGTACAGCCCATACTAGAATACGCTAGATCTGTTTGGAACCCATACTATCCAAATTGACAAAAATTCTTCAATCTGTACAAAACAAATTTGTAAAAAATTTTCTTACAAACTCATCTTTCTCCGAACTCCGCCTACCCTGGAATCCGCTCTGAATTTAAACTTTTCGAACTGGCGCTAAGAAGGAATTGCTTTGATATCGTTTTTGTACTTAAATTATTAAACAATCTCATTGATAGTCCTTCTCTCCTCTCTCAACTACAGCTACACGTCCCTTCGCACTCTCTGAAAACCCACAAACTATTTTATATTCAATTCCAAAGCTCTAACTGCATGCTCTCTTCTCTGCACATAATGATGATCAAGAGTAATAGCATCTGCAATAGCACTGATAGTTTCAATAGTTCTATGCAATCTGTGAAAAACCATATCCTACAACCCTGCTCCCGTTGAATTGTCTTACCAGTTTATATTTTTTAAATATTTCATACTGTTAAACGTTTATTACAATTTAATTCATTTACGGTTTCACCTAAATATTTCACTCTTGTCTTATTATATATCTAAAAAGAGCATTATTTTCATTACATTCACTAGTTTTCGTGGTCCACTTGACCTACTAAAATCTTTCAATCAATTAAAATTTTTTTAGTTGAGATAAAAAAAGTCAGTGTCACGAGTGGGATTCAAACCCACAATCTTCAGCTCTATCACTGTAGCTGTCCATGACCTTGATCCACTCATACCCTAACTTTGAAAAATGGCAAAAAAGAGGGAAAACTCAAAAGGTGGGGCTGAGATGGGAAGTTAGCGTCCGAGTAGATCGACGTCACGACAGCTACAGTTCTAGAGTTGCGGCGTATCTTGGTGAAGATCGTGGGTTCAAATCTCACTCGTGACACTGACTTTTTTATCTCAACTTAAACAAAACCTTAATCAATTTTCATTAAATATGTGACTAAATACTGTAGTTTCAATTGTCTTCCAGCTTTATTTTATTTCCTTTGCCTTCATTTACTTAATAATTATGTCTTTTATATTCGTTGTTCAGTTTTTACTCTTTAATTGTATTTTTATATTTATCACTTATACCATCCCCATGTATATATGTCGTTATATTTTTGCATATATTATTTTTATTTTTTGCCATTGTGAAATGTATTTTTATAATAGTAGATCTTGATCTGCAAATTGTGCTTTTCAAAGACTCCTCGGAGATTCTCTTGAGGTCTGCAGAATGATTCTTAGCAATTTTGATCTGTCTATCCTCTCATACCTACACAGATCACATGAGGAAATTTCACGATTTAACAATACATCTAAGTTAAGTTATTATTGAATGTACGTGCAAAAACTGACAGGCATTATACAACTAACTCTAACCAGTGAGAATAAGCAGATAAAGATTATGAAGAACTTTTTCCAAGAAAAAATGCTTAAAATACTACTTTATCTATTTACTTTCTTAACTGTACCACTTAATGCTTTAAAAATTATATTAAATACAAATTAATTGAATGAGATATACATTACTCTGTGTTCATGAGCATTTTGGTGAGTTCTTGAAGATAAACTGACCTCTGGTCATTCTTGTCTATATTGCTATTTTCGTAAAAAAAAATATATTTTCATATTTTCTTACAAATGTAAATATTTATCGAAGTATTAGTTTATAGTAAATAAAAAATTTAAATAGAGTTTCATCTATTTGATAAACATGTTTGACATTCGTACATTTAGGTATATTGGCCGGATATCTCGTATGCAAATGGAAGGTGAAGGAAAATTCATCTGGCAAGATGGAACTATCTACAAGGTTGATAAAAAATAAAACTCGTGGTCATAATAATTATTTTCTTGTAATAAAGGAAATATGTTTGCATGAAAGGGTATGTTCAAATCTGGATGTGCTCATGGAAAGGGTGAGATTTTTTATCCTGACTGTTCTTGGTACGACGGTGAAATTGCCTACAACAAAAGACACGGAAATGGAATCATGCGCAAGTTCTCGTCATCCGGAGACTGTTACTATTACGGTCAATGGTTCAAAGGGAAAAAGCATGGAAAGGTACAATTATACATTCTAGTTCGGGTTAAATGCATTCTTAATTTTATTTATAGGGAACTGCAATTTATAACAAAAATGTCTGGTATGAGGGAAAATGGAGGTATGGAAAGAGAGATGGTTTTGGTATTATGCACTACGCTAGTGGAGCTGTTTATTGTGGAGAATGGTCCAACGGAAAGAAATCAGGCTATGGGACAATGATTTGGAATAACAATGATGTAAACAATTTCACTGGATCGTATCAGTATTCAACAATTTTTTTTTTTCTTCTTTTTTAGGTGTATTGTGGAGAATGGAATTATGGATCTATGCATGGCTTAGGAAGATACACTTGGAGAGCTTTTAAAAATTTGCAATTTGTCTCACCACAAATGGACACATTCGTGGGAAATTTTAGTGAAGGGAAAAGACAAGGTAGAAATATTTTTCACTGTGAAACATAGACAATATGTTCAACTAATTCAATTCTTACAGGATTTGGTCATTTGTCCCTCGCGAGTGGAGCGAGTATATGCACAAACTGGTATAACCGTCAAAAATGCGGTTTTGGGGAAATCGTCTGTTGTAACGGAAATAGATTAAAAGACCGTAACCTGTTTTATCAAGACCGTGCAGTTCAAGTACATTTCATTTAAAAAGTACTTTATTTTATAAATAGATAAATCAATTTTATATTTGTGCAGGTAGACCTGTTCAGTTGTAAAAACCTATTTGAAGAAATGTCGGATGATATTGAACTACTGGTGCATATTTTTATTATTTTAAATCTATGTGAAATTAACCGGGTTTATCTGTTTTTAGAATTTGATGAGTGATGAAGAACTGGCTCGCAGAGTGAAGCCAAGGTCATTAAATGTCAATGCACCATTACATGAAATGGATTTTTCAATGCACATTGATGAGCTTTTTAAAGTATGTATTTTTTTAAATTAAAAAAAGGTTATATTTAGAATTGTTTTCTACTGTACTGTTTGATGTTTTTCTAACGCTTTGCATGGCTTAGTGGTCTCTTAATAGTGATTAAACTGCCTTTGTCTTTTTTTTTCTCTTTCTTAATTTTGTTTAATTTTTTATCATTTGTTATCCCTGTTTAGAAAGTGTGGTTTGTTTGTTTACAAATACAATTTATACATTTAGTAGCATTTGTGCCATAGTTATGCAGATTTTTCCTTTTTTTTTCTGAAAATGTTTCTTTTTTCGTGTTTTACGTAACATTTTAAAAATAAGCAAACATAGCTTTATTATATTTGTAAATTCGTAGATCAATATAATTACACAATTGTAGATTGACTATAATTTGAGCATTCCGCAAAGTGAAGGTGACCCTGTTTGCATAATAGACTATAATGAAAGAACAGAAGTCATTAAGTTGGAAAAAATGTGGTTGAAAAGAGTCATCATGAAAAGGATGACGGACCTGAGGTCAGTGTACAACTTCTATGCGGCTATTGGTGTAGACAACAAACCACCAAAGTTCCCTGTTTTTATGCTGCGGATTATGTTGCACCAGTTGTTGAGGGATTGTGGTATAACGAACACTAAATATAGTTGTGTTGATTTGGATCAAATGGTTGGTATGTATATTATTCCAATCTAAATTTTTAAAAAATAATAAACTACCATTAACATTTCAGGCATAGGAAATGACCCTTTTGAAAATGTTTTGATGTATGAAATGATCCATTATCTGATAACACTCTGCATTTTAACGAGGATGAGTCCGAGGCAGAAAAATGAAGGAATTCCAGGTGTTTTGGCTGGAACTTTTGACAGGTTTATCGATGAAGTAGTGATCAAGTCAAAGGATAATTACAATGGTATTACTAAAAATTTAAACTTAATAATAAATAGATTGTTTGGCAATTAGGTGGAAGCAGAATGACTGTAGGTGTTTTTGTAGATGGTAGATTCTTCATTCTGATCTAATTCATTTCATTCTTTTATGTGGGCCATTGGTTTCTTCTAACACAGATATATACAATCTAACAGTTTATTATGATACTACTAGTTCAATTATCAGGAAAATTGTGAAGATTTTTTTGTTTGTTTAAACACTGGATTCATTCTGGGTGAGAGTCCCCCATCCAGAGGGCTGATTATGTGGATGGTCATGGGTACAAATGCTGGATAACTTCTACCATGGAGGTCTGTGTTTCATATGGGGCTCCAGTTATTAGGGAAAGACTGGCTCTCTGACTCCTAATATTGTTTTCATAAGTTTTCCATTCTTGTTCAGATCTTACAATAAAGCAAACAGCACAATTGAATTTGCATTCAAATGGAACAATGCCAATGGGGAGAAGGTTATGCTTTCTATGTTCTCAGACTAGGAAATCACTTGGAACAGATTTCTCCAAAATTGAAAAACTGGCAACCTGGTTCACACATCCTCGGTTGAGTCGGGAAAGGGCCATACTATTCAGGTCACTCATAAGCCAAACTAGGCTTTCACTAGGGCTCTTGTTTACAGAAAAAAGACCCTCCTCTTAGTGCACATTATGTACAACAGATTCAATGTTGATCATATTTGACTAGAATTTTAATGCTCAAAACTAAAAGCCTACAAAATTTTGAAGCTGCAGAATGCCTGCTGACCTATGTACTGCAGTGGGCACAAATCACTAAGTACCTCAGTTCTATCAGATTTGTTTTAAAGTATATTCTTTGTTGGTCTAAAGAAATATTGACAATGGTGGAGTAAGAGTGTGATATCTGGAGAATTAAAGTAATTTGTGGGGCTTAAACCTGCCATGGAGGAATGTCAAGTGGACTGGGGCGTGATTGTGACCTGACTAATCTTGTGTTGGGAGGTGAAAGTAGCCTCACCTGGATAGCCAGAATGGGGGGGGGCATTGTCACTGTCTTTTCACACGGACATTGTGTGTGGGTTCCTTGACAAGCTGGAGGAAACAGGGCTCTAGTCACTAACAGCGCATTGGGATGCAGGGAGCATAAGAAGCCTTTTTATTTTAGTAGTAATTTGGCAATCTGAAGTAACAACAAGAGAGCAGTTAAGGAAACAAGAGAAAAAAATATGAGAAACTGAAGAAAACTGCATGAAAGAAAAAAAAAACAGAGTTTGTCATTTTATGTATAAAGGGCCGGATGTTGACCACTAGATGTAGCCGATAAATAAAACACGAGACTAATACCAAATTTGCAAATAAAAAACACAAAATTAATATTAAATTATTATTTAGGAGTGTATAATAATAATGATTTATTGGACTTAAAAAGGAAAAAAGACAATTTTGATTTCAAAGCATTTGAAGAGATCCAAGATCTTGGATCCGTCTGCCAGAGGTTGTTGATTAAACAATCAAAAATGAACAAGTATACAATAAAATAAGATAAAAGTTATAGCCTAGGCAATAAAATGACAAAAAAGGAGAAATAACAACAAGGAGAAATGCAAAAGAGAGGACAGAAAAACAGGTTACAATACAAATCAAAAATTAAACTCCTTAATTAACTCATATCTATAGTTCCAAGCATGCCTAGCGTAATGAATTGAGAGCCATGAATTTGAGCACTGCGCCAAGAAGTGGGATACAGTTTCAATAGAGTGCGATTTACACAAAGAACAGATTCCCAATTCACCTCTGATCCAAACAGCCGAGTTTAAATGCAGCACCTTACTTCTTAGCTTAAATGGCCATCACAACTCATTGAAACAAAGACCATCAAAATTATCTATCTTCACGAAGGTCGAACAATGCAGGCGAAATTTGTACCTCCTTAAAATGAGAGATGCGTAGATGCTTGGACAGGTGACCAGCTTTCTGTTTTTTTAATTTGATTAATAAGAACTGAAAAGTAATTATGCCAGTCACAGTAAGCGTAGAGTAAACCAAAAAAAAAAAAAAAATTGAATCAACCGTTCGTTCTATAAAGTAAAAAGAGACCTCTATAAAGGACAGTGTAGCAGCCTCTTCTTCAGCGTCGGCAAAAAGAGTGTGCCAAATTCGAAATAACGGGCTGGAAGAAACTGAAAAAGCATTAGGCCTATGGAAAGAAGACATGGTGCAAAAGAGATTGCCCTTGAGCTCGGCATTGATAAGAGCTAAGGCAAAAAAAAACTACATGAATGATTAATGAAAATTCTGATTCCAAGCCCGATTTCCAAGCCAGCAAAGGGTGGTTTGAGAATTTCAAAAAACGTCTCAATCTACACAACTTGAAATTAGTTAGAGAAGCAGCACCAGAAGATCATAAAGCAGCGGAACAATTTGCTCCCAGTTTTTTGGAGATCAAACACCACAGCATGGGTGACTAGTGCCTTATTCCAAGAATGGTTTCATTTCTCTTTCATCAACAAAATAAAAAAATATTCTTTTGATTACGTATCACAATTTTTTCAGTCATGGAACATAACCCTCCTTATAACATAGGAAAATAGACTCAACATTCGCACGGATTTAACATTCACGGTGATTTTCAGGAACCAAACCCTCGCGAATGTTAAGGGATTACTGTACAACAAAATTAAAGGAGGGTGTAAATACTATTTCATAATTCATTTCTTTTACTTTTCAGGTAACTTTTTGAAGTTTTTGAGATTCATACCCCTTACATCACTTCATTCATTATACAAAACACTTCCTGCACCTCTAACAATTAAGGACCTTTGTGCTGCAATATTTGATCCTGGCTATGAGTTGAAGGATAACATGCCATTTACATCAGAGTACATTCAACATATTCTCCAAGGTTGTTATGAAAATGTTACATTTCTAACAAGATTTTTTTTTCTTAAAATAAATAATATTATAGGAAGTAACACAGTTTATTGTGATGGAACATTTGGGTATATTCCGTACGAAGAGCCATACGTTGATTTTAAAAAAGAATCAGCTCAAAATGACCAAACACCATTTGCAGAACTGTCCACTTTTCAAGACTTAGGTGTGGAAAATGTCATGATGAGCATAGCAGAAGCAGTCCCACACACTTTAAACCAATCTGCTAAACAAATAGATGGCACCTTTCCTGTAAACATTTTAATAAATTTTAAACATGAACCCTTTTTATATATATATTTTTTTTTCAGCTTTCATTTCTTGACTTTTGTGACATTCTGTCTAATTTAGCAAGTAAATATCTTGGGTTGATGGAAGAATTCATCAACGAAATAAATAACGAACCAATAGAGCCAGAAGAAGAAAGAGTAAGCCTTCATAGCAGGGGTTCAAGCCCTCTTCTTAAACTCGCTTTAACCCCTAAAACAACTATAAAGAAAAACTTTGGGAAATTAAAAGACGGAAAATTAAACTCATCACCAGAGTTCAATTGTTCGAAAGAACCAACTCCAGAAATGATAAAACAATTTGTAAAAAGTCCATGGCTTCCAAAAAAACAGACAACAAACGATGTAGAAGAAAATTATGACAGTATATTAAAGTAAGAAAATGTATTAATCGAAACTGGTTTTAATTTTGTTAGTTTCACACATCAACTTTTGTCTCTTTTCGTATTATCGTTTAAAGTGAAAAACAATTATTATTTTCATGCTAATGTTTCCTTGGATCATAATATTCTTACATTTACAATGTACAACTTCTAACATATATTCTATCTAATTTTTTGCTTTATTAAACCTCTTTCTCTTAAAATTAAGTCCTGGTCCTGATTACATTTATTACATATCTATTACAATTATAAGGAAACTAAGTTAAATTTTTCAGAAAAATTTTTTTTCTCTAATTTTTGGGATATATCCTTAATGTCTTACATTTCGACATATTATATCAGACTGAAAAATTGGAGGTTTATATAAGATCGATCACTATTCAGATAGTGAAATTTTTTAAAGCGGTGGTTTTAATGTCACCATATTTAAAAAAAAAACTTATTCCAAATCAACATAGTTTGCGAAATGCCGATGTACGTCTGCCATCTGCTTAATTTCCTTTCTTTCATGTCTTAAATTTTAGTCATTAGTTATTGGTTACATTAACTTCAGTGATTCGGTATTGTATGATTATTCGGAGATTGTGAGATGCGGTCTGGTGTGATGTAGGTTTAGAAAAACGTTTTCTTTATTGCACCGACGTTTCAATCTTTATTGTTAAAGAACATGCTAAAATCAGAACTTTAGAGCTGGGCAATTTTGCAAAATATCTCAAGAAAGTTTGGAGAATAAAACCTTCAGTTGAGACGTCGTGCGTGATGCCACTAAGCAGCTAAACTGAATGATTGTAAATAGAACCAATTTGATGAAATGAAATATCTAGGTATAAAATTTAACAGCAGGCGGTACTGTACAAACCATGTAAATCAGGACAGACATATACATTTTTCACGACAATACAACAGGTTTGTTAATGACGCAAATCAAATGGTGATCTACTTATAAAAATATTTAAAAAATACAAGCAGTAGTAAAACAGTTTCAAAAGTGGACGTACACACTGATTATTTACAAAATCAGACCCAAAGTTTCGGCCAATCAAAACATTGAAATCAGTCAGCATGTCATTTTCTTGAGCGAACCCCCTCCCCTTATGCATCTGCTTGGTTGTGTATCACAATTTACTAGTTTTATCTTTTAACATTTACTAGTTTACTACTTTTAATGTTTTCCTTCGAAAAAGTAGAAATATTGTCATTTTTAACTTTTTCATTGCAATTTCTATAGCAAATAAATAAATTTATTAGTTTTTTTTTGGCTAATATGTAGTTAGAAAAACAATATCCTGACTTCAGTTACTTATAAGTAACTGCTGTAGTTCAAATTTGGCATTGCAATTGTCAATTTTTTTTTTTTTTTTTTTTTTTTTTTTTTTTTTTTTTTTTTTTTTTTGTACCTTATATCATTACTATAAAGAACAAATAAAATAATAATATAATATTACATAAATAAATATAAAGTAATGAATAAAAAGAAAACAATGCCCTTTGACTATATTCTCGCTAGAAAATTGCTCGTAGTGAACAGTACAACGACATGGAGAAGTTCCCCTTTAAAACTAGATTCTTCTAATAACATAACTGATAAATGCAGTGTCAATTTACTGTCTAAGACACCTAAGATGTACTGGGGGGTTCATGGGAGAATGCTTTTCTGCAAAAATTTAAAACTCCAACAAGTGGAGTGAGAAATTGTTTTGTTGGACATGAACAAACTGTGAACCCCTTACTCTCTTTTGTGTGTGTGTGTGTGTGTGTGTGTGTGTGTGTGTGTGTGTGTATATTGACAGTAATATTTTAAATTGTGTATTATACACTTATAAGGTTTATAAATAAATAATAAACAAGAATAGTAAGTAACGCAAGTTTTATTAAAACTATATAACAAAAGCTTCTCTTCTGGAAGCAAAATTTTCCTACATAATATTGAATTGCCCTTATGGCTTAGGAGAGCTGAAGCCCCTAATATGCATGTTTTCATCAGCACTTTCACGGGCAATACGATAATATTTGCCATCAAAGGGTTTAACGTAGAAAGCTTTATAATCTGATCTTTCCTTCATCTTCTCTTTCACGGACTTTACAAGAAGCCTTCAAAAAACAACACAGTTCAAATAAAATAAATAAAAAAAACTATTATAAACAGTCTGACCTGATTTTCTTCTTTTCGTCTTCCTCATAAAGTAGGTGTAAATATTTTTCATATTCCTGTTGAGGTGGGGTGAACACATAACGGGCCAAAAATCTTGTAATTGGATGCTAAGTTAAATAAAAGAAATGCGAACATTTTTAAAATTGTGATATAAATAGAATAATATTTTATATTTACGCTGTAGTATTCCCAATGCTTAGGAGTGTAATCTTCAGGGATTTCAGCAAGTTGGGCAGGACCGATGAACACATTAGCATAGAACACTATGAGGCCAACAGGTATAAGGCCGAGCAATGTGTAGAAATGTAATAGATCTTTGAATTTGTGCCACTGAAATCTAGATGGAGTGATATTCATCTTCCGCTCACTCATGTTTCTTACGAATACTGTAATAGATTACAATTTAATTTGATTATGAACTTTTGATAGATCACTTATTGGAATATGTCAACACTTGAGACAGTTCCTTACTGAAGATGGTGCAAAGCTAAAAAGAGTTTGGGTCAAAAAGCAAAAACTGACTGGAGCTGACCTCTTCCCACAAATACTGTTTTTGTAAGTCCAGCCACTCTTGTTTAAATCTTATAATAAACAAATACATTTTCAACCAAAGTGGACAAAGCAGACGGGAACGTCATGCTGGGTCTGCAGGTCCCTAAGCCAACTATAAAGTAGGGTTTCCATTATGCAAAAAAATCACTCATGCAACTAAACACGACAATCACTTATGAAACAACTCAGGTTAACCATTTCCATGAAGGGACTTATAACTACACCAACTACAAGAGCATTGCTATCATGGTGATACTTTTTGACTTTGTCCCATTTGGTGCTCATTCTCTTGTTCTCGTTGAGTTTTATCTTTCATACCCCACAAAAGTTGGTAGTTGTGCCACATTCGGATAAATGAAATGCAGTCCTCCTGGTTAATTTTCATACTCAAAACTAGTGCGTTTAGACGAAGAGAAACAAACAATGCAATACAATTTGGTGTGCACTAAAATACTGACTGTCATTCAGCTCCCTGTGAAACATTCCCATGCCGAAAGCTTTACAGTCCCGGCAAGGTACAATGGGACAAAAGTTTCGTGAAACAATTGTGCGAGTGATTTTCACACAGTGAAAACTCAACTTTAGACTTCAATCCTTCATTTACCTTGGAATTCACAAACTCTAAACTTAATTACTATGATTTTAGCAGATAATATTTTAGGTCACAAAACAATTTTAAGATGCTAAAACTAAGTTTGAATAGTATAAAACTGAATTGTATACAAGAGCCTATTTTTAAAAACGATTTGATCAATAACCAATCTCATCTTGAAACAATTCATCACACAAAATATCGCCAAAATTGGAATTAAATCATAAGAAAAACTCACAGTTCTGTTGGAAAAAGAGTTTTCTCGAAATGAGTTTAAAGGCGTTTCCGCCCAAACTGCTCCATGCAGGCATTCTTCCCTGGTATTACTGCCTATTTCATTTAAAAAAAGTTTATGTTTAGTTATAAAGTTGTGCTTGTTAAAAACGGACTTAACAGAACTTGAGTGAAAAATCCTTGGAAAATCCAGCTGAAGAAAGGTTACACTCGGCTCAGATCACGAAATTGTAGATAATGAACGCTTCATCATGACGACCTTGGCTAGACAACGTCATTTTGCTGACGAAACAAAAATTTCATAAGTATGAACACATTTCAAAAGTAACACAAAACAAACAAAGATCAAAGATCCTTTTGTAAAAAAATATGAATCACAAGGTTTTAAACAATTTAAGTAAGGCAACGAGAAGACGGATGTCGTTGCAAGAAGAAGGGCTGCTATACCATTGATAGTACTAGAGCTTTTCTGAGGCATAGGAATGCACATGTCCATGAGCATGTCAGATAAAAAGAAAATTAGGGAGCAGTGAAACTCACTCATTGGGCACAAACAATCCAAGAACCTCCTAACAATATAGGTGTAAAAGGGCCAAATTACCCCTAGCGGACCCCTTAGACTAAACCCCCAACGATTTTGAAAGCTGAAATCCATACAATTCAACTATGTGAACAAGAGTTAATAAAGAAAAATATGAAAGGTGCACAGACATACATGTTCCCAGACAGACAGGCAGCCATAAAGGTGCTAAATGTTCATGCTTTCAACTCCAAGCTTTTCTGAGAGTGCCTAATGGCTCTACGCAAACAAAACAAGATTATTTTAAAGTATTTAAAGTGTTTAGTAAGGGTGTAGTATAAAGGTATAGAACGAAACGAACAGGCTGAACAACTAGCCAAAAAGGGCCAACCCCTCTTACCTAAGTCTGGTCCCTTATTACAACTAAGTACTCTAGAGTGATCTTAAGTTGGAGCAGAAAATATGGATTGAGAAAGAAAAACAACACCGGACACACACACACACACACACACACACACACACACTGCAGGTATGAGATAAGCTAAGAGATTTACAAACATCTCAAAACAGAAAATGTTCCTATTTCTTAGCAGGCAGGGTTTGACGGCGATTGTAGGCCTCTATACTGGCCATTGCCCTTTTGACTATCGCCTTAAGAAAATAGGCAAGGCTGAGATCAAGAGGAACCAGAGACATCACGTATCCTTTGAGAATGTAAATTAGCCCATTTATGGTACAGCCATTTTAGTAGGACATTTCCCATGCCCAAAGAGATCCACAGAGAGCCACCGAACAAAGCGCTCAGTTTATAAGGAATAATGCACTTTCCAAGTCATCGTTATAAGTCAGATGGGTTCACAATAGACCTGTTTAAGTCACAGTAGAAGAAGAATTGTATTAAATCAACCCCTGTCCACCTCACCGCCACACCCAAAAAAATACCCTCCTAACAAACTTCAGAGGGAAAGAGGCAACAGAACTATTGAAGGAAGAAGGAAAAAACTGCAAATCCTAACAGGATTCTTAACAGGACTTTGCAAATTAAATGGGCATCTGAAGAAGATTGATATTGGTACATGGCGATTAAGCACACAACGGGGGATACAAGCTCTTCAAGGGCACAGTATACATACACCCTGACTAATACATCTACATTTTAACAATTTAAGTCATTGATAAGCAAAATTTTTACAATAACAAGAACAAAACAACAAGAAGCACAAACAATAATAATAAACAATATACTAAATTTGTATAGTTTATATAATGTATAATTATTCTTATTCGGTATAGATGATTTATTAATATTTGGTTCAAATGAGAAAGAAATTGAGAATTTCAAAATTAAATTTAAAATGAAAGAGTGTGGCAACAGTGATTTAAAATACTTGGGACTGAAGATTATCAGAAACCAATAAGAAGGTATAATAACAATTGATGAAAATGAGTATGTAACATCTGTACTTGAAAAATATGGAATGAGTGAATATGAGCAGCAGAGACACCAATGGATACAAATTTCAAAGGTATATTTTTGAAGAATCCACAGAAAATAAGAAGTCTATTCACACATACAGGCAAGTTATAATTTAATGTATTGTGCTTTAGGCGGCTGACCTGATCATTCAATATCCTTAAATCTAGTTAGCCATTATCAAAGTAATGCTAATGAAAATTTTTGTAAAATGTTAAAAAGAATTTGAAGCTAAAGGTTTAATATTAATATAATCTCCACAGACAGCCATCTTAAGGGCCTATGTTGACTCAGGACTTCCTAGTTTTAAGGATCTTATCTTTCTAAGTATTCAGATAAGAAACACGCACTAATATAAAATCTTCTGACAAAATCAGTTGAAACTAGAAACCCACTTTTTTGTTTTTACAGCAATGTTTGATTCGCTAGAATTTTGAATTGATTTTATTATCAAATTTTGTTTATCAAAATATTAAAATGTTCACAGTCTGAAAGACTTTTTATGTACCACATTGGCTCTTAAAAAGAAAAACAGTTACAAAATATTAATGGCTGACGACCATTGTTTTAACCACTGCGTTAACTCACCTAATAGATCTGAAACGCTGTGGATTGAAAGAAAAACTGGTGTTGATTTTTTGAAATGACCTATCATTGCCCCTTCGAGAACGAAAAATCATAGTTAAACTGTTGAGGTCGAAATATAAGATAATATATCAAATATAATTCCAATATCTTTAGACAATATAAATAATACAGTTTAGTGCACCAAAAGCATTTCTCTTTTTATATATTAACAGTTAATGTTACCTACGAAGAAAGGATAGGCAG
>CM077103.1:6881050-6895929 GCA_039619505.1 Cimex hemipterus | reverse complement strand
ACTTGTGAGCGACCACTCAGCTATAAATTTAAAAAATTACAAATTGTAAAGCTTGAATTAAATTGTTAGCAAAGCATGGTTAGAAAGGAACTATGATTAATTGGATTCAAATGCATTTTCAATAATAAGACAGTTGTTTTCTCTTACTGACAGCAATGATGAAAATAATCTGGTTCCCTTGCTACAGACCCTATACTGCTCATCTGTGAAATGACATCATAAGTTAAAGACAAATAAGAGTAGCACATTAATAAATACAAATAAATTATCAAATTGTCAGTTAGTATAGACTTTGAAATAATTTGATGAGTAACCAAGTAATGTTTGATAAAACACAAGAAAATAAAAATTTTGCATCATATTCATATTTAGTTTGGTAAATGATAAATTTTGTTTATTTGTCTCTTTACAACTTTGTTTTGGAATTTTAGGGCAACTACCCCTATTTAATCAATCAGCTCCTCTGATCTGTCTCACACACTCGCTAAAGGATATTTCAGTGGAGATGACTTTAACCGAACAACCAGTTCAATTTGCCAATTTCATTTTCTGACACACTTGCAGGTTGCATAATTATTTGTGTATCCTTTTATTTTGGTATCCATATCTTCTTAAGTAAATAGGAAGTTTTCATCAATCCTGTAGTGTAGAATAAATTTCTGTCATCTCTCTTTTATCAATTCCCACTCAATTTTGTGTGTGCCACGATCTAATTTTCTGTCTAAAGTTATTCATTTAAATGTGGATTTCAATTCTCAGTGGGCTGCTTTTATCAATTTTAAATGTATAACACTAACTAGTTGAAGCTTTGCTTTCTTTTCACAGCCGATTTTTGCACTGCCTTTTATAATATTTCAACTACTCCCATACCAATTTATAATTATTGTCCCATGCTATTATCTTTAAATTTGAAGCTGCATCGTCTTGTAATGCTCTTTTAAATTCTTATTTAGGTGCTAAATGTTCTTTCATCTATTATAGAATTAATTTTTTTAAACTATAGGAAATCATGATATTTTTCATTGAACACGAGTAATAACAAATCTGGACTTGATGATATGTTGTTCAAAGATAGACTCCTCATTATCTCACAACTACAAAATTCATCGTCAAAATCTTCTCTTTGAATTAGATCCATTCCATTTTCAGTGTTTACATCTACTTTTCAGTGTGCACTTTATACAATTCTCGGGTATTTCACATTTTTTCATGTATTCCAAAGTAGCTTAATTTTTTCCTATAATTAATTTTGTTCTTGGCCTTAATGAGGTAAGGAGAATCCAAAAGTCTCAGATCATATTAAAGACGTCCAAAAAAGAGTTTTTAATAGCAAATTCACGTTATGCTATTTTGCATGTTGAGGTTGTTTACGTAATTACTTCACACTTAACGATATAAAACCAGTGCTTAATTATTGGAAGTTTTGAGAGTGGAATTCAGGGTTAAAAGTATGACAGGAAAATGCATGCAGCAAAATGATGGCCAATTTCATTAATATAAATTTAGGAGACTCACGGATGTGTTGATAGTTTCTGTCAATATTTCCTCTAAATGATTGACAATGCGTGGTACGAAGATCCATCCGCTACAGTACTCATTTTACTAGTTTCAGTACACTGTTGACATTGTTTTGTACATCACAATTTTAGAATTTAGGGTAAAAATCTGGCTCTCTTGCTACAGTTTCCCTATTGCTCTGTAAGATGGCAGTATCATTCAAACAAAACACTTCCATAAAATGCAGACAGAATAATTTTTAATTAAGTATACTTTTTATCTAGTCTTGGTTAAAATGAAAATTATAATTACAATAATTAATACGATAATTATGACAACTAAATTGTATATGAATTAATAGAATAAGTTGAATAAATTAATAAGTAAGCTTTTTAGTTGAGTAGTTTTATGGATATAATTTGATCCCAACATTTTTAATAAAGTTTATTACATATAAAGCAATTTTTTAAAATTATTACTATTACCAGCACAGAAAGGATAGACCAAAATAATGGTAATGACCATATTATAGTATTATTTAAATAAACTGGTTTTAAAGTTATATATTCTTTTATTATAGTGCAACAGATTTATAAATTTTGGAAATATGGATAACATTTCTTCAAATTTACAGCAGTGGTAAATTTTGATGTTATCTTTAGGTCTTCTCTGCATCTTTCTATGCAATTTCTGGCTTCCCCAGAAACAGGACTGCTGCTAACTTCTTTTGCAACATTTGTGTTTTCTGTAATTGGCAGTGTTTCCGCTATTGAAGGTTGGTCCAGCGAAGTAATTGTTTCGTTTTTGTTGTTATTCATCATGTTGCCATCCGGTGCAGAGAAATTGTCTGTGTCTGTAATAATGTCATTCATCCAGTTGACACAAGCTAACACAGTTTTAATTATTTCATAATCTTCGGTTTCTCTAGCATTGTTCTTTTTTGGTTTGTGTTTTTTGTGCCTGGCGTATTCCATCATGATGGCAAGATCTTCATCTATGCTTTCACTATCTACTGAATATTTTACTTTGTAACATTTTTTTAGATCACGTAGATATTCATTGTACTTCACGGAGTTCCGTTGTTTGTTTGACTTTGGAAATATCTGACCAAGAGATCTCTTAATTGTAATGGATTTGACTTTATGTTTCCTCAAATTGCTTTTCTGTCTATAAACATCTGGACAAGATTGGCATTTATTCAAATATACATTTTTTCTTTGTTTCAATTTGATTGGGCTGCGAGTAGAATAGATTTCCTTATTAGATGAACTCTGAGGAGAATATATTCTTAAAGAGCTTGCATTTGTACATTTTTTAATTGGAATTAGAGGTTTTTTGGAAGTGGGTGAATGGTGGGAAACCTTATAATTTGAAGACAATTTTATCTCTTTTTTAAGGTTTCTGGCAGAAGTACTGTCAATGTTTTGTGGCGAAGTGAATGGTGAATTCAATTCAGAGTATCTAGTATTGCCGCCTTTAAGACTATCATTACATAAATCCATTTCAGATTGTTTTTTTGTAAGACATTTTTGTTTTAACACCACTGAATTTTGCATTGGTAAAAAAGCTTTCTTTTCAATATTGTTATCAAAGCTATGATTGTTTGAATTGAGTGGGTGCAGGGGCTTTACCCACACAATATCATCATCTTGTAGGACAGATGAAGAATAGCCATTTTCACTTTTTAATGGGTGGTCTGTTTCTTGTGCATGAACTCTTATATCACGTTTTCTACAAGCAATGTCCTGGCTGCTCTTGTGTATTTCAAAACGGTGTGGTTTAAGTCCTGCAACTGTGGTATCAAATGTTTGTGTTGTCAAGTCTTCAATTAATATGTCTTCAAATTGTTGAGGCTCATTTTGCATGGGTAAAAGTTTCATTTGTTTGTTAATATTTTTTGTGCCAGGTTCAAGTGTTTTAATCATTTGTGGATATTCTGTTTCTTGTTCATTGTTAGCGATCTCAATATGACAAGGTTTTAGATGTGTAACTGTTGTGTCAAATACTTGAAATGATAAATCTTCAACTATAATATCATCAAATTTTTTTGATTCCTTTTTTCGTAAAGCGTATTCTTCATCTATTAACACACTGCTTGAGACATGCTGTTCAACCAATTTGCCCTTCTTCCTGGTCATAAACTTAATACTTGTCCTATTCTCTGGCCAAGCTTGAATCACACGCATTTGCCCCAGACTTGCTGGCAATAAAGTAGGTGCTTTAAATTTTACATTTGTGCATGTTTCATCATCTGAAGTTTCTGATGCTGATACGTCACTGGCTGATTTTAAAAGGGGGATATTTAAAATTGGGGAATCTTCACCACTCCATTTATTAGTATTAGCTTCTTGAAAATCTAAATCCCCAACATCCTCTAAACATTTATGTTCCTCAGATTTTGGTAGTTTCCTCACCCACTCATTATCTGTAGCCTTATCCGGTTGAAATCCTGAGTTTAAAATGTTGTCAATGTAATCTCCCTCGTATGTCATCTTGAACGGTGATCTAGTGAAGTAATCCCATACATTTATTGAAGAGGCGGTGTGATTTTCGGTTGGTAAAGAACAGCACAATCTACGTGTACGCTTGTGTTTTACTGTTTTTGCAAATCTTGAGGAATAACGTTTATTTTTAATGTTTGTATCGTAGTCCATAGCAGATTTTGATCTCAGATGCCCCATTTTTGTTTTGCGTGTATATATGTTTAAAGGGACTGATTGGGATTTTAGCCTGTAAACTATCGAACTTGGCCATGAATCTGAAAACAAAATTTGCATTGTAAAATTACATGATAGATATTACATAGATATTTTTTCAAGTGTTGACAATTTGTTAATGATAATTGTCTCATGGTATTCAAGAATGCACATTATTAATAAATATTTTAATTTAATTCATAATGAATGCTTAATAATTTTAAACTTTGTGGGGGCCATGGCCAACGTTTTCATTTCATTAAGTCATGTGCATTAAAAAAAATTGGAATATTAAACGAAAAAATACACTATGGATCATACATGATCCATCCTATGTTTACAGATCATTAATGACAAATTATGCATTCATATATTACAAAAGTTTAAATATCTTAGAACAATAAATGAAATTGAAATGGGAAATTTATGTCATAGAAAATATATATAAATCACACCTCTGGCTCTGTACTGCTGTGCTCTAACCACTTGATCTATCATAACTTTGGTCCCCCAGGACACCAACTCATCTCAAATCACGTTTTCAAATTTCCCTCTTTTTTTGTACATAATAAAAATATGAGTGTAAAAATGGGATTCTCAGTGATGGAGAACTGTAGTGAGGTGCAATTACTTCAGTAAACATTATTCTAATGCATATGTTTTATTTGTCCTTGTTAACTCAAGTAATGATTTATAATTTTTATATAAAGGGTGGATAAAATAAAAACTTAGTATCATGAACGGGGTTCGAACCCCAAGACCTCCCGCTAAGCTGATGTTTTGGGATATTAGTAATTAGTATAACCATTGCACATGAATTTTGCCTTGAATAAACAAGGAATTTTCCATTATGAAGAAGAATTGTAAAATGACATCAAAATGCCTGTCATAAAGGCAGCACTGAATAATTTGACATTGTTCAAAAAATAAATGAACCAAATCTTATTAAAAGTAACTTCAAATAAAAGAAATACAATAGATAATAGAAACTATCAAAATTTAAAATTATATACATAGTTAATAAGTTAAGTGTGCACTTTTTATGTTGAAGATTTGTTTATTTAAATTGATAATAATATATATAAAAATATTAGCCAAATTAACATTTTTATCCAAATGTACAAGTTTTAATCACTGCTAACAACAAACGTAAGAAACAAGCAACAAATCATAATAAATAATCCATTAAAGTTAGTGGTCTGATTGGTCATATTACTTCTTTCAATTAATTAATCTAGTTTTGGTTGAAATGAAAAAGTTAGTGTCACAAGTAGGATTTGAACCCACCAGCTGAAGATAATCATGGATTTGAATCTGGGCCGTGACACTAACTTTTTAATTTCAACCAAAACCTTACATAAACAGATTAATTAATTCAAAGAAATAATAAATAATGGTGAATACTTTTTTTTGCTAGGGACTGTACACTACTGCATTTGACGCAAGGAACATTCTTTTTTTGAAAAATTCTGCAATTCTATGACATGATAGTTTTTGAAGTTGGAAGCAGAATTTAAAATAAAACTAAGAATATTTTCCAGAATAAAGTTGTTATAAGCTAATAATTTTGTTCTTTCAGAAAATGTACTTTATATTACTATATAAAATATAAATATATAAATAAATAAAAATAAATAAATATAGTAAATATATACAAAATGCACTCAAAATTCTTAACTTACATGTTTTTATTTTTTTGCCTTTGTTCTTCATTCCAGTGTTTCGATTTCCTAAATTTCCATCAACATTTTGTAGAAGTAGTTTATTATCCGTAAATGTTTGCAGCTTTGATTGCACAATTTCATCTTCTAAGGCTTTCTCATCGTATCTGGGTAATGTTGCTAAATCGGAAGGGATAAGAGTAAAATCATAATCATTACTTTCCGGGTTAACACATGTATCACTGTTTTTAGTTATGGCCATTTTCTCGGTTATTTCATCGTAAACTGGTAGAGTATCAACGTCTGGGTCGATTTTAGAATGCTTCTTTCTCCTGTCTCTGAATAAGTTTGGTAATAAAGGTCTGTATTTTAAGCTTAATATTAGTGAACACGGTCGAGTATCTAAAAACATAAAAGATATTTAATTTTATTACAGAGTTAAATTTTACATTTTGGAATGATCGATGATGAATTTACCAGTACAAATGTATTTGTGCATTATTTATTTACATTTAATCTTTTTTAAAGTAATTTTGTGAAATAAAGTTTACTTACAATGTTTTTTCTTTCTTGCTCTTTCTTTAATTGCAAAATTCAAGTTTTTGACTTGTGTTTCTATTGTTTCTGGATTATTATGGTCAAAGGACTGATCTAAACTGAAATCTTCATGTTCTTCACAATCAGAATCTGCACCATTGTTTAATGCGTCCATTGTGATTTCTTCAATTTTTGATTCTAATCCAGTCACACTGTTGCCCTTTATCTCCTCAACTTGAAAATTATCGTTCAATATTAACGTTTCCTCCTTGGCATTATAAACTGGCATAATAATGTTCCTGTTTTTTCCATTTATGCTGTCAAATTCTTCATTTGTGAATTCCATTTGGTTTTGAGTATTTATTAACTCAACATGATTGTTCTGTTCATAGACTTCGATGGGTGGTAGATTACTTTTTGATATATCCCTTGATTGCTGGCTCTCATAACAATCTTCGTTATTTTCCCCAAATTCTGGCGGCAATGTTTTAATTTTAACATCGTACATTGAGTCTTCACTTGTGGTAGTATCGACAGATTCTATTTCTGATTCCATGCACGTTATAATAGGGCTTAAAAAGGACTCTTCGTCGTTTATTTCTGTGTGATACTGGATGGACTCACTCTCAGCATTATCTATTCCTACATGCTCAGAATCCATCTCACCAGAGTTTAACATTGGAGTAGGTGAGCTTTCTAATATTTCTGTGCGTTGTATCAATGCATCTTTATGTATTAACTGCTCTTGGAGACATACAAGCATTTCCTCAATCTTTTCAATTTCTTTGTCATGAGCTGTTGTAGTTTGTACGTGTTGTTCATTTGATTTAATCTTTATTTCAACAGTTTGCATGGATTGTTCACAATTAGTTATACATGTTTCTTCAATTAGGGTAAATTGGTCAGTAACACACTTAACTACATCCTGAGTTTGTTCACCTACACTAACAGCTCTGTTTTCTGTTTGTGTGACCTGTTCAGTTGGTATAGTTATTCTATCCAACGTTTGTACTGATTCATTACATACATTTGTACATTTTTCTTCAGTTTGTATACCCAGATCAAAAACACAAATGGTATCTGCTTCGGTCTGTATCATTTGTTCTTCTAAACTAATAATGATTGTCTCAGTTTGAGTATTTTCATTAATACTATTGTCCTGAGTTTGGGTACTTTCTTCAATTGCAACCTGTGCTAATATCTGAGTTTGTACAATTTTTTCACTGGTTTTAACTGTTTCATTAGTCTGAATAAATTGTTCATTTGTACTCTTGTTCTTTTCTTCGGTTTGTGCACTTTGTTCAAACGTAAGCATGGCAAATTCTTCGGTCTGTGATATTTTTTCTCTGAGCCCTTCTGCTTGCTCCATTTGTACAGCCTTCTCACTTGTTTTTGGGTGTACTTTATCACTTTGTGTTGAGTGATCTACAACATTCCTATTTATTTCATCGGTTTGTATAAATTGTTCAGTTAAAACCATTACTTTTTCCTCCATTTGGACCACTTGTTCAAGTTTCTTGCAAGGTTCTTGTAGTGACGTTTGACTTTGAAAGTCTTCATTCGTGTTAGGAATAGCAGAATAATTTATTTCAGGTTTTGTCTGATTATAGTTGATGTGCTTGTTTATATAACTTTTGTTAGTAAAATTGTTGGTTTTAAATCTAAGTTTGTTGGCTAATGTATTATATTTCCTGAACTTTCTATTTCCAATTCCTGTTGTTTTTGGTTGTATACTTGCTGTGGTGTCAATTATGTTTGCATGAACAATTGTATGAAACTGTAATTTAGGCGTTTGGGGTTTTAATTTTATTTGTGTATGTTGGCTTACCACATTTAATGCTGTCTGTGCAATTTGGTCGCATTTGTTGTAATTTTCCTGTTGTAATGTTTGCATTATTCTGTGAATATCTAACAAATCTTCAGCATCGGAATGAGTGTTGTTTGTTAAGGACAATTTATCTGAGTATTCTATTTCTTGTGTTGTATTATTTATATTTGTAATATTTTGTGTCACATCTAGTAGCTCTTTGCTTGATCTTATTTCAACAAGAACAATATCATCAGATTTTGACCTTGCAGATTGCTTGGGTTTTGATATTTGCAAATTTTCATCCACCACAAGTGTTTTATATTCTGATATTTTGGCGATCGGACTATCTGTGTGTAGTCTGGTATGATCTTCTGGATCACTCCAATTATTGCTTACAGAATCATGAGATGTTAATTTTGGACTATCAATATTACAACTTCTGCTTACCGTCTCAAAATTATCTTGCTTATATATTTCTGAGATACCATTTTTAGACTGTATTATCTCGTTATTTAAGATTTCAGAAATTTCTGAATTTGTTGTTGCTGATTTATCATAATGTATTTTAGAACTGTTTGTTGGAGAAAAATCGGGCTCTTGTTCCTTTGTACAAAGGGACTCATCAGAATTGCAAGTCTGAATTGTAGTGTATGATGTGGTCCTACTGACTATTTTGGGTGTAGCTATTACAGGTAGGCATTTACTATCTATTGCATCTTGTTTATTCATACAAAATACTTCAGAATGCCCCTTCTCAACTTCCTTACGCTCCTCAAATAATGTTACATCATTTTTCATTTCAAATATGCCACTGTCCAATATTTCATATGTAGTTTGCTGCCATGTATCGAGTGGTTCTTTTGATAATGCTTGCCTATCAATGGACGATAAGCTGTTACAGAAATCACTAATTTTAACTTGTTCTGATTTTTTAACTGCATATTGTTCCATGAAGATTTGGGAATTTGGTGAAATGTTGTATATATCTGACACTGAAACCGTTTCATCTATCCTTTTATCAAATTTTATCTCTTTTCTCACTTCAGTTTCCATTTGATCTTCAGGTAAAGTGACAACGTCGTATATGGAATTTTTATTTTCTTTTAATGGAAACACCATGTTAATGTTTTGAAAACAATCGTTATCTGATGATTTTATTTCAGTTGATTCGCATGGTATTTTTCTTGGAGAAGAGTCTTGTTTTACTGGAACAATAAGTTCATATTCTATTCTTGGCTGTACATTGTGAACCTCTAAATCATTTTCATTTGACTCATCAGATTTATTGATGTTCACAATTCTCATTTGCTGTTTGCTATCATTTAATGGCACAAGGTTTTTTTGGGAAGAATTTTCAACGTGGGCGTAATTTGTTAGTCCTGTTTCCTTGTCAACTTTTCTTGCTTGGATTTGAATATTATATGCCAAGTCGCGAGGATGATTTTCAAGAATAATTTCCACTTTTGGTTCAGCACTATCTTGACATTCTTTCTTTTGACAATTTTTGTTATTTTCACCGAGCAATAGTCTGAAGTCAGCATCACAGATATCATTATTCACCTCATATAAATTTTCAAAATAAAAAGTTTGAATTTGTCTGATATTTTCAAATTTTTCTTCTTCTTGTACTCTTTTAACTTGTTTGTTAGAAGAAGTATGATTTTTACAGAATAAAATTTCTTCGTTGGTTTCCTCGTAAAGTTTAGCCGTAATTCCACATGTTGAGTTAATCTCAATCGGACAGAGGTCCATTAATGAATCTAATTCAGAATTTTTGCTTGATGGTGTAATAGTTGAATTTGAAGAAGCAAATATTTTCCCCTCCTCTCCTGAGTATGATTTTTCGTTTATACTATCGTGTTCCTGGTTGTAGTGAGCTTGGGTACATGGTGTTTCATATTTAAATTTGTTATCCATATTGTTACTGGAGTTGAACAAAGTTTTATTAGCATTACACTTTTTATATCTCGGATTTAATTCTTCATTGTTTACTGAAATGATATTCTCAGCTTTTTTCTTTGCTAATGATGGAAAAGGCATTTCTAATAAGTTCACTTCATATTCTTCTTCTGACGATTCTTTTGGTATGAGATAACCTGGCTTTATTTTGGATGGTTTCCTTACACTTTGTAACAAATTCAATTCTGACATATCTCTTTGTTCCTTTATTTTTCTGTTCATAACCCTATTATTTGAGAGATTGTAGTTCTGATTTTGTTGGCTGTTTGATTGGAGCCACTGAATACATTTTTCTTGAAAATTATTCTGTTTCAAATCTGAATAAGATTTCTCTTCTAAATCAACGTTGGATTCACTAGAAGAAGGCTCAGGAGGAAGTGGTATGTCAGGGTCAAAATTTCCCCTTTTGACTATATTTTGTTTAGGATTCACTTCTTCATCACTGAGAACTTGCTGAAAAATCACTACTTCAGAACTCTCTTTGTCCAACTGCAAGGAGCCCGCACTTTTTCTACTCATATCTCTGCTAATATGTTGTACTGTATCTTTTAAATCAGAAGAATATTCCAGGTCAGCACACTGAGAACTAACATCGCTATGGGGTAAAATTGACATTCCATTTGGGCAAGTCTGCGTGCATTCACTTTCACTGTTATCTGTCAAGTCCGCTGGATGTTTTAAGTCTGCATACAACCAATCTCCTTGAGAAACGGTTTGAGTATCTACCATCATTTGTGCTTTGGAAGTATTACTAAAGTATTTTCTGTTATCATGATTTTTATCATAATAACAGTTACCACACTGAATATTATATTGATATTCTGAAAAAACCAACATACTTTCACTGAAAAAACTGCGGAGAGACTTGTAATTAATATCAAGTAGCGAATTGTAAGAATAAAATGAAACGTTTTCGTCTATTTGTTTCACCAACTGAGCTGTGATGGGATCTTCTTCCTTCTTTAGCTTGATCATCGCAAGCAAATAAGAATTACTGGAAAATAAGTCTTCTGTATTTTTCAGTAGTGTTAATTTTCTATCAGTTTGCCTGTTATTCCATTGGTGGGTAGAATTTGTATGTGGTGTTCTTAGAGGCTCTTTTATTTGGGTGTAAATGTTGCTTTGTCCCATTGGCTTTTCTGTGCCAATGTTTATTTGCTTGTGAGAAAAACTCCCAGAATCATTGCTCATGAATTTATGTGAAGAATTAGATTTTTTCACAAAAGATTGTTGTCGTTTGTATGCACCCGATTTAGCTCTAGCTAGTAAAGCAATGGTTTTTTCTAGTTTACTTTTAATTTGAGCCAAATATAGTTCTTCCTCTGTGTTATTATAGTTTTGAGTTTTTAAACCATCTTTTTGAATTGGGCTAGCAGGACCACCAGATTCATTGAATTGACATAGTTGTGATTCCTTTCTTATTTCTTTGCCATCAATTGTCTTGTCTGTCTTTTTAATAGTGTTGCTTTCATATATTCCACTTTGTTGTTTCTTCTTCCTATTTTCTTTCACATCATTTGTTGTGTATCTAATTTCATGTGACACATCTACATTTGAATTAAAATTTTGGATATTTGGAAATTTGTTTTTCACTAATGGTAAAGTTTCGGCGGTTTTATGGGCAATCTTTAAATCCCTCTGAATATTTGTTGAAATTTGAGTATGTCTTTTAGGATTAACTTTGCTTAATATCTTTCTTTGTTGACCTTTTGTTTCCTGCTTGTACTCCTTCCAAAGTAAATATATACCAGTAACAAATGATCTCAAAACCGTATTATTTCTCTCCTCTTGCTTTTCAAATTGGTTTAGCAATGCATTCAATCTGTTAATATTTGAATAGTTAACATACTTGGGATTATGTTTTAATTTCTTTAAATTTTTTATCCGTTTTAACAAACCACTGTAAACTTCTTTAATCTGGTCAATTTCAGTTTCAATATTTTGGGGTAACATATCAGGGCAATAGTGTATATCACGAATCATCAAATCTTTATTGTCGAAGTGATTTTCTACACTGATGCTTTCTGGTTTTGTTTTCTTTGCACTGTTTTTGAACGACTTGGTAAATTTCCTATTAATGTAGTTCTTTACTTTAAAAGATATTTTGTTCCATCTCTTTTTAACAGCGCCTTTCTTTTTGCACTGTGAGTATTGGTAATTATACATAGATAAATCTGATGGATAATTACCTGTTGATGTACTTGATTTGTAGCCATATTTTTCATTAAAATATTCCATTTTAGTAGTTATTTGATTACTGTTTGAATTAACCAACCAATATAGTTGTCAATTTTTTATATTTTATTATAATAATTGGTCCCATGGAAACCATTTTGATAAAATTAGAAATAAAGCCATATGGATTTTTTTTTTTTTTAATTTGTTTTTATACCGTTTTTATAACTCAAGGCAAGCTGTGTACCCAAATGCTAATTTGAGTAATTGGGAATTCAGCAATGTGTTGTATATATCCCATTCTTGACCATGAAATCAAATATATTTTTTATCAATATGGGTGACATTCCTTCTAGTTCTTTACATACATCTGAGGAATGACACCATTTATTATGTATGTAAGACATGTTTCTTTACATTATTTGCCAACTTGAGACAAACTCAACCAGGACGGTTCACCTCCTTCACCTGATTCCATTCATCATTATCAACTATTACCCCAATTGCAAACCTAAACATTTCTAACTTTCTAAAACTCGAGGGCAAAAAATAAATCACCATGGACACGAACTGCCTGAAATTGGGTATCTATTATCTTGGCCAATTCAGCTGTAATTCCAACATCGAGTTGTAATTGGAGGAAGTTTCATCGATGGATATACTTCAAAATTTTGGCTTACGACTGATATCTGGTTTAGTCAAGTTAGGAATAAAGAAACCTTTCTTTTTATCATCTGAGAACTGACTTCTGTTTACAGTTTCGTATTCCCATAACTTTCTAATATGTAATTCAATGTTATGAAATTAAATTGGTAAAATTGTTTTGTTTTTATCAAATTTTAGTGTTATTCAAAAATCTTTATTTTATTATTTGTTTGTTATTGATTCAAATGATTAAGTGTACATTTTATTTTGCTCATGAGTGATATTAACTTTGAGCTTTTAATATTTTTGCATATTAAAAATTCTAGTTGTGATCTGGCTAGTAGTACTATTATGATGATGAATGATTAATTACGATTAATGATTAATTAATTGATCATTAATCTACTTTATGATTTTTATTCTCTGATACATGATGCTGGTTGTGGTTAAGGTTTCACATTTAAAGTTAAAATGATTGAAAAGTTATTTTTAATTTTTTTGGTAATCACATATTTTGCTCATTAGGATGATGAATATTACCATTTTGCCATTAAATGAGGATGCCACATAGATGGGCACATCCAATGAGGGATGCAACAATTGAAATAAGGTAAATTGTGAAATTTGTATCCTTGAAGTCTGCAAGCATGAACCTATGATGATAATTTGGCTAATTTTTTTTTTTTTTTAATTCAAATTCGAAGTTGAATTAGTTTTATTTCCCTTAATCTGTCTTAAAACAAAGCATTTAATATAATTAAAAACAACACTGATAACAGTTTACAATATAAAAATATTTATTGCTGTTTTGTTTGTAGTCTGTATCGTTCAGTATTACATTCATTTGCTTGCTGCCATTGAAGTTTAATCAAGAGGTATGATTCATTCGAAGTTGGTTAAATGAGGTACTTGCTTTATTTTGGCTGGACTTCAACAAGCACCATCACTCTTACGCGAAGCGAAATCACCTGTGTCTGAAATAACATCATCAGCCCAAGTGGAATGGAATGGGACTATTTGAATTATTTCATTATATTGTTTCCATATTCTTTGCTTTGTGTGGTTTTTGCACAAAAGTGTACCAACTTTTTTCTCTGAACGATCGACTACTTACTAATAGATTGTTTAGTTAAAATTTTTCCGTGCCTCCACGTATTCTTTGTAAATCATTGGCTTACGTGGATTGTCTGCACGGATTAGTTTCTGATTCTGAACAGTTTTGCCGTCACCATTGCTCAAAATACTTTCAAATTTTGTTAACATTTCTGGTATTGGATTGTGTTTACTCCTAAAGCAGGTTTTCGTTTGTTTGGCCTTTGTTGAGCTGAAAGTAGAAAATGTTTCTAGGCTTGAAGAACTCGCACTGGAAAACTCTTTAATGGTTACTAGAGAACCTGTTGAGGAGGATGAATCCGAGGGAATAATGTTGGACAAACCAGTCTCTTTGCCAACATTTAAAAGGCCTGCAGTTCTGTTAATATTTTCTAGTTTGTGTTGTTCTAATTTTGCATCTTTATTCATTACAGAATATCCTTCCATTCTAAATTTTTCCAACATAACTTTTTTAAATAATGATGAGCACTCTAATTCCCCCTGCTTATTGTTTCTATCATCAAGTGGACTCAAAGATTTAACCCTCGCTACATCGCCAATAGTTGAATCTCCCTCAGTATTTTGCTGATCTTGCTGGGCCAATTCTTTTATATGCGAGGGAGTTTCGTCTGTTTCATTTTCTATACTATCCATTTCCAATTTACAATTGTTTTCTGATGGCAGTGGCTGATCTTGATGTTGTATTAAGTTTTTTGCCAATGTGGGTTCCGTATTCCTTTTCATCTGTTCATTTATTAGCATTGAAAGAGAAGCCGGATTTTCAATATTTTTATCAATGCTAGGCTC
>CM077103.1:6853176-6865374 GCA_039619505.1 Cimex hemipterus | reverse complement strand
GAGCCTAGCATTGATAAAAATATTGAAAATCCGGCTTCTCTTTCAATAGTAATAAACAAACAGATGAAAAGGAATATGGAACCCACATTGTCAAAAGACATAACACAACATAAAGATCAGTCACTGCCACCAGAAAACAATTGTACCAGTACAAAATTGGAAACGGATATGATAGAAAATGAAACAGGCAAAACTCCCTAACATATAAAAGAATTACCACAGTATGGTCAGCAAAATATTGAGGGAGAGTCGACTATGGACAATGTAGTTAAGGTTAAATCTTTGAGTCCACTTGATGACAGAAACAATAAGCAGGGGGAATTAGAGTGCTCATCAATATTTATAAAAGTTATGTTGGAAAAATTTAGAATGGAAGGATATTCTGTAATGAATAAAGACGCAAAATTAAAACAACACAGAACAGAAAATATTAACAGAACTGCTGGCCTTTTAAATGTTGGCAAAGAGACTGGTTTATCAAACAATATTCCCTCGGATTCATCCACCTCAACAGGTTCTCTGGTTACCATTAAAGAATTTATTCCTAGTTTTACTATTCTTTAGATCACCTGTATAGAACACATAAAATGAAACTTTGTAAAGAATGATACATACAGAAGCAAAGGAGTTCTCAAAAGATTGTTTCTGCAAGATTGTCTTGTAATGTCTTGCCTTGAACGGATCATGGACTCCAAGCATTGTTATATGGTCGAACCCACTTAACACTTGTGGAAAAGTGATATTGGTTGAATGTACATTTACTTACAGCCCAAATAGGTCAGGTACTCAAGCATAGGACAGTCAAGCAACACAGCAAAAAAAAAAAAAAAAATGATTATAATACAAACTACTAAAAAAGGATATAAAAATAAAAATAGCACAACAAAAGTAATAAATAAACCCTCAATTACATTTAAAGTATGTTCAATATTTTTTTAAGATTTGAAGTGACAAGAAGGGATCTGCACCGATTAGAAATTTATTTAAGAGCTATGGAGTTTGAAAACTAACCCGTATTTGGTCTTGTGTCATGGGTACATAGTTGACGCTGGGGAACCCTAAAGACAATACAAGATAATATCTCTGGGGAGTCAATAAAATTATTCAAGATCTTCCACAGAACCGCATCAGAAGACAAAACTCTTCTCCAGAAAATCCTGGCCTACAACAATACATTTTAAAGATTTCCACTGACTATCAAAGAAGCAATGTTTGGACTCTTGGCAGCAAGACTACAATAACTGCAACAAAGTACTATTTTACAAGCCCTTATTTCCTATGGAGTTGTTGGTTCCCAGGTTTTCAGTTCAATATACAAATAAACAAGCCAGTAAAATCATTTCCAGACTTCGATCAAATCACGGCATATGTAAAAATATTTAAAAAAGATAAACATGGCGTTGGACGAGTTATGTGCATTCGGAGCAGTGGAAACACTGGAACATATCATATTGGAATGTAAAAAATATAATTGAGCTAGAGACGAAATGTTAAAGGAGGTGGTGAGCCACCTTCCAAAAAATACAGTACCCAGCTACGAAGAAATAATAAAATCTGAATCAATGAGCATTTACTCCGCCATTGTCGGCTTTGTTGATAGAACTGGAGTGAAAATTTAAATAATAGTATAATCAAACAAGTAGAAATAATAAAATAATAAACAGTGGCTCTGGCCTATGAGCCGATGCACAAAGGAAAAAAACCATCCTGGCCTGCTAGAGTAAATCTGGCTTCATAAAAGCAATGATGTTCCCGTGATTGCATAATTTGTAATATAGGTATTTCATGGTCTTTCTCTGTACTCTTGCTACCATGTAAGACCCAGCTAATGAACTCGGCAACCAAACAACACTGGCATATTCTAGGTGACTGCGCACCAGAGAATGATAGAGTAATTTTATTGCAAAAAGGTTCTTAAAGTCAGCACTTTGCCTGAGTGCAAATCCTAAATTTTTAAATGATTTATTTCTAATGGCATGGATATGGTCCCAAAAATCACAATTCTTATTAAAAATAACCCCAAGATCTGAGATAGTATCTACCTCGTCAATGTGATAACCTTTGATACTATAAACGAATTGGTCATAATCGTGATTTTTTTTTTTTTTCTTCAACATCAAACTCTTACATTTATTTTTGTTTAATTTGCAATTGTTATGCGTAAACCAAAGCCAACAATGACTCAAGTCATTTTGTAAGAGAATACAATCGTTCAATGATTCAACAGGGCGATAAATTTTCAAATCGTCTGCTAACAATGAATACGAAGAATTAATGAGACCAGAGATGACATTAAAAAATAAAATAAATAAGATCAGACCAGAATGACAGCTCTGCAGTACACCAGATCGTATGTGGACCGGTTTCAAAAAGCCTTCAACAGTGCATGTACTGTTATTTTTTAATGTGGCAGTTAAATTTGTTTTGTTGAGGCATGGATCTCAGGGTGTAGGTCATCAAGAGTTGCAAAATAGGTTGCAACAATTTGGCATCACATAGGATCTGGAAGAATTCGTAAAAATATTAGTATATAAATTTTAATAAATGTGTCTGATTACAGGAAAATTTGTAAAACTGTATCTTAAGCCTGTTGCACTAATTAGTGCTATTATTCGGGATCTACTCTAAGTCAGTCAGGCAATTTATCTGAAATGTCAGACGCTTTGTGCGAGCCTGATTACACCCTTTTTAACTATGGCTAATTTGCCTGGTGCTAAACTTCTTGCCTCATTGGCAACTGGAAGTGCATGTGTTTCACAAAAGGCTGACGCTTGGGCAGAATCTTTTAAGTAATAAAAAAATTGATTGATTTCCCCAGCATATAATTATGTTTGCTGTGCATCATTAGATTCAACAATAAATGGAAGTTTAAAGTGCCCAAAAGAGGAAGAGGATCCCGTAACATGATAATTTACAGCAAACCATACGGATTGTGTGAAGTTGTGAACAGTGAAAAAGACATTTACATCAGAAAGGTTTGTTGCCATTTTTGTAAATTATAAAAAGACTTTATAAGGCTTCATTGTAAGACACGACTTTTAGACCGAACAGAAATGGATTTATGCATTTTTTAGCTCCGCCTGTAAAATGGAGTGACACCTCACACCACCATTTTGAAGCACATGCAGTGGCGTCTAGTTTTAGTCTGAATGTGACAAAATATTCCGACAAAGGGGTGGTTTTTTTTATCTGCCATTTAAAAGCAATAATTCATTAACATTTGTTGAAGGGTTAAAGAGTTCCGCCACAGTATTTTTACTCTTTAAGAAGTTAAGAACTCGTCCGACATTTTGTTTTCCCCTTGATCCACTCGATAAATGAAATACTTCTACAACGAAACCAACAAATAACAATTAAATATTATATATAAACTAGATATTTTATTAGCGAATTGTATTTACCATGATCAGATGTTAACTTACCTGAATTAAATTGTCAGTAGGTGGTTAGGTCATATTTGATTAAAATTTGTTTCATCACCCAATTTGGTGCTTGTGTTAGCCTTAATTCAGCATTTGTTTGAACTCTTGATGACTTGATCTCTAACATTTAGGCATTTTGACAGTAAACTATGACGCAATTGGTCCATGGTCAAAGATCGTCAATTGTTTTACTGATTTTGGCCCACATTCTTATATTAAACGGAGTCAGTCTTAAAGAATCAGAAGACAATTTGTGGTGAACAATATATGGGGTTGTTTGATATTAAACAATATACAACGAAACTTTAGAACAACGCACAAAAACAGAGTACACGACAAATACCAATAAACCACCCATTTTGTACCCTCGTGGTCAAAACCACTACTATATTTTTGGCGGTCAATATATATTTTAAATAAAATAAAAATAAATATCCAAAATAATACATCAAGTAAATGAACAGCCTAATATTTTATATGCTACAAAAGTTATTTATTCTGGTAGTTTCAAAATTAATTTTTTCCCTTGTGTAACTTTTTAAGTAAAATAAAATAATAACATAATATTAGTACATATTTTAAATTAAAAACAAAAAATAAATTACCAAAATAATATCAAAATTAAGTAAATGAGCAACAGGTTATTTTATATGCTGCAAAAGTTATTTATTCTGGTAGGCTCAAAATTAATTTATTTCTCTTATTTAACTTTTTAAGTAAATAAAATAATAACACATCAGTACACATTTTAAATTAAAACCAAAAAATAAATTACTAAAATAATGTAAAAATTTAGTAAATGAACAACAGATTGTTTTGTATGCGACAAAAGTTATTTATTCTAGTAGTTCTGAGATTAATCAATTTCTCTTATTTAATTTTTTAAGTAAATAAAATAATAACACAACATCAGTACACATTTTAAATTAAAAACAAATAAATTACCAAAATAAAGTAAATGAGCAACAGGTTATTTTATATGCTGCAAATTATTTAATAATTTATTTATCTTACTTAACTTTTTAAGTAAATAAAATAATATCGCACAAATTATTACTTAGGAAATAAAACAATTTTCATAACTGTGACAAAAATAGTTATAGTAATCGGACAGCTATTTATGGTGAAACAACCCTCACCAAGATTGGCAAAAAACCGCTGCAATTGGAGAGGGCCAAACTCAGAGGAGTGGTAGGACTACTAACCGGTCACTGCCATCTGAGTAAACATCTACACAGCATGCATATAAACAACGATGATGTAATGAGGAGGAGGAAACAGCCACTCATATCTTCTTCCAATGTGAAGCAACAGCTCAATGGAGGTTCGACCTAACGTATAAAAACGACTCAGAGAACCACATTGAAGCAATAACAGTCAATGACTTGATACTCCTGAGAAAAAGGATCAAGTCTATTGACTAAACCAGGGAACTAGGAAGGTACAATAAGCCAGAAGGCTGCAGTGCCTGGGACACACAAACCCCACCTCCTAGTATCTTTTCCACCGTACCATATGCACAGATAAGAAATCGTAAAAACAGGAGATTTGAGAATAAATTGCCCACATTTGAACCAATTTTTTTTGCGATTGTGGGCTTAATATCACTTATAGTTAAATTTTTGTAGTATCAGTTCCAAGAAGTCTGTATTGGTTGATAAGAAATCAGAAAATCATTTCATACCTATGTTTTCCTTTTCTTTCAAAAATTTACTTCATTTTATTGTTGTTTATTTAATAAAATAATCGTGTATGAAATTATTGAGGAATTTATTTTATTATTACGTATTACTTTCTTCAACTGAGAATTTGGGTAACAGTGGAAAATTTTGCCTTTGCTTGTTAAAAATGGCCCAGTCATTTTAATTTCTGACACGCTGAAGAATGACAGCTTAAATTCGATGAGAATTGGACTTTCTTTGTTTCACTCTGGATGTTTAGAAAATGTTAGATGTATTTTTCCCTGTTTTGTTCAGAAATCCTGAATTTCTGGAAATGTGCCGATGGCTAGGAGAGTCATATGCACCCCTCAAATGGCCCAGAAAATAATGAATATATAAAGCACAAGATAGAGTAGATAAGTGTCCTTATGTATTCGTCTATTTACCATGGGGGGAAAAAAAGATTAAGTGGGTAATATTTTGTCCAAATAGGCTGATCAACCTCCGAAAACTGTGAATGAATATCAAAAACTACATAAAAATATATACTTTTTTAAAGATAGAAAATGTGAAGGAAGTCAAAGACCAGGAAACACAAATGCTTTAATAAATATCTATATATTTTATTTGTATGATTTTAGATTAAAACAAAAATTAATACAAATTCATTTCCTTTATGATTAAAAGAAAATTAAAATACTATTCAAAATACTGACACAACTGTATAAATAGTGGGGGTAATGTTCAGTTTTTACAATCTGAATTAACTTTGGCAGCTTTCAGTGTATTTTCCATGAGGAAAGAAACTGTCATCGGGCCGACACCTCCAGGAACTGGCGTAATGAAACTAGCCTTTTGTTTCACATCTGAAAAAAAATATCCATGTGTATCATTTATGAGTGACGATGTTTACAGCGCATACCATCAAAATCCACATCCCCGACGAATGTTACTTTGCTGTCTTCACATTTTCTTGTCATACCGACATCAATCACAACTGCTCCTTCTTTTATCATGTCACTGGTAAACATTCTTGGTAATCCTTTTTAAACGTTAATTTGATAAATGCTAATAGTGAATGGATTTATTTTACAATAATTTTTACCAGTGGCTGAGATGATAAAATCTGCTTTTCGAGCTATACTTTTAAGCTGTTCTTTTGGTGTATGCCTGTGGCATAAAGTAGTGGTCATGTTTAAACCTTCCATGCCCTCTAAAATAAGCGTAGCAGATATAAATTCAATAAATTCAAATATTTTGAAAAAAAAATTTTATTACCAACAAATCTTGATGAATGGAGCATTAATACGATAGGTAAACCAACATGTTTTGATCTACCACAAACTAAAGCATGCTTTCCTTTTGTTTCAATCCCTAAAAAATGTTTAAAAATGATTTATTATAAGAGACCCGATTAAATGAAATCCTACCAATCTCCTCTATTATTTTGACAACGGCCATTGCTGTACACGGTACAAACAAGGCCGAGTTCGTACAAAGCCGACCCATATTAACCTGTGTAAAGCCATCGACATCCTTTGTAGGATTTATAGAATTATTTATAACATTTTGGTTTAAATGTGAAGGCAGAGGAAGCTGAAACAATAATAGTAAGAATTGGTATTGTCAATTTGAAAAAATAGTGACATATTCACCTGAACTAATATTCCATCAACATTTCTGTCTTTATTGAGGGCTTCAATGATATTTATTAAATCATTCTGGCTCGTCTCAGCACTTAGTTTTATAATATTGCTTCCTATACCTACAAATCACAAAATACAAAACAGTATTCTACATAATAAAATTAGAAATATTATGGTTCGCCGAATTACATTTTTCTGTTAAATGCAAGTTTGGTTTTTCAACCACTTTCATCTACAATATCATGTGAAAGCGTGGTATGGACATTTATTTATTTCTACAAATCAAGAATAGCTGAAATGTCTGAACAAGAAAAAAACAACAAAAACAATCCAACTGAATTGAGAAAATTAAGACCTTACATTGAGCTTGACCTAATTAAAATATATATTGGATAACATTGAAGGACAACCAAATCAATCTTTTTTTCCCCTTCTTTTGCCAGTACTAGTATTGCATTCAGTGATTCTAGCTCTAGATAAATTATATTGTTAGATTGATTATTGCTATTAATTGTTTAATTAATTATACTGATAAATTATGTTGTAAATAATAATATTTATTATTTTGTGTTAGCGATCATATTTTAATCATTCTTTGGTTATAGATATGATTTTACTTGTTCAATATAGTAACATCAATGTCCATATATGATTTTAGTTTAATTTTTTTTTTTACTTTTTAACTTTTTAGGTCTGAAATTTGAATATCTAATCGGAGAATATCTTGGAGGCCCTCTCAGATGAATGTAATGGTGATTGAGTAGTTATTACATTTGGCAGTGACAATGAAGCAGAAGAAAATCATGACGAAAATTTAAAGACGATTAAAGATGATGAAGACACACATGAAGAAAATGTCGACACTGATTATATTTTTTCATCAGAAAATGTGATTGCATTATAGATAAGCAATCGCACCATTTGGCCCCGTAAAACTTGATTAAAAAATGTAAAAACGTCATCAGGCCTTACTAGAGAGTTATGCGGGATTTACATACAGAGTTTAATATAATTTTTTTTTTAAATCACAAATAGAAATAACTGACGATAAACAATTTCAAAACTGTGTCAATAAAGAGATGCAACTGTCAAAGAAAAATTATACTATGGCTGTTTTGTTGAGGTACTATCACTGGCAATAAAACAAGGAAACAGAATAAAATTTAAGGAAATGTAGAGAAATGATTGTTCCGGTCTACTTTTTTGTGGGCTGTTGTTATACCAGATGTTTTGATGACAGATAAATCAGAATGAGCAATTGAAACATTCTGGTCATTTGTTTAAATAAGTATTTAATTTATATTTAATTTATTTTTTTCATTTCAATTGTTTCTATTATAAGCACATTATCAATACAATGAATTGATGAAAAATAAAATCAATAAATCAATTAGGGTAACTTCCCACTTTTGAGCACACCTGGGGGGGGGGGATAGAACTTTGTACTGCCGACATTACTTATGCAATTTTTATATAGAGGACTGAAAACTATCTTTTGGGGTAAAATTTATCTAATTTGTTAGAGAAGTCAAAATTTAGGCTGAAAATCCAAATCCATTCTACCTGCGTCACATTTAAACTTTGTAACAAAGATGGCTAATTTTCTCTCTTTTGTTGAATTTTGTATCTTTGAAGTGTACATATTTTTTTTTTTTTTTTTTAACTTTATACTTTATACTTAACTTAAAAGTTTATTTAATGATTAAGTTGAGATGGCAAATTTTACACCCTGGTGCACATTTAATACCCACTTTTTCAAATTAACTGGGATCAAGCGAAATTGGAGAATACCAAAAATTGTGATTAGCTGAATAAGTACAGCAAGGCGGAAGAAAACAGTAAAACTATGTATTAATGTATATTGTTCAAAAATGAATGGCGATTTTGCCAATTTTGTAACATTTACTTTCCTTAGCTTTTTTATTTTATTTTTATTATGATTGCATTAAAATTTGTTAATAAAAAAAAAATTTAATTCCATAATTTTGTTTGTTGAACACAATTTGTTTGTGTGTTAAAATAATATTTTAAAACAATTAATATCTTGTATAATGTCCTCTGTTAGCTAAATGTTCGTGCGCCTGTTAGGCATATTTTTAATAAGGTTGTCACCAATTTCATATGGAATTCCATTCCATGGATGTTGCAATGCTGCGCTCTGTTGTTGCAGGTCAACTAGCTGCAAGTGGTGATCGAAACGCTTTCTGTGCAACGCATCTGGTGTGTGCTCAATGGGATTGGAGGAAGGGGCAGATGGGAAATTACCTGGATTGTCTAAACGTTAATGAACAACTGTGCCTCTATGCGGCCTGGCAATTTCATCCAGAAATCTCGAAAAACTGGCCAATGATATTCCTGAAGGATGTATTTCTCGATAGGCATAACGGACTGCAAAGAGGTTGCCTTCAACAATATGGAAGAAGCCAACAAAGCACAACATGCCAGAAAAATAAAGACGATAAGCACACCAAACTACAGTTCACCACTACAATCACAAGTTTTCCTAGCAATTAAATTACAGAGCTGTTTAATAAAAAAGAAAAACTAATCCACTTCCTGTGTATAAACAATAATAAGAATAATAATTGCTACAAAACTCTGGAGAAGGATAAAACCAAATTATTGAAAAACTACCCAATACTTTATTGAAACTGTTGTTCGGAAAGTTGGAAAGTGTAATATATACAATTGTAAGTTGAAAAATAAATAATCATACCAACTTCCTTCGCAACCCTCGACTTGATTTTAATATATGCTAGGCTGGCAGGATCATCACCGACCAGCACGACAGACAACTGCGGTGGCCGGTTGCCCATCGAAACCCATTCTTGAACTTTTAACTTCAACGAGTCAAGTATAGACTTTGAAGCCTCTTTGCCATCGAACACAGTACACGACAAGCTGAAACAAATATCGTTTTCAAAAAAAAAAAGAAAAAAAGGGTATTTTTAGTATTTTATTTAGTTTTAAAATCAAAATGCACATACCGAACATTATGAATGTTGGGCACACCAACAAGCCTGCGAAAGATTATGGACATGATCAAGTAGCATACTTGCAAAGTTTCACTCAATGGATATCACATCCTACTGAATGTTTTGAATTTCGCAGTGGGCTTATTTTCTTGTTATCTCTCTTATCGGAAAAACAAAGTTTATTGGAAAAGTTTTAAAAACGACTCGATCTGTCTAAATTCATTATGAAAAATATTATTTATGTTATTACATGTTTTTATTTCTTCAGCAAACGTTGGCATTTTTACATGGTCAAATTTCTTAAATTTTAAGAATAATATTAACTTGACTTCTAAATTGAATAACCTCGCCAGAACCTCTCTTGTTTAAAGTACACACTGCACATTGATTTTTGTTATCAAACTTTGTTAAAATTTTGCTCGTCCTTAGTCTAAACAGTGCATTTCACTTCAATTAAAACCCTTTTTTTTTACAATACTTGACATAAATGCAATTGGATTTAAGATTATTCTCGATGTAATAACTGGGTTATGGAATTAAACGCCATTAAAAAATATATATTGGGCGTAAAAATAATTTTCTTCCATCAATATGTAAGTATTAAATTAACATTCATTTCATTCTGTTATGTGCCTATTCATTTTGTATTAAAATTACTATTTACAAAAACAAAAACAAAAAATTATACTGCTAAACGTGTGACATCTGACTATAGTAAGTTAAATTGCATAATTTCCACATTCTTTCTCAAACCACCTGTACTTATTTGGGTAAACAAAATGGTTCTCGTATTAAAATAAAGTTCGTTTTAATGCTAACTACCTCAGAGCATGCAGTTTCAGTAAATGTTAGATATTTTATCGAGAACTGATTTATTGGCAAGGGTGCTGTTGATGTTTGAACTCTTTCGTCTAATCAAGAATTCTAGATTTGGGATCACCATCGCAGACTAGGTGCGGTCACTCATGAAAACATTTATCTTAAAATACAAACATCACCTTATTTCTTTTCATCCCACCATCAAGAACCTTAGTATTGTTCTAAACTACTAAAAATGAAGTGGAATATTTGTCAATTATTCTTATTTTTAATTCAATTAAATTAACCCATATAGCCAATGTTGGATAAAACAAAATAGAAAATACAAACTGAAAGCAAACCAATGTTGATACTCATTTTTAATAATGGCTTTTTTAAGAATAGCAAACAAAATTTATTCATTTTGTAAATAAACACATTTCCTTTTCTTTTCCCCATTTAATTCAGTTGTATCCTTAGTTGTTTGTAAACAAGGAAATATATCATCTTGAAACTAGACGTTTGCAATATTCCTGTACGAATGAGTCATCGAGGTCACTGGCAAGTGTTGCAGAAGCATTGTCATTTCTCAGAGTGTGGTTTTCCAGGCTTTAGTCCGAGAGACTGGAAATGCCAATTAGGCTGGGTTGTGAATCTCAGCGCAGTATCATGTTAAGGGAGCCAGTAGGACAGAAATGTCGTGATTGCTGCAAGACGGAACCTTTTCCATACTAAAGTAGATGTCTTGAGATGACCTGCAGCAACTTAGGAGAATCTGGTGCAGAGAGCACCTAGAAGAGAAAACCAATTGAAATATTTCTGAATCTATAATGATAGCAGGCTCCAAATGCCCCGGTTTGTCCTCCCTTTAGTATAGCTTGGACTTGTACAATACAACTTGCTAGACACATCAGCTTATCTCAAGCTCCGTACTGAGTCCCTTGTGGACAACCCATCCATATTCCAGCAAGTGAATAACAATGGAGGATACGATTCACTATCAATTCTAGTATTCTAGTACCATTTCTACTATTTTGAAATTTCTTAGGGGTTTAATCATTACCATATTTTGACCAATTAAATCTCTTGTAACTGCTACAAAAGATCCCCCACTAGCTCTCCACCCTCAGTTAACATTTTAACTGCATGCATAAATTCTAATTGGTATTCACAAAATAATTGCTTAATTTTATTGATAGCATCTTGATTGGATAAGAATAAAAGGTCATGGTTTTACAAATATTTCGTTTGTAAAAAAGTATTTCAAAATCATATCATGAATTTTGGGTGATAAACCTTAGATTTATTATTTGCTACAATGTAAGGTGCGAACTAACTAAGAATTAATTTACAAACATTTCATTCGTCAAAATTTACATAAGTGAACGTTTTCCTTGTTACAAATTTACATACACTCTTTCTCTATGGAACACTGGTTCCAAAACTAGTCTATCTTTGATCCATGCTAATCTATAAGGGTTGTACAAAACTACTCAGTATGAGAGGGACTAAATGCAAGACACTCAGTAACGAGCATCATCACGACAGGCTCAATCATCTCTCTCTCTCTCCCTCTCTCCCTCTCTCTCTCTCTCTCTCTCTCTCTCTCTCTCTCTCACACACACACACACACACACACACACCACCCGTACACACAATCAATTTTTCCACTCCACTATAACTCTTTTGTCCTCTC
>CM077103.1:6826280-6846959 GCA_039619505.1 Cimex hemipterus | reverse complement strand
TTTTTTTTTTTTGCCAGAAAAAAGGAGACTGTTACATTTTGATTTACTTTTTTACTTTACAAGAAAAAGGAGATTGTTACATTTATTTAATTTTTTTCTTTGCCAAAAAAAGGTGATTGTTACATTTATTTAATTTCTTTTCTTTACCAGAAAAAGGAGATTGTTACATTTTGATTTACTTTTTTTTTACTTTACCAGAAAAAATACTCTTAAACCTTAATCAAATTAATTTGGAAAGAATTTTTTAAAATTTTTACATTGTGTTTGAATAATGTCTTAATAATATTGGTTTTGTTTATTATCCTTCCAACCTACTAAAACTATTTGTAACATATGGTGTATCAAAAAAAATGATTGCTTATTTTTTTGATACGAGACTAACAAAATAAAATGCTCCTAGTCAAAATTAGATGCACCAACGTTGATTTTCCTCTGATGCACTGAAAATTGACTCACTTTCTTTTATTAATGTATTAATCAAAGGAAATAAGCCATGAGTCAGATTTAAACGTTGATTTGCCAATGGTGCATCAAAAAATGACACCCTGTATATGTAAATATTAAAAATAATAGTCAAACCAAATTTCAATTAGTTAAGTAGTAATTTTGTCTGTCAAGAGCTTGAAATCTATTTTTCCAATACTGGACAATATGAGGACAATGTTCTGGACAGCCGGCCCAGTATGATTTTATCAGTGTCTATTATTTTGTATCTTATACGGGTCCTGACAAAATCGTGGTGAGACTGTGTAAATGTATAACATCTTTTATCGCTGTCCTGGATGGAATGTCAGGAAAGAATTGTTTACTTTGTCATCCTTCTTCTGAAGCCTGCCATGTTTTATGCTTCACATCTATTTCTTTAATATATTCAACTTCTTTCGCATGACTTTTCAGTACAGTGTGTAACATTTCAGGAAAATTATAGCCCTCTTAGCTAACCTAACTGCACTACTAGTATGAGGTAATCTCTGCATCATAAATGTAAAAAAAACAAAAGCGCAGGCTGACCAAATAACCAAGGAAGAGGCAGCAAAATGGAACTGTAAAAATAAATCTCTTGAAAAAGAAGACAAAGGATCTATTCTGTCAACATGCAAGATTTACGGGAATATAAAAGCCTTTGTAATGTCTTAACTATCACCTAAAAAAGTCGGTCAAAGTGAGACAGAATCGCGAGTCTGTGAAGTCCAGACAATCGCATATATCCTTTACGAGTATGAAGCACTAGCCTACTTTTGTATAGCCACTTCAGCTAATACTCATGGTGGCGCCAAAATGGTCACAATGGAGGTAAGGATGGAATGGGGGGCACGGTAGCCGAGTGGTTAAGGCGTCAGACTCTTGACTAGTAGACCCCGTGGTCGTGGGTTTGATCCCCACCGTCGCCTCTGGAATTTTTCTGACGCCTAAGGGGACTGGTGGCCGCAATTAAAAGAAATTGACACGACAATCATCAATGGAAGGGGCGAGACTGGATCTCAGCGACCCTGAATCTGGTCCCAACCCCCTTCAAAAATGAGTTTCTTCGATGAAAGAACACTGGTACAACGGGGGCTCAAGTTCACTTTGTGTTGTGAGCCCTCCACCAAAAATGGAGAGCCAGGGTATAGTACAATAAGCTGAACAGCTGCAGTGCTCAGGAGGGAACTCCTCCAGTCCCTGGTGACCATTGTATCCATCCATCCAAGGATGGAATCTTTACTTAATCCCTAAGTATGCTTTTAGAGAAATAAGGATAATATACTTTATTAATTATATATTTTTATTTTGCAACACATGACAATATATTACATTTATTTAAAAAAGTAAAATGTTTTTCATAATAAATACAATTTTTTTTATGCTATCCAAAAAAAAAAAAAATAAAATAAAATAAAATAAAAAATAAAAAAATGTCTTTTCCAAGAAAACAAGAATTTTGTATTAAAAATATATTTTCACAGTCTTTTTATAATTATTTAACAAACCAATGGAAATTCAAATATTTTCAATAGGAAACACTAACATAATTAATTATATATCTTGTTTAATTTATACAAAGCTATATTTTATCATACAAATAAATTGATATGTTGTCACTAATTTTTAGGAACAATTTTTCCTTTTTTGATTAAAAAATATATATATAAAACCATTTCTAAATTGTATGGTTTTTATATGTTTATAAAACATTTTCATGAACAAACATATGCTGTTTGATACAATAAACAGTAGACATTAATAATTAATTAAAATTGACTTTAGATTCTAGTACTGTTAACTTGTAAAATATTCACATTTACAAAAACACAAATATTAAGGTACTCATTGACAAATAAAAAAATAAATTAGCTGTTTCATTTTTTAAACATATATAATGTCCATTCAATGATTCTGAAAACTACTGATATTGATGTGTTATATTTGTTACATTTTAAAATATTATACATTGTAATTATTTTCTTTCGACAGAAAAAATACTAATAATTAAAAAAAAATACAAAGTTCTAACACTTCCTAAAGCTAAAAATTTTAATTTACCTAAAAGAATTTACACTTACTAAAAGTAGCTTTGTGGATTGTATCACATTGAGAAATATTTTGTCTTTTCTCTTTGAATACTTTGAACTCTATGAAACTAAAGTTTAGAAAGAAAAGTGGAATGATCCATAGGATTAAATTGAAAAAATAAAATCCTCAAAATTGATGCACAGTTTTCAGAATAAATTAAAATGGTAAAAATTTCCTTATTTGTAAAAGAAATTTTTACAGATGATACCAGAGTTAAAACATATTATAGTTTCAAAGGCTGTTTCTCAGCCAGTTCAACATCACTGAAACCGTTCTTCTTTTCACCATTTACATCTCCATTTGACAATGGTAAGCCTGGCGTGTTCCATGATTGCAATTGCCCTGTACCAAATACCAAATACATAAGGCATCCGACAGCATATGTCACGGCTAAAATCCAGAAAACAATCTGGAAACGCTCATACGTCTCCTATAAAAATAAAAAAAAATTGACATTCCATCAAATCTGTTATACATATATTTCATTATTGTTTTACTTTGCTAATAGCTTACATTTTGAAATGTCAAGCTGCCCACCATGTACGTTGATACAAACCCACCAAGGGAGGAAAGCGTATTTGCCATGCCGAAAATTGTCCCCGAGAAATTTGGTGCGATGTCGAGACCATTACCGAGGTAGCCTGCAGTCACAGCACCGTTGAGAGTGAGAGCGAGTGTAAAAATGGTCACTGTCCACACTGTGCTCTGACCCAGGAATACTTCAGCCACCATTAACAACCCAGGCAGTCCAACAGCTAAAATAATTAGTCAAATAAATAAATAAATAAATAAATTGTTGTTACAAACTAAAGAAATGCAGTAGTGTCGTACGTCACTTCATTTAAAAAAAGTTAAGGTTAAAATTTATATTGCAAAAATAAAATAAGCGTTTCTACACATGATATATTAATGAGAATCAAAGACCAAAATTAGTCTTCTTATATGAAAAAAGTACAATGCCCTAGTTTTTGTCTTCATTTGTTCAAATTAAAAATTAAATATCCAATTATTTTCACACAATATGGTTAATATAATTAATCTTTTGTATTAGATAATATTGGATAAATTTGTTGTATAGGTGGAAAAGCGTATAAAATATAATAGATCTTCCTAAGAATACACAGTTAAAATAGAACAAGAATAAACATTTTGACTTACGAACATGAAAAACTAAAATAAATTTCAAAATTTATAGCCAAACAAAATTTTTAATTCCTCAGACTTGTCAATTTGAAAATTATTAAACAACTTGGCAAACTGGAGCAGAACTGACTTTTCAATAGGTAAATGACACAATGAGTATTATAAGGTTTGTACAGGAATAAATTTTTGTCATTCTAAAAATAATACATTGTCTAACTATCTATTTGTTAAACTAATAACCAATAGATTATGCTATTTTAAAAGCATTTAAAAGTGTAAGTTATGTCAAAAAAATGTATTTTTATATTTGAAATTCATTTAATTGTGTCTATCTGCTTACCGAATGTAGTGAATATTTTACGAATTGCTGTGGTGGACAGTTTCCCAGTGCCTCTCACGTAATCTGCTATGTAGCTTGTTACGAGAGCCATTACATACTTGCCAATATAAGGAAAACTGGACAGGATTCCATTCTGAAAAAAGATCTATTTTATAGTATTGGCTCAAAAAATAAGCTTAATGAAACCGAGTCAAAAGATACGCCACCTGTTTGATATCAAGACCGAGCACATGCTTCATATAAGTAGGGAATTGATTTAAAAACGTAAAATAGCAGAAAACGCTCGATCCATGGGTGACAACGATGGCCCAAACTGGCATAGAAGTTAACATCTGTCGCCATGGCACATTGTGCACCTGAAATTTGTACAAAACTGTAATGACAAATATTCTATGAAAATTAACAGAAATTAAGAATCGTACTATCTTTGTTGTACTAGATTCGCCAATTGCTTTTTCCAAGTAATCTTTTTCTTCAACAGAAATTCTTGGGTGTTCGGAAGGAGAATCGAACATGAGGAAGTACCATGCAACAGACCATGTGAGACCGACTAGGCCAGTCACATAAAATACTGTTTCCCAGCTGTAATAGTCGATCAGGAAGCCACTAATTGGCAGCGTGACTGCGGCTCCCAATGATGAAGCTGTTGAATGAAATTATTCATATTTAATTTTACAATTAAAAAGCACATGTAATAGACAATTTACCCATCATGTTTGAAACAAATTTAGTTCTGTCTTTTGGAGGAATCCATTTTGATGCCATAGGTTGCATAGCTGGGAATGTCACTCCCTAAACATAAAAATATTTAGTATTTATCATAAAATAAAACATATTAGTTACTCACTAGCATAAATCCGATTAGTACTCTAAGGATAACGACACCTATGAAATCAAAAAGATGGGCAACAAGAGGCGTAAAGAGTGTAATAAAGGATGCTATGAATAGACTAGCACCGAACACTTTCTTTGCTCCTATCACCTCAGCCAGACGACCTCCTGGAAGCTCAGTGAACACATAACCCCAGAAGAAGGATCCATAAATCAGATTTCTCTGGCGAGTGTCCCATTGGAATTTTGTTGTTTCGACAGTCTCCTAAAACAAAACATGAATTTTAATTTCATCTGTAAAATGATCGAGTTTTTCTTATATGAATTTTATAGAAACATAAATAACCAAAAAATATAATAAGTAAAAACATCTCTGCCAATTTGTTTTCGATTCTAATTTCGGTGATTTGTGTAAGTAGTTAAATACACCCCCCCCCTGGATGCAGGACCCACTGACGCTTTCTATGTAATGCTAGGGTCAAAGGGTATCTTTTGATTGAAAGAAATCTGTCTACTCTGCCAAAACTGCAGTTTCTTGCCAGTGAATCAAGCTAAATTATGAACCAATCCGAAATATAAAATATTATAGAGATGCATGTTAACACAGGTTTTTTTAACTTTTAACGAACTTAAATCTTAACGTGTTTTCTTAGTGATCATAATTTCATAATTTGTTGAACCGTGAGGAGAGATTAGGAAGGAGAGGTCAAGAATGAGATAGTTTAGAAAATCACCTTTTTTATTTTTTTGTTGCGTTTCAACCTTTATTTGGGACATCTTCAGTGCTATTCTTGTGTATATATTTGCTTTGTGTGAGTGTTGTGAAAAACATCTTAAATAGTCTGTACAGTTTTATTTGAATGTTTTGGCTTTACTTTTATATTTTATGTTCTTTAATTTAATTGTTTTGTTGATGACTTCATTGACCTCTAGCAGATAAAATGATATAATTCCTCTTATAATTTTATTTGAATTCTCACAAATGAACCAGCATTTTTTTTTTTTTTTTTCGCTTTGTGTGGATCACATCTGCCATATAAAAAAAATCTTTTTCTGTCAGTTAAAAACTAAATGCCAAAAATATGCATAATAATCTTCAGATGTAAGAAGAAGAAGAAGAAGAAGAAGAAAAATTACTTTATTCTGGGACTGGTGTCCCCCTAAGAATAATTTACATGAGATGCAATAAATAACCTTCTATGATGTCACATAATTAAAAAAAAAAATAGATATAAATCGTGGAACAATGTATGCCAGGCAGGCCAGAAGAGAAAATTAACAAAAACAAAAGTAATAAATGCTATCATGAGGTCTCTGCTTGGAAGGATTATAAAGATGGGATTTAAAGGAGGAAAAGGAGGCAGCGTGACGACTAGAAAGGGGAAGGGAGTTCCAGAGTTTAGGGGCTTGGATCAGAAAGGATCTTTAGAAAGTATGGGTTGTATGTTGCAGAAGTCAATTGGGGACGAGCGGGTCTTACGGGAGTGATGTGAGGAGTTGAATTGAAGGGATTGGATGATGTAAGGAGGACGATGAGTGTGGATGAACTGGAAGAGAAAGCAACCTAGGAAATACTGTGCACGGAAGGAGCCAGGAAAGTTGGAAATACAACCCCGACACCCGGGTTCCACGAGGGGTGCCGTATACAAATCTTACGCAACAATTGAAAATACGCTTCAATCGTGCGTTCGCCCTGTCTGAGAGACCACCGTATGCCAAACAGCTGTAATCGAAGAATGGAAGTATAAGGGAAGATAAAAGGAGTTTGCGGGTAAAGGTAAGAGAAGCCAGGACCGACGGAACAGAAATGTGAGGAAAGGTTTTGGTCAAAGACTACTCCTAGGTTTTTCACCGAGGAGCAGAAGGGGATGAGGTTGATTATTTAGTATGAGAGGTGGGATGCTGGGTAGGGAATTGAGGAGTTGCTTGGTCCCGATAATTATGGCGGTGGATTTGGATGGGTTAAGGTCTAGGGAATTTTTATGGGCCCATTCATTGATGGAGTTTAGGTCTCTTTGGATATTGAGAATGGCCGAGTGAAGATCGGAAGGGTGGTATATTTGGGAGTCATTGGCATATAGGTGATATTTACATGACTGGATGGAATCGGGCATATCATTGATATAAATGGAAAAAAGGATAGGAGAAATGGCCTTGGGGCACGCCAGATTTTAGAGGGAGGAAGGAGGAAGTAAGTCCATTGGGAAGGGAAACAGCTTGGTGGCGATCGGTAAGGTAGGACTGGAACCAACGGATGGTGCTGGCGGAGAAGGAAAAAGATTCCAGTTTAGACAGGAGAGAAGAGTGAGAGACAGAATCGAAGGCTTTAGAGAAATCAAGAAGGACAAGTATAGTAACTTTCCGATGGTCCATTGCTAAGTGGAGGTCAATGGTAATTTTCATTAGTGCTGATTGGGTGGAGTATCCTTGGCGGAAGCCAGATTGGAGAGGGTTGATGGGACTGTTCAAGGTGCTTGGCGACTTGTGCTTGGACTAATCTTTCTAGGGGCTTGGACAGGTTTGATATAGAATCTTACATGAATATAAATAAAATACTATACTCCTGATTGCTCTTCACACCATCAAAAAATTAATATATACATTTTCTTGTCAATATTGCACCATGTGACATCATCCTTTAATTAACATTTGTATAATAATTGATATGGAGTGGATATTGTCATATCTTTAAAATTAAATTTTTTTAAAGTTTTAAGGCCAATAAACCACATTGATCATCATCATCATCATCATCTCTTTCTTTACTTTTCTTTTATTGCCTGTCTCGTGTTTTAATATAAGTTTTCTAGTTTTTCCAGCCAGTTTATGATGTTATTTGATAAAATGATTCACTATTTTCTTTATCCTACTGCTAGTCTCTCTGTACCTCAAGGTACAATACCACAGAGTGCTTTATATTCCTCAAGGTAGCTGGGGAAAAGCCCCTCCATTTATTATATTTTTTTTTATCTAAGTTCTTGGTCGTCATGAAAATGTTGCATGTCACATGTTCATCTCACCCAAGACCTAGATGAAAAGATTAATTAATTGAATTAATTGATACGATCATTTATGCTAAATAATGCTACATTAAAGTCACTGTCCCTCTCAACATGACACACAAGAATGTATCATCAACTCGGAAAACAAACACATCGAGTCCTGATGATGATCTCAATAAAGATAGAAACGTTGGCATGGTAAAGAAAATGTTGTTCTAAAACCTGCGTCAGACCATATCTCATGATCTCTGAATAATTATTAACTAACAGTCATTAAATGCTGCACATTTCTAATAAATTAAATTCACATGAATACACCACCAGAGCACTCGATATTTCTCAGGGTAATTGGAAAAAAACCCTTTCCTTCACACTAATGAAATTATAGTTTATAACTACATATTCATGATTACAATAATATTTAATTTTACCATAAAATAATGCTTTTTTTTGTAATGATATTTACATTACTAATACTATTTAAATAGTGAAAAAGAATGAAATTTTGTAAATCTTACTAGGTAAAAATTACCTCAACAGAAATTATATGTAAATGTGAAATAATCTGTAAATTTCTGTGGCTGTGGTTCAAAGTTGTATAAGCCCAAAAATTGTGAAAATCAACAAAGTGCATAGAAAACCAAATAACTTAAGAAACTGTGAGATGTTGAGAGGATCAGAAAAGTCCATTCACGGGAAATTTTATCCAATTATTGTAATGACATTTCATTGCAAACAACAGATTTTTACTAGCGAAATAATACAAAAAAATAATTACTGATTGTATAAAAATTAGTATTTAAGTTCGTTAATTATAACTTGTTCGTACTTATATTGCTGAAAAATTAAAGGAGGGCTTTAATTCTACCCTTGAGAACACCCTTTCAGTACAAAGGAAGGAAGGAAGGAAACAATGATTCAGTATTAATAATTTATTATACGATTTAGACGGAAATTGAGCATTGATTTAACCAGTATATTTTCTTTTGAAATGAAGATCAACTGTAGCGAAAAACGTAATAATGACGCTCCTCTGCTGTCAATTCAATTGATGATTTATGCCCATGTTATTGTCAGAACCGGTTCAAAAAGTGAACTGAACGCGCGCTAGACAAACAACTGCATTTTAATATTGTCTAGAATAATTTTACCGAGACCAAAACTTTAATATTTTTGTTGTTGTAAAGAATAATGTTGGAAATTCATCTCAACCAAGACCTTAGATAAAAAGTACAATTAAGTTGGAAAAAAAATTACACCATTGCAACACGATAAGAATATATGTTTATCACAGCACGTGCTTTCATATTTTTTTAAAACTAAGCTTTTAATAATTCCCTTAGTACTTTTAAATTTAAGTTGTTGCAACAGACTATTTATATAATATAAGTACGAAAACTGTATTGTTAGGCTATTGTAATAAAGTAAATATTCAGTTCTATAAATCGTAATACAACATTAAGCGATTTATGTACGCAACATGCTTCAATGCATTAGCAAAATTGTTATTAGCTTCCGTGGTCCGCGCTTGACAAAATAAATTATTTTCGATAATTAAGGTTTTGGTTGAGATAAAAAAAGTCAGTGTCACAAACGGGATTCGAACCCACGACCTTCGGCTAAACCCGTCGCTGCTCTACCGCTTGAGCTTAGATCCACTCGGGCACCAACTTCCCATCTTAACCCCACCTTTCATTTTTCTCTCCTTTTCGCCATTTTTCAAATGTCGTGTAATCTACTTGATTCTCGGCGACAAATGAAATGGCCACGGAGGGCTTTAGTGAAATCTACTTCATTTTGCTTATTACATTTTATTAGGTCCGTGGTCCGCTTGACCAAAATCAAATGGTAGAGAAGCCACTTATTGAGACGAAGGTCGTGGGTTCGAATCCGCTTGTGACACTGACTTTTTATCTCAACCAAAAAGCTTCCGTACCTCTCACTCGTCTACCACATCAAATAACACAACATAATACATATGTCCAGGTTGATGTCGAAAATCCGTTGGTGGCCGATAATTTTAGTAGGGACTGTTGTAAAACTTTTCTGAGAAGAGTAGCCCTAACCATCTTTTGCCTTGAGTAATTAATTGATTCTAACGAACAAGGTGGGTTTGTTCTTCAATCCTTAAATAAATGTTGACGCCCGAGAAATTTTGTTTGTTTTTCAGCTGATCGAGGATCTCTGCGGAGGTCCAAATGTGGAAAGTGACGCGGTTCGTATTTGATTCGCACACCTACGTAACTTTTGAAAGAATATACAATTAATTTTTCCTTATATTGGTTATACAATAAATTAATTTAGTATTTTTGGGGAAAAGGTATAATTTTATAATAGTTTCTTTCTTTGATTTGAACTGAAGTGTAAAAAATGTTGCGATTACTTCCTCGGTCCATGGTAAACGATACGTCTGGAAAGTGAAAACGAAATGGTTGTTGAACGGATCGGTACTGTAGTCAAGTGTCCCCTCTATTTGGATATTCGTTCATGTTTCCATCGGACATATTCCCATGGTACTTTCAGTGTGTCTGTGTAAATTATATCAACGACTGTATCTCGGTAGGGTCAGGATGAAAAGCACATTCAATTCTTATCTGCCTAGCTTTCGACCTACCTATTGAAGGTCATCGTCAGGGCAAAACACTTAAAGAATAAATTGGCAAAATTAAGTTTTTAATAACAGCTTTCAAATTTCTTTTAAGATAGACTCAGTTCCAACACTGCCACACAGGAATGAGTATTACAGTCCTTAGCGATGGACTGAGCCGATGTTTAAAGAAATTTGAAACCACATGTTAAAAATTTAATTAGGTCAATTTGTAGACACCTTTAAGAAATCTGGATTGTTCGTGATGAAAAAGTGGCCGATATATCTAACACTTTTAATTATGTCAAGTCAAGCTTCTTTTATAAGGTCGTGAAGGGTGGGGTATTGGCGTTGTCTTTGTCAGTGTCTTAGACGTATTAAATCTGGGTTTTTCATTGTTCCATCGGTCTTTGTTGTCATCGGTTCTTTTTCTTTTTAATTGGTATAGTGTTTTCCTACGTGAAGGATAGTGAAATACCGAAACCGTCTGACAGACCAATCCAGCGAGGATAGGCAGACCAAAATGATCAGCAACGACCAACGTTTAGAGAATACTTCAGCCAATTAATATGGGAAACCAGTGTGGCTTGTAGTCGAAACCATCCAACTTTATATAGTATACCAAGTATACCGAAGAAATCAAAGGAAAACAATTAAGAGGGCAGACGAAACACATTGTTCGAACCAAAGCACACACGCCACATTTGGTGGAACTACAAAGAAGTCTTGCACTTTAAGCAAGTGCAAGTTCAAATGGTATTTACTACATTAATAAATATGCCAAATCAACAAGCTAGAGCAGACTGAGTGAATCGTATTCCAGTTAATATTGACTATATCTGGTATAGATGGCTATAAGATTGAGGCCGGTGCTGGTGTTAATGGAAATAAACCAAATACATTCATATAAGACTTTGAAAGTACAAGCAGAGATTGACAATTGAATACTGCCAGAAAGATCCAAATACTGGGCATTAACGACAAAAGATAGGCATCTACTCGGGCAGTTATCGGCACTGAGAGACCTCATAGGCAGTAAAGTTCAGAGTCGTTTGGGATTGCATCAAGGCCCTGTCCATCCATCGGAGAAAACAACGAAATCACATTTGTTTTGGTACTAGAGCTAGATGGCAGAGAGGCCGTTGTCTATGAAAACTTCGATCAGGCACTATCTGCCCTGAACCGTTTTGTTGTCCCCAAATTGCCAAAAACGTAGATCCATCTAGATGAAGTCCTCGGTTCAATGATTGTGTCCCAGCACAGAAGCAAATGAAAAAGTTCATCGCCGGAAGTTAGGACTAAAAAGACAGGAACGCTGTTGTAAAGACTTGGGTCAGCAGAAACGAGTGTCAGGAAGAAAAAGAAACAGTGGGAGATATCCTCTGTTCCTACGAAGGTCTTCGCATCCTAAGATCTACTCCTGGAAGAGGGCGTGAAGGATACTCACGGAAGCCTTTAACGCAAGGTACCTCGTTTTTAGCTATAGGGATAAAGCATAACCAGACAACTCTGCTGCATCATCTCTGCTTATACCCCTGACAGGTGCTATCTGAAGATCTTTTACAGTAAATGTGAGAAAGTGACCATACTATTTTAGGGTGTGAAATGAGTACTAGTACGTTAAAAAATTAGAAATGAAATCCCCCCCCCCCAAAAAAAAGTATATGTCCCGCTTATTAACTTTGTTACACGTTGAATTTCCAGAAATTGAAGGAGTCTGGGGCCATGTCTCAACTCTGCTTATAGCCCTGCCATAACCCCACATGACAAATTATTTTACATTAAATGTAACAAAATGAACCCACTTTTAAAGGTTGTGCCCCTAAATGACTCTAGCAAGAGGCATCGTTACAAATTTATTGTTAACTTCAACTCTAGGCCAAATGGGTGAAAAATACTGACATATAGTTTAACAAATAAAAAAATTTATTTTATTTTATAAACAAAAATATTTTTACACTCAAGGCCTCGTTGTAAAAAACACAGTTTAAATACCTAGCGTTTGGTTTTTAGGTGTGAGAAAGAAGAAAAAAATACAATCAACCTGAATTCCTAATCAGAAGCATTCGATTAGTAATTGAAAAACAAAAATACGTTCAATAAACAATCAGGGCGGAAATAGCTTAGAGGTGGCAATTAGGGGAGGTCGTGTGGCACTTGAGAGGATTCAGTCGACGTCTGCTCTTGAAAACCAGAGCTGAACTTCGTACTCCCTGACGTCAAAGTTATGACCACGATCTTATTTTAATTGCTTCTCCAATTTGTACGGTAGTTGTAATATATCAATTTACAACAATTGGAACAACTCCTATGATTGAATACTGACAACACTTTGTTTTGTATGGTAGCAAACAGGTAATAAGTTTTTTTTTTAATCAAATAGGTTCATCTTAATTCTATTCTGATCTTCGTATTGTTTCAATATTGCCAGCAAACAAGCTGACAAGTAAAGGTCGTGTAAACAATATCCAATCCATAGGTCAAATTGTGCAATAGAAGGAAGGAACCACTTCAATAATAAGATGAACAACACAAGAGGGACAACATAACGTTTATGATAAGAAGAATAATTAATTTAAAAAATCCTGTATTTACACAATTATTATTGGAAAAGTATCCTTTCATTTCGACCTAAAAGATTTACAATTGGTTCATCATTTCCAAACTTAGAAAAATTCACCACCTTTAAAAAGTTTAGCACTTTCCGGGCTTCTTCTTCAATTATTTCTTTAGGCGTTAATATCGCCCTTCCGAAGAAGATAGCTAAATCATATTCCGTGCTATGCTTTGTTGCCTTCTCAAAGGTTACGTCCCGATGTTTCTTCCTCTTTATGACAGAGTCGGCATGTTTTTGTATCCGTTTTCCCATTTTCTGAAGTGGTAATTAAATGGGCAAAGGCATTTTACTCAATTCTTGCCTACTGAGATAGAGGTAGATTTTTGTTTTCGTGGTCGATTCAGGTATTGTGTGGTCATTTATGTCTCCGAAATTTGTTCAGTTCTGAGCTTAGCGTGCGGCGTGCCAGTTTGCTGTTGCGGTCCAAAAGGTGTGAGACATGCTTTTGCTAGTTTGTTGACCTGTTGGTCGCTTTCAATCCTTTCGTTTCTTGGTGCTAACACCGGATTTTGTCAAGAGCCGGAGATATGTCTGACATTCTCGGGCCAGTTTTGATTTGAAGGTCTAGGAGTATAAAGCCTTAAGTTTTCCTTGGCAGTCTGAGCATATTTGTATCTGTGCACATTTTAATACTTTTTCAAGTATTTGTTGTAAATAGCTTGTAAAATTGATGGTGTGGGGTCGAAAGGTTTAACTAGGTCGAAATTTGGATGTTAGAATACATACAGACGTTGCTAGATCAGTCAGTTCCCAACAATATCGTTGACGTCAAAATGCAATCTGCACTCAAAGAGCGAGGAAAATATTTTATTGTTAAAACAAATATCACTGGGTAGCTACTAGGCTCGTTTAGTGGTGTTTGGATTCTTCGATATTAATAAATAACAACAAAATTGTGGTTATTGGGCACAATAATTTTTCTGGGACGAAATACGATTTCCGTTAGATGACTAACTTGACCAGTTCATCCTTATCAGCGGTCATAAATCGTCACCCAACTAATATAAAAAACCTAAATAGAAAAACATGAAATAAATTAATTCTAGGAGACAAAGAATTAAACGATCAGCTGAGACTGACTAATTAGAACAATGTGAGTATAGTCGATTGGGCAGTTGTGACAAAAACCTTGATGCCAAGTCCAAATATATCACACATGACAGTAGACACCAAGGGTGAGCCTGTCAAAAGAAATCGACCTACTTGCAGCTTGGTGTAGATGAATCATTCTTGTGTTTACACTACACTCAATAATAATGACACATCTACAGGGAAAACAAACAGTTTTGCGCCCTGAAGATGATCTCAATAAAGATCTTAACGTTGGCATGAAAAAGAAAATGTTTTTCTAAAACCTACGTCCTACCAGTTCGCATCTCAGGTTCTTGAAATAAATGTTTATCATTAACATGGGGAATAAAAGTAAGTTCTTAGTTTATGGTACATTATCATCCCAATTTATCGAAATCTATGGCCACCAGTTTATAAGGATTAATTTTTATAAAGAAGTAGAATAGAGAGCTCTTGTGTAAAAAGCCACTGCTATATTGTTTTGGCGAGGTATCGTGCTAAAATATACCAATAACAGAATGGGTTCAAGGATACAGCCTTGACGAACACCAGCATAAATGTGGCTCATTGGGGAAACTCTTCTCAGGTTATGCGATAAGTCTATTGTTATTATGTAGGGAGTGAAGTTATATTCCATTAGTTAACTGTGTCAAATAATTTGTACATGTGCTTGTTAAGCAAGTAAGCATAATAAAAACACTTTTTCTTTTTCTTTCAAGCTATATGGACCTACTTATAACATAAGTACAGACATAACATTTATTAATCTAAATAAACATATTGATGGAGAATTAAGAAGAGAATTTTTATTTAACGTTATTAAAATATATAGAAGAGGAATGTAATAATAAACTCAAGCTTACATTGGTTGCAACCGTTGTTGAATTGCTGCCGTCTACCATAGCGACAATAGCGATTGTTATATTCACCCTCAGCATATAGTTGACCATGAAGCTGAAGAAGACGAGCACGTTCAGGATTTGAACGCATGATATTTTTTCTGAAATCAAATTTCAAAATGGTTAGTGTTAATTTGAGCTCCATTTGATGTTAGTTGTTACAATAATGGAAGGCTTCGGGCATGGGATCACAGATATTAATGGAACTTTTTTTCATCAGATTAAGCGTATGAAAGTTTTAAAGGCATTAAATACGAATATTAGTAGGAAATATAAAAAAAATTGACATTTTTGGTCTGAATTAGTCAAGCCGGGAGCTAATTTTTAGCTTCGAAATCCGTTGCCCCAAATAAAAATTAATGACTCTTGATTTCATTAAATTTCAACTAACAGAAAGCTAGTTTATTTGTCTTTTTGCCAATTCAACAAAGTTTGGTTGTTAGGTAATGATAAATGAGAAAATTGAGGATGGAATTAAAAAAAATAACACCTCAACGATTCGAAGATTTTTGGGTTGGAACGTTTGGTTGAACCATTTCTATGCCCAAATAGGTCTCAGAATGTTGATACAAATAAGGTTTTTCACCGAGCCAGTTTCAATCGTTTTCGCAGTCTTTTAAAAAGTCCGAAGCATCTATCTTGACTTTACAGTCGTGCGTGTAGGTTCCATAGAAGTCGTATATATCGTACTACCTTAGGAGTACATCAACTAGTCGTAGGGGGATGCCACTGTAGTAGATGCAGTGGTTATTCATCGAAAGGTAAAACTGGCATGATTACTTTTTCTACGTTGATTTTCGTTTTAGTTGAACCACTGCTCAATGGTTGTGATACGGGTTTGTAGGTTTTAGAATGAGCTGACGGGATCTTTATGAGAACAAAGGATGGCCGTATCATCCGCATAGTTGGTAAGGATAGATCCACAAATGGTAGGAATGACCGGGTTATATGTTGTTCAGAATGCACGGTCCTTGGGGTAACCATGCGTTTATTTTTTCTATAGCTCGCTATTCGCTGATAAATAAGAACCAGACAGCGATGGCTTGAAAATATTTGTCGGATTTTAGGACAAGGTACTAGCTAAAAAAGGCCCGATTGCCATTCAACTCAATGGAAAGCCTGCTTCATATCTAGAAGGAGTTATAATTTTTAAATAATAAATTCGATAGTTTTCGTGGTCCTCTCGACTATCTTTACAATTACTATCTTTCAATTAATTACAGTTGAGATAAAAAAGTTAGCGTCACCAGCGGAATTCGTACCCACGATCTTCGGCTAGTTACGCCGCTGCTTTACCATTCGAGCCATTTCAGAAGATGGAGTTGAGAGGGAAGTTGTCCGAGTGGATCGAAGTCAGGATAGCTCAAGTGGTAGAGCTGCGGCGCATGTGGCCGAAGGTCGTGGGTTCGAATCCCGCTCATGACACTTACTTTTTATCTCAACTAAAAACCTTAATTAATTGTAAATAATAAAGTTTAACTTTACGTTCATGGCGTTTGAAGTTATGAAATTTGATTTTACGTTAAATACCATTGACGTGAAGAGTATCTTCAACGATGAAAATGATTATCAAATGTCTTCAAGTAGATTTTAATTATACTACAGTACACTTTAAAATGTGAGATAAGTATTATTATGTAATCACACTTAAGTGTTAAGTGGTAATTTTATTCACATTTTATGAAAATTGAAGGTAAATGAATTTAGTTCCTTAACGGATCCTTAAGGGATAACATTTATGAGCAAAAATCCAAAGTAAACTTGTGCACATAATACGTGTACTGAGCAATAAACGAGTCTTACAAAAACAAATATTGAAGGCAAACTTGTAAATTTTTGTTAAAAAATATTTGAAAAACACGTGTTACTAACAGAGAGTAGACTGTACAAATGAATACCACCGCTTTGGTTTTATTTTATCGTAAACTAAAGTAATTTAGTAGATTTACGAGATTGAGAGGCGCAAGAGGTCTAAATGCGTATTGTGATAAAAACCCATTTAAGATATGTGAGGACAAAGGGACATCTTTGTAAAAGAAAAAAAAAACTATTCCGTCGAGTACCCATCAATCAATTCATTTCAGCCAAAAGGTTATCTTTTCTACTAAGGAGACGGGCCCCTTACTCAAGATTAGTAAAGAATTATCAGGGTCATTAAAAAAAAGTATAAAAAGTATATTAATATATGTGTAGATAGGTTTATCGTGAAGGAACCACAATTAAAACGTTATTGCATAATTTGGCCAAAAAAAAAATTTACTTCGTTTGTCATTGCAGGTTTTTAATGGATACATTTTTTTCAAAGATTTTATCAGATTGGATTGTGGGTCTGAAGCTTTTTCAAATTTGATATGTGATATCACTTATCATACAAAGTGAGTGTATGTACATTCCAAGGTGGTTGATGAAAAATCACACTTGATTTCCTGGATTCTTTTTTAAGAAAATAATCTTTTTAAAAATAATTTTATTGTATAAGTAAAATACAAGGATTACATTAGTAGGAAAATAAATACTGACCTGGCACTTGATACGGCCCAACTAATTAACTGACCTACTTTATTTTATCGTCGGGAGATCGTCTCATCTTCAACTTTATTTTTAAAAAATTTAAATGCTCACGATACAATCTTCTGATTAATTCTTTCCATTTTTTTTAAATTTCTTCACGATTTCCTGTGTATTTTAGTACAATGCTTACAAAAGGCTGTTGCCTGAGTGCTTCAAAATATCCCGATGAACGAAAGAACAGAAAAATTTATCCTGCCCTCATAAGGATCCTGCACGTCTGAACTGGTTGTAAGCACTGATGCAATTTGTACAACATCTTGACTAATCGGCTTTATATAACTTAAAACTCGTTTGCCAAATATTAATTCTATTTATTTTTAAAATGTCAATGAATTCGCACAAAGTCGGATAAAACAATTTTTATATCTACGGGCTTAATGTATGTATTAATTAATTGTACGGTAGAAAAAAAAATTGTTGAAATACATTTTTAACCCAAAAATCAATTATATAATTATATTCGGCATTTTTAAAAGGATATTTAATAGCAATTTCTTCCTTGATGTTATCATTCATCGTGAAGTGTTGTTAATGGCAAATGTAAACATGTTTCAAGACTATTATAATAACCTATGTATATTCTTCTTTCTTTATCGTACTAATAGTTTTTTACGGAAATATTAAGTGTAACTTGTTTAATTTGTGTCGGATCGTTAAAAATTGATGAGTTAATACGTAATTTATCGCAATTTGTCGTCAAGCGGAAATGAATAATTAACGTTTTTCAAAGCGCTATAGTCTTCGTTAAATACCACAGAAAAGCCATTTGTCTGCATCTCACGTAATTTATTTTTAATGTTCAAGATATGTTTAAACTTTACGTAGCGTAAAATGTAAAATGTGAAATGTTTGCTTCATCGCTAAATATAACAAGACCGTGGCAAGTTTCAGATGAGTTTTTAACTATTTGTACGAAGAAGAAAGAATATTAAGGATTGAGTATAATAACTATCAAATTTATCCCGATGATATCATCCGAAATTTTGGTGGTAAGTACAACTGTCACTTTAAGCTGGTTAAGCTGGGCATAGCTTCCCTGTTATGCTGGTTGAGAATAACTATAAATTCATGCTGGTTGAAGCATTGCAAAGTTTACATATCTGGGGATTATGAGGTACTAACGGGTATTGCACTAATAGCTTCTTTTACTCAATTCCGACTTTTCACCTTCTCGAAGCTTATCCGGGAGTGCATGAGCTACATGAGCAGGACTTGTCTCGTCCCAAATCAATCTCAAATCATACCTATCTACAATACTTCATCGCTTAACCTGTCACAAATCAGCTCAAACAAATATGTAACACTCTGTTGGCATGGATGGATCACTAATCTGATGGAACCAAGGTCAACAAAAATTATCTATCCAAATTTTAGGCAGTATACAAAGGCAAGCAAAAACCTTTGTCAATAAAAAAAAAGCATCACAGGGGAAATGAGAACAACTCCTACAAATGCATTAGAATCTCTGCTAAACCTACTTCCCTTGAAAATATACATACAAGAAGAGCCTAGGAAAAACTTAGGTTCCAGAAACAATTCAATCGGAAATGAACTAACAATTCGGGCACACAACCATAGTCAATAAAATCAGACATCCATTATTTAAATGGGGACTGATATGATCCCGAAAACATTCTACACAACTCCTTATAAAGGTCTCAGGACTACAAAGGAGAGGAAGAGTATTAGATACAATGATATGGTATACAGATGGCACCAAAACAAACGAAGGGACCGGATCAGGCGTTTTCTGTACAAGCCCAAAACATGAGCAATCAAACTCATTAGGGAAGTACACTTCGGTCTTTCAAGCAGAAATACATGCCATCATGCCCTGGAAAATCTTAAGAAAGGTTACACTGGCAGACCTCATACCTCATAACATCCGATAGCCAGGCAGCATTACTACGAAAAAGAATTACATGATAATTAGTCAGTAAATTTATCCAAACTCTCCAAAATCTGGAGAAACAACAATCTGAAGATTGGGTGCCAAGGCGTAGGGGAATTTTGAGTAACGAAAAAACAGATAGTCTGGCCAGAGGAGGATCTGCAATACCATACATAGGCCCCGAACCTATACTTGGGATAACAAAAACAAATTTAGAATCCTCTATCCCAGAATGGATCCAAACAAAACAAAAGGAAAAGTGGATAAACTCTTAACGTATGGTGAAACAATCTCACCAAGATTGGCAAAAACGCCGCTACAATTGGAGAGGGCCAAACTCAGAGGTAGGACTACTAACCGGTCACTGGCATCTGGGAAAACATCTACACAGCATGCATATAAACAAAGATGATGTAATGAGGAGGAAGAAACAGCCACTCATATCATTTTCTAATGCGAAACTACAGCTCAATGGAGAGTTAACCTGGTGTATGGATAAAACAGGGAATCAAATTGCAGCAGCGACAGTCAACCTCATACTACTAAGGGGTTTTTATGTGCTACTTTTTTGGGAACTCTCAACACGACACACAGTAATGACACATTTACACAGAAAACAAACACCATGAGCCCTGAAGATGATCTCAATAAAGGTCGAAACGTTGGCACATTAAAGAAAAAGTCTTTCTAAACTTACGCCACACCACACCGCATCTCACGATCTCCAAATAATCATAATGTATATATATTACATTTTACATATTTAATGGGGGGGGGCACTTTTTTGTTTCTGGCTTCCTACTTCAAAGCAAACTGTTCGACTTTCCGATGAATTGGCTCAAAAGGAACTTTGAAAAAAGAGTTAATTTGCATATAACTTCCTAACATATAGATTCCTTTATTATTAAGAAACATAACATATAGATTCCTTTATTATTAATATAGATTCCTTTATTATTCCTTTATTATTAACATATAGATTCCTATCTTTTAAGCGATCTCAGCACAAGGAGGCTGACTTTTTTATTGAGAAATTATACGGTTTTCATCGTATTTTGTTTCTTAACTTTTTTGTGCTAAGATTTATTCTATGTTTCTTGGGACGATAGAGGACGTTGATAGTTGGGTAAGGTGTCGAAGGATGATAAAATATTTCATTATCATTCTGAAGAAT
>CM077103.1:6803025-6821280 GCA_039619505.1 Cimex hemipterus | reverse complement strand
CGTTCAAACCGCCAGAACGATAGCACAGGTTCGGTATAAATATCTAGAAACACGGGCGTCGATAAATGTTTAGTAATATGGTTGATATATCACACGGATGTAGAAAATAAATAGTACCTGCTTAAGAACTGAAACTATGATGAATCTCTACTGAAAAAAGAATGGCTTGTTAAAATATAAATTTTACCGTCTATAATAGCCACAAGAATTAAGTCCAATCTTTCCTATAAACAACCAACTTTCCAACATTTTTACTAATTTAAATCCCGGCAAATATTCTGCCTTTTATGTTTCTTTTTTTTTCTAAATCTAAGCCTTGCTGAAGGCCATGTGACGAAGGTCGTTAAAACCAACACTGGATCATTTACTGAGACCGTTTACAGTTTTTAAGTACTTCAAGTTCACCGACTCGCAGGCCAACATCTTCCATCATCTTATGTTATTTTTCTCGTCAATATGTTTTTGCATAAATCTGCTTGAATTGGTCCTTTTGACGGATTTTTAATTGAGAATGTTTACTATTATTAATCAAAGATAATGTTTCTTTATCAAGATCATCTCTGATTTTCGTTCAAACTTGTACTTCATGCGAAAACTCTAAATATAAAACCTATTTAAATTGTAGACACTACTTATTTATACGACCTAGAGAGGAATTAAAATATTTTAATAACGGGATATAATAATGTAGGAATCATGAGTTCCTTCATATAAAATAAATTTGCACAATTTTGCAATCTTTTCATCCCGTTTTAATATGTGTCGGCCAAAAAAAAATCGATTTAAAGCCCTGGAATGGTGAATGGGATTTGTTTACATATGCTTCTGAGCTGTTTTACACCGGCCGCTTCTGGGCCAAGGACGGTCGGTCGACCCTCGCAGCACCACCATACAAGAATAGGTTCCGTCCTCAGATTTTGTCCAGCAAGGTTTGATTGAATACAATTGCCCGATTTTACGGAAACTATACGCTGATGTACATTTTACAATCGTTCTCAAGGGTGCCGTCACAACTACTGTCACAGTCAACGAATCAAAAACTACGTAAAAACTCGAAATTTTTCGCGATTTTCAAAAAATAAAGACAAATACTAACAATAATTTTATTATTTCAAAATGAATCATTCCCTATTAAAAACAAAAATGCATAAGCTTAAGCAAAAGTGTTTTTAAAAATTGTCTATGAAAATGATCGACAATTTAATGTATATATTTTCATATTTTGTTCATAGGTTTTTAACATGACAAATGATACAAAACAATTCATTTTGAGCAACGATGAGTTCATTTGTTTGAACATAATTATTTACAGCAAAGTCTTAAATTGCATTCCAGCAGAGTGGAAAGTGCCTCATCCTGGTTTTCTCTGCTTCTTAAACGAGGAAACACTTCTGAAATGTAAGCTTATTTAAAATTTTTAATCCTTTCTTGACAGAACGTACAATTACGAAAGGGTTCCATATGGGTCGTAATAAAAGTTTAAAAAATCGTAAATCTTCCTGACCTTTAGGAATTCCAAGTTTAAATTTTGATTATGAATGATTGATTGTGAGCTGAACATGAAAATCCTACCATATGCGATAACGCTAATACGTAGATTATAAAAATCCGCCGTATGCCAATGTTTGATCAAGAGAAACGGTCGTCTAATATTTTTTGTTGTTGCGAACGTTGAGTTATATATAGATAGCTCTTTGTGTGTGTAAATTATTTGTAACAATGTACAGAGTGAAAGTAATTTATTAGTGTAGCAGTAAAGACATCAAGGGATATCAACTATTATGGAGCAGTGTGAAGGAAGGTGTGTGCGTGTGTGCGTGCGTGCGTGTGTGTGTGTGTGTGAATGTAATTTATTAGATCCATTAGGATTCTTTCAAATAATTAATGTTTTTATGTAATGTATTGGTTGAAATGAAAAAGTAAGTGTCACGAGTGGGATTCGAAACCAGCCAAAGGTCGTTGTAAATTGAAATTAATTTATTAGCGCGAATATTTACCCCGATTCCCCGAGGAATATCAATACTCCGGCGCGATCTGGATGTTTAATTTCTATTTAAATGTATATATTTCTATTATATGTGTTTGTTATAAAGTTTTGTTTATTACATTTTTCTTTGATTGACGAGCTCTGAGGTTGAGGTTTCTTTAGAAAAGAGAGCCGGTTCCTTTAACATGCAAAGCGTAATAAAATAATTAATAAATTTCTATTCATTCTTAATATATGCACTTAAATTCTTATTCAGGGACTTAAACATTTATTCATCAGCAATCTTCTTACAAAAATGAATCTACATTTATTTTTACAATTTTTTTAAAAACAAAATTTCGTTTTTTATCTTTTATAAAATAACCTCTTTCAAGGACTTCATTGAAAGTGAACAATTGGTGATGGAATTCCACTAAAATGTACGACGAACTTCCAACAAAATTCGATGGCCACTTTCGAGCACCGTCTGTACGATGATATCAGTGTACAATACGATCTGAACAAAAGGGCATAAAACACTAGGATGCAGTCTTTCATAACCTGAACACGTCGGAAGCAAGTAATCGAGTCGGTTCGTTTAAACAAAGCCGTTCATGTTTGATTACGACCGATTTCCGGGATCGAAACTTTAAAAAAGGATTCACGCTCTGACGCTGCTCACAGTGCGTTTTCAGGAAAATAATTAATGTTGTTGTACTTTCCAGTGGGGAATTGGCACGGAAGCCGGAGCAATGAAAGAAAACCAGAGCACCAACGGCAAACAGTTATTTATGAAAAACAAATCTACAATGAAAATCATGAACAAGCGTAACATTTGGAGGTTTTCATGCCTAAAATTACATTAATATATTTTATGACAAAAAATAAGAAATTAAATAATATCACATAATAAATTATTAAAATAAAAAGGGTAGATAATCGGAATTGTAGATCATATTGAGATAAAGTAGCCTAAAAATTCTACAATAAGACAAAACAGTAAAAATGATAATCATTTACAAAAATAACATTTTTGTTGTTCATAATAATAATATGTAATAGTAAGGGGCGTGATGGCTGCAACGTTTAGGCGTTGACACGGCGTTCATCATGGTAAAGGTCCCAGGTTCGGGAACCTGACATACAAAAACACCGGCACCCCGAGGGTTCACACAATTTCGTAGTTGAACTACCTTTAAAAAAGTATTTTTTGTCGACATAAATTATGATGTAATAAAGCTTTGTTGGAAGTAATGAGTTTCGCATCATAAGTATATTTTTTATATATATTTATCTAGGTCTCAATTTACTTCGTGTAGTGTCAAAAAAAGTACACAATCTTGGAAATATTTTTTCAACTCAACTCCATTTTTGTTCAATTAGCCATGGTTTTGTTTTCAACATTGATCAAATGAATCTCGTTTAAATTTGAGAAATTTACTCCTTTGTACTGTAACATTTTTGTTGGTATAACCTCTGCTGTTGCGAACCCTCGTTAAAAAAAAAATAATAATAACTAATAATTAATAATATTAAAATCCTCGACTTTTAACGTGAAATTTTTCTGTCGAAATATAAGTGGACTTGAAAATCGTTAGAGCTCAAAAGAAGATAAATAACGAGCAGTTTGTTTTCACAAGGGTTCTAAATCATGCAGCAGTAGCAGGGAAGACTTAAGTTGTATTTTTTAACTGTTTATACATTGTTCAACCATTTGCGAAAACGGATCAAACATTTTCTTCATGGAAAGCTGATTTTAGCCTAATCCTAATGTTTAGGAAGTCACATGAATGTTTGAACATGATAATAAAATGAAGGTTTGCTACAAATATTAAATTGACCATAAAAATAAATAGACATTACAGTTATACGTGTTTTTTTTCTGAAGGTTTATGATTATAAAGGAAGGCTTCAATCACGAAATTAAAGGCTACAGACATTTCCTCTGATGAGAATAGACTACAATTTATTTTTAGTCTCGAACTACTAATAATGACTCCTTGTGACAATCCTCCCAACGAAAATTATCTTTCTGGTACGAGGCATCGTGAAATACATTCGCTCGTTTTAGATGATACACAATTGTAATAAATTTGCAATAAGTAAATAAATATATTTTTCTAGACTATGTAAAACATAATTTTGTTACATGAGGGAGTCATCACCCACTGGAGATGCTCCAATACGGTTACTGGCCACCTTTTACCCTCCTCCAGGAAATACGGTGACTAATTCTTTTTGAATCTGCTCTTAGGAGTATTTGGAAGGACGGAAAATGCAGGTTGGGATTTAAGGGGTTTTCTATAAATAGAAAGGGACTTTAAGGTAGAGTAGAAACGCTGGATTGGGTTGTTTTTGCGAATATTCTTTTTTTCTTGATTTATGCTCCCAATATTTGTTGTGTTCTTTAATTACCTAAGATTCTAGATCTTTACGTCTATAGTTTATTCAAAAACTGAATTTTTGGCTTAAAGAGTAAGTGAACAATGTACACGTTGCATTTTATTTAAAATTGACCTTAATGTGAATTTTAAGCGATTTCTCTGTGAAATAAAGACAAATAAATCTTATATATGACTTTATTCTGGAGGACCGCGGTTGTGGTTAGTTTGGCAGACTCTTGGCTCGTTAGACACCGCGAATGTGGGTTCGCTCCCCCACAATAAAACAAAGCATTCATACTAAATTGAATCAACGGAATAACATAATTAAAACAAAACAGTATTCTCAAAAAAATTTAATCACTTTTGCTTACCAAACCTATTAGTACAACTTAATCTACTTCCAGACTCATAAATGGGATTTAGGTCATCACGTTTCCTGCCAACAACTGCACCAAGTAATTTATACCATCCCAAACGTCTTTGACAAGATAATCTGCGCCTGGGAATTTTTCAAGATAGAGAAACTTTCGACAGAGATGGAAAAGTCAGTGTCACGAGCGGGATTCGAACCGACGACCTACCACTTGAGCTATCGTGACTATTTCGATCCACTCGGACACCAACTTCCCATCTCAACCCAACCTTTTGAATTTTCATTCCTATTTGCCATTTTTCAAATGTCGTGTAAATCTATTTGATTCTCGGCGACAAATGAAATGGCCACGGAGAGCTTTAGTGAACGTATACTTCATTTTTACTTATTAAATTCATTACTTTTCGTGGTCCGCTTGACCAGTTATTTAAAGTTTTTAGTTCAGATAAACTAACTTGAAAAATGGCCAAAAGGAGGGAAAATTCAAAAGGTGGGGTTGAGATGGGAAGTTAGTGTCCGAGTGGATCGAGGTCACGAGAGCTGAAGTGGTAGGACAGCGGCGTATCTAGCGGAAGGTCGTGGGTTCAAATCCCGCTCGTTACATTGACTTTTTTCTCTCGGCTAAAAACCTTAATTAATTGGAAGATTTTAATTGGTCAAGCGACCTCGTAAACTATTGAATTTCGACAGAGAGTTGATCCCAGGGTTATTACAGAAAACGTTCACCTCACTATACAAAAATAAAATGCTAGAACTTTACTTCCAACTCTTAATTCTATTTATTCTGGAGTAGCAGAAGGCAAGCCTAGGCTCATTTCTTTATCTGTCCTACGTAAGCGACTTTCCTACACACGAAAACGTCACAACTAATCACTTCGCAGACGATATTACAGCCCTAAGCTCGGCTAGAACTTGGAAGGCAAGCTCAATGGACACTCCAACAATCAACATTAGGCAAGCAGTTTGCTGAAAATAAACGCATACCATAAAGTTTAAAATATCAAGTCCACACGATCCCCTGAAGAATTAATCCAAAAAAGAGAAGCATTCAACTCTTAATAAATGAACTGTGCTTTTTACCTAATTATAGAATTAGTTTCAATTTGTTTGAAAACATTTTTGTTGGAATAATTTAACATAAAATAAATATAAGGGCGTAGAGGAAACGTATGCCCTTTGATTTGAGTACTGGTCTTCGCACGCTTGTTTAAAGGAGAAAACATGTGAAATTGTGAACATCGAGGCTAACGTTTATGCTAAAGGCTTTCGTAAAACCATTAATTCCGAAAAAGCACTGTTAATTCATGGAAATATCCACACGGGTCCCTTTCGCCAGAAATTATCTTTGGTGTAACTGAGAAGTTAGGACAATATGCTTGGGTGATTCCATGGGGGCATACTTTGTAGTTTGAGGATTTTGAAAAACGTAGTAGTCACTTGTTCCGTTTATGTACGAATAAGCATTTTGTAAACGGCGGTAAATTGAATAATAGTGTCGCAATCCAGCGATATGAAAACATGTCAGATAGCCGTCAGTTATGTAAATTAAAGCTAATCGCTGGAAAATATGACACCTCGCCACCCATAGGTAATACCTCCAAGAGTATCTAAGGGTCTCTAATAAACGAAAATAGAAGAAAAAAGAAAAGAATCTCTGCTCGAAGGGTAGGACAGAGCGGGCTCATGGTAAAATGAAAAATTTGTTTGTACGAAATAACATTTTTTTTTTATTACGAATCAGGATTCTGAAGTTAATCCGTAAATATGAGTCAAATGGTGGCAAATGGATTCCTCCGACGAAAATGAGGGGAAATACAATAGCAAATATTATGAACGGATATTCATAATATTTAAGAGAGAAAGTTGTACTACTTGTTCTGTTATGTTAGTGCGAAAGAGTCAGGATGCTCAGAGGGAAAACAACTTGGGAAGAGATCAAAAACGTCTTTGTTAGATTTCATTAAGAAATGATTGTTTTGATCGTTCGACAACTATTTTGGTCTGACTTGTTGTTCGATTTGAGGAGAATAGGAAACAGAAATAAATTATTACTAAGAATTTAAGGAAATTATCTGTAATCGAGTAAGGTGAAAATTTATATGATGTGTGGTGTTTACAGACCATTAGTCCATGATTCGTGAAATGCTGGTGTGACGGAGGTGCCAACGTTTCGACCTATATTGAAATCATCTTCAGGGCCTCCATGTATGTAAATCCCAGGCCCTGAAGATGATCTCAATAAAGATCGAAACGTGTGGTGATTAGTGACCGTTAGTCGATGATTCGTGAGATGTGGTCTGTTGTGATTTGGGTTTCAGAAAAACATCTTCCTTATCGTGCACGACGTTTCGGTCTTTACTGAGATCATCTTCAGAGCCAGATCTCAATAAATATCAAAACGTGTGGTGATTAGAGACCGTTAGTCGATGATTGTTAGGAAATCGTGAGATGTGGTCTGTTGTGATTTCCGTTTCAGAAAAAACATCTTCCTTATCGTGCCAACGTTTCGTTCTTTACTGAGATCATCTTCAGAGCCAGATCTCAATAAATATCGAAACTTGTGGTGATTAGAGACCGTTAGTAGATGATTAGTCGGAGATCGTGAAATGATGTCTTGTGTGACGGAGGTGTGACGTTTCCATCTTTATTGAGATCATCTTCAGGGCCTCGGATTTTACATGAAGGCCCTGAAGATGATCTCAATAAACTGCGAAACGTAACACGATAAAGAAAATAATAATTTATTACATTTTCAGTACATACATTCCATTCCAATATTTTTGAGTTCATGCCAATAATTTTTGTTCCAATGAACATAATTTTACTTCTGCTTTAAGACGATTTTTAATGAAATAACCTGTGCCAATTATTTGCAAATATTTTGTCAGCACAAAACTTCACCAGTTGTCCCTTGGAAGCCGAAATAAGAAAGCGACTAGAGGATTATAAATTGCTCAAAATGCGCAACTTTTACAAAACTCCTACTATCATAATTGCCTAATATCTTTGAAATGTGTCTTTTCGCCCTAAATAGCGTGGCTTCTTTATGTACATATAATCCAGACCGTAATGTCTAACTGTGCATTATCTGGGTGGTGGTATTGCGAAGGCAAACAATTGACCCTCGTTGAAAGGTCACAGCGATCGCCGATTTATTTCATCTCCCGTTGTGTAAATTGGCTCAAACGAAATCGTTCACTGGGGACAAATTTTGGGTTCGGGACTTTCTCAACGGTGGCCCTTTCTAAAGTTTGGCCGCCAAACAGAACCGCAAGTTTTGACGATTAGTCCAAAGAATTATTAATTTTCAGCCTGTTTTAAGCCTACCTCGACCTTTTTTGCCTGTAGGACGCTACTTGGTTTGAATAAATTTAAATAAACAATTAATCACTGAAGGAATTCAAGTTTGAAGTGCGAATTTAAACAGTATAGACTAAACTTGTTTGCAATTCAAAATTTAAAAAAAAAAAAAAAAAAAAAAAAAAAACAAGGCCGCTAACACGCTAAATTGCGATTTTATTTTGCAAGACATACTTGCGATAAACCACCAACCATAAGTTTTTAAGTAATTCAATCAATATTCTAGTTATTATATTAACAATCAATTATATGTACATAATTTTTTATACAATGTGTAGTGTTTAGTCACTGTTAGTTTTTCTATTTGTTTTTCAAAAAAATTTCTTTATCACGCCACGTTTCGATCTTTGTTGCGATCATCTTCAGGGCTTGAGATTTATAAACATTGTTTGAATTTTAGAAATACATGTAGGATATGGAAAAAATGTACTTATGCAATGTTTTATACAATATCATTCCATAGAGATGTTCTAAATAGTAGATTCTGAAAATATGGGATTATGCCGACGTATGTGATTTTGAAAAAAAAATGTTAATAGCAATTTAATAATAAACCAAATAACCAACATCTTATTATACTTAAGCAATTTTTAAAAGTTTGAAGAAAAAAACAAAGGCTAAATTTTATATTCATAGATTCAAGTTCTAACTTAACTAGGTCAAGCACGCCTTTAAGTTCAGTTTGCTTAAATGAGCGAGGACTCGTTTGGGAGCTGGAGTTATTTCCAAATAATAATATCATAGGCTGTTAATACAAAAAATACTGATTTTTGTTCTCTACAGATTACCCTTCGTCGGTCCGGTTCTTTTCGGGAACGGTTGAGCATCAGCTTTATTTTTAACATATCACCTACCACACAAGACTCCCTTGCTTGAAACATATTTTCTAAATTAGCGGGTTGGTACAGAACAAGAAAGATTAGTTCTTAGACATTAAAATATTAGTCAAGTATTATTCGTTAATTGACATTTTTGTTTATACACATTCATTGTTTACATTAACGCATAATTGGTTACAACTACGGTGATTGAATTTTAATTGCATGTATCAGTTGATAAGAGAAAATCTCTTAGAAGAAACGTGATTTGTTAACTGAGACACTATTTCAAAAAAATCAATTGGTGTGGCAGGTGAAAGAGATATTCGGTAGTGTTTTGGTTTAGATGTACTCCCACATATACTTGGCTTGCGATCTCACTTACGCAAAGAATATTCTGTACTGTCGTACTTTTTTTTCGAAGTAATGTAGGGTAGTATTGTACTTGGGCCAATCTTCTACATCCTTAGACCGCAGATGTTCCGACTAAACCTATCAGTATCCTTGCATCCTTTGCGATGGGACAGCAGTACTATCGTCCGTCCCCGATTCTCCAGTTGTCTCGGAAGATCATTAAAGGCATATCTCACGTATTACTAGATTGGTGCTGGCAATGGAAAAGGAAAACGTGCGCGTACATGTCGCATTTACACTCCGTACTATCTATCTCCAAATGTGACTCTCCTTGAGTTCCACCTAGACTTCCGCTTAACATGGAATCAGCATACAGACCCGACAAGACCTAAACTGATGGTGTGATCCAATGTACAAACTTTTGACCTTTCCCCATGAATGCGACAATGGATACCTGAGAATGAACAGCTTTGTGTGCCGAGAGGTCACGCGTTCTCGGATTCGTCCCTCGAGATAACTGGTCGGGATGATGTCGAGTCGTTCGACTCTTGAACGGCCATCTTGCCTCTTCTATCCACTCATGGGAGCTATTAGCCCACTTAATGGGGAACTACGGTGACAATGAGTGGCACAGTGTATACAAGGCGAGGGGTCAACCTGAAAAGGCGAGCATCGTGTCCTAGTTCACTTTCCTTTCTCAATGCAAGTCCTTCGGCATATTTCCTTAAGACCTCTTCCAACCCTTGTATGTAAGGGTGGTATCCAGGAGCAAAATAATGCTGCAGACTTGAGGCCTCTCTAATGCACAAGCTGGATTCGTGTCGGCCTCCGAGTCGGCAGTGGACGGCGGGTGCTTTATCTAAGGCGCACGAGGGTTAGTGTACCAGATCCTGTCTGTATAGACGGAGGAGGGTACATAACCATCTGTATTACGGGGTAGCAGAAATGTTCTAATGTCCGGTCGATGCCCCTGACGGGAACTTAGAGAAGAGGTCGTGTTCTGTGACCTCCGCCCAAGCACTTGAGTCTGATTTTCGTTTCGACCCCGCCCTCATGGGATACCAGGGATCGGACGATCGAAGCGTATAGCCTTGAAGGCGCTCAGCTTACGCTGACGGTAGTACATCGAATGCGTGAGAAGAAGAGGTTGGGAACGGAGTGGTCGGTGGTGCCTGCATTTGCACAGCTGCTGTGCTCGTTTACCAAAGGTAGTCTCCTCTACAGGGTGGTTAGCAATTCCATTTTAAACCAAACAGCGACCGGAGCGGATCCGGAAGTTCTTACGCTGGAGTAGCCCCAACACCCTGGTAGAAAGAGAGAGAGAGAGAGTCTCACTAGGGAGTGCGTGGGAAACCAGGCTTTCAGCCACCTTGGGTAGCCATTAACGCGCGGCATACGGTCAGATGTTCAAGTCTGAATAGTCAAACGAGGAGACAGGTTCGTCTTAGCCTCTCTGGGCGGGGACGGCTTCTACACCAACGCGGCAGTAACACAAATCCGGGCGCGAGTGGAGGTGCGTCATCTCTCATCCTGAGAATCAAAACGTCCGATAAAGAACGAGCCAGGCACGGACGCTAAAAATTCTGATTGTCCTTTTAAGGACGACTGAGCATTTAGGAACGTATGTAAAAACTTTTGAGAGGACAATCCATGCTATCACAAATGCATAGAACTGGTGGAAGCGCTAAACCTTCCTACATCCAGCTTCTCCAAATCCTTTCCTGTCCATTCTTCACATGGAACCTAACTCCGGCTTAGGTAGCGGTATGACCGAGGCCTGATCACCAAAACACCGGGGGTGATGATCGAAGATTCGATGCATGTACAAAATTTACCTTGTAGTATATGAATAGGTTTGTTTATCCGTTTAAACGAACGGCAACACAAAATTCAAAGGGTAGATAAAATTGGTTAAGTTACTGTAATATTTGGGTAGGATGTTTGTTTTTGATTAATTTTTGAATGCCATATTTTTACTAATCAACTACTTAACTAAGAAGTAACATTTCTGGCATATTTTTATATAATTTTATAACTTGAATTTAAAACTGTCTAGAAAAATAATCAAATTAGATCTTTAGGTTCGAAAATATAATTTACACCTTGAAAGTGTTACTGACACTGAATAGATGTCCAAATTTATCCACGAGTGCGATGTACTGTGAATCATGCCAAAATACAATCGTACAAGGGCAATATCTAAATTTAGAGCGAGAGCTGTTGGAATTTTACACAAAAAATTTTTTCTGTTCCGAGGTTTTCAACTCGAGAGGATACACCATCTAAGGAATAAATATGAACGGTTTGTTGATATTTATGTGATTAATGCACCGTGTTCAGTATGATCGAGCGAGAATATGCGAACCGTACTGATTTTAGGCGATAACTGGGAAAAAACAACACATTTTAGCAATTGAAGTTCGTTTATCTTTCTGTTTACATGAATTAACATTACCTCACCGTTAACCTCATCTAGATTTTATAAAGTGATTAATCATGATTTCGATCGATTTTTTTTTCAAGTCCAATCTGCGTATAAAGTTTGCGTAGGGGAAAAAAAACCTCTGCAGGAAAGAATTTAACTCGTATTTAGATAAGGTTGAACCGTTAATAATAATGATGCAATTTTAACACACCCACTGGACCTTGGTCTTTCAGACTAATTCTTCCAACTGTTTGAAGATACCTAATGTTCAACAAAAAGGGCGAGATAGATTTTCAAACCGCTAAAAAGTTTTCCGAGTCCAGACTTTCCACACTTGCTAGCTTACATAATTCTTTTGTTGTTTATTTATTTGTGAATGTATAAATAGCGTTCGTTTATCTTACTTTTGATAAATATTAATATCGGGTTTTCTATCTGTTTGTAAGTGATTAATTATCCTTTGAACCAATTGTTAGATTTAGACCATTAACCATTTGAGAGAAACTTGGCATAATTAAAAAAGTTTCAATTGGTAGAGCAGCGGCCGGAAGATCGTGGGTTCGAATCCCGCTCGTGACACTGATTTCTATCCCAACTAAAAATCTTAATTAATTGAATTGGTCAAGCGGACCACGAAAACTAGTGAATCCAATTACAAAATTTGATTCGTTTAATTATTAAAGGGTTACAAGCTAAATTTCCCAAGCGTTTTGGCATTTGTAGAATAAAAGGACAATAATTACCAAATCAATATTGAGCTGAATTCGCCAGACACCTCCTGAGTATATATTTTACAAGTCTGAAAAAAAGTTGGAATTTACCCTAAACCACCCCAGAACAAATCCTACAGCAGGTAGGGTGCTAAGGGTATGGCAGCAGGTATGCTATTAACAATGGACACGAACTCTTATTTGATATTATTATTTGAGGCCGATTTGTAAAATATATAAATATATATAAAATTTGTAATATATATAAATTGTCTGAATTGGATTTTTAATACCGCATAATGTTTTTTGTAGGCTTATTACGTTTTATTAATCAATTTAATTTAATAATATCAGGCGTATTATTTTGCCTGATTATAGTTACTTACTGGGTAAGTTATTTAATAAGATTATTCCAAGATCGTGAGGTGCGTTCTGGTGTTGTGCGTAGGTTTTACAAAAAACATTCTTTATCGTGCCAACGTTTCGATCTTTATTGAGATCATCTTCAGTATCTTTTCCGTGTAGATGTGTCAATCTTGTGTGTCGTTTTGAAAGTGCCCTCTTATGTAATAAGACTGTAAAGAGTTTTTTCAGGGTTTGATGAAATGGTAGAAGATTATAAATAAAGTATACCATTTTCTTAATATTAAATTTCAAAATAACAAATATTCACTTTTTCCTCATTTGAAGGGGATGAATCAGTTAAAACCTAGTTATTTTTTTAACATCTTTACTTTATTTTAAAAATTTGTAGATATTAGAGACCGTGATGTAGGCACTCTCAACCGACACGCAAGAATGACACAAGTACACAGAAGACTCTGGGTCCTGAAGATGATCTCAATAAAGATCGAAACGTTGGCACGATAAAGAAAATGTTTTTCTAAAACGTACATCACGCCAGACCGCATCTCACGATATCTGAATATTTATTTTAAAAATTGTACAGCTTTGTTGGATGCTGTAACGTCAGATGAAGTCACAAACAAGAAAATCCTAATAATCTGACGCGAGATCATCCTACAAAGCTTTGACACACACACAAATTGGGATTTATTTTGTTGTAGAATTTGAGTTTAAAATTTATAAAACTACACGCTTTTCTGTGTTTTAAAAATCTATATTGCAATGATGAAAAAATTCTTTATTTGCAGTTTTTTAAACGTAATATTACAGAATATTTCACGTTTTTATTGTATTGAAGAAACTTGAATGTTCCTTTAAGTTGTTTGTAGGAGCTGACAAGAGAAAGGTGAAAAATATTGTGAACGCAAATACTTAGAACTTATTAAGTATGTGCATTTTATTATCGGCTGGAGCCGTATGTAATTATCATGGAATGAGGGAAGTATGTCAATAAGCATACAAATGATCGTGATGTGCAATTTATGTGGCTATTGACTGTATAGACAAAAAAAAGTTGTTGATTTATCCTAACTGAGGAAAAACGCGCTCATTTCAAATCTGAGACGTCAAATTGACCCTTTTCACATATAAATATGTAAAATTCGTCTCACCTGTCTCGACGAGTCCCGTGGATGAAAGGCAGATCACTTCGTGTAAACCGCGAGTCTCACGTGTTCACCCGCGGCGAGTCGGAATGAGAATGACAACGAGCGAGAGTGGACGGACGGCTCGAGAATGGACGCGATTACGCGAAGTGAGGGGCCACTTGAGATATTCAACCAGTTCGACAATCGCCGACCTGGACTCCAAACGCATTCCTTCCTTCTCGCTTATCGTAATTTTTATAAATAAATTTTAAAGAAAGAATATGTTTTAATTCGTCTTTAAAGAATTTCTCCCTTGAGTGAAAGTAGGTGGAGAGAGTTGGAAATGAGGCCTAAAAGCAGGGCAAACTTCATTGCACATCTTCAATATTTAGAGCTGTACTCAAGTTAATGAGTTGTGAGAAATGATTACTTACTGAAGTGCTTTATTCACCTACTAAAAATATGTTCTTCAAAAGAGATGGCGAAAATCTTAGCCTTATTTATAAACTTCATATCCCTTATTATATAAATTTTATATTAAAGGGGTAGATTTCTCATGGTACAATATTGACACGAAAATAGTAATTAATATTAATTTTTTTAAGCCATGAAGAGTGGTCAGGAATAAAGTATTTTATTTATATGATCATTATGTAAATATTTTTACCTTTTTTTTTCCTAAAAAGGGTTTTCTTTAAAATAGTGGTTTTTATACTGATTCATTTCACATTTTTCATCTATATTCCGGGCTTTTTTTTCTGTGCTTATCCGCCCATCATCAGGAAACCCTAGCAGTCTCGAATGTTATCCCATTGCTTTTTTTTCTGTAAGGAAGCTATTCAATTGTCCCTCCCCAAAGGGCAAGAAGAAAGTGAAAGTGAAAACTTAAAATGCCCTCTGCCCGGACCAACAGGCCAGAGAAAAAGTGCCCTTCTTCACTTTCATTTTCTTTGTGTGCCTTTGAAGAGAGACAACTGGATAGTTTCTTTATGGAAAAAAAACACAATGGACAGGCGAGACTGCAAGGCTTTTCTGATGTGCAGAAAAAGAAAAAACAACCCACAGCATAAATAAAATAAAAAAATAAAAAAATGAACTAAATTAGCCAGTATAAAAACCACTTACCTATTGGTCTAACTTTATTTTAAAGAAAATCCTTTTTGGAAAATAAAATAAGTAAAAATATATACATAAGAAAATATTTGAGAAAAACACTTTTTTCATTTTTTTGCCAACATCTCGACCCTTTTTTTCAGGTGGACTACCAAACATAATACATTGATTGGAAAAAATACACTAGATATTTTTTTACTGTTCTTTTTTTGGCTGTTGACTTTTGTATTTCTTGGGTTTCTTTTCAGGAACTAGACAACTATCATGCTCATTTTCTTTTTATTGATCAATTTCAGGGACATCAGCCTCCCCTCATCGGTGTCATGAAACACATAAAACACTTGAAACACGTAACCTTCGTTCCTGCAAAGATGTCTAAAAAATACGACATGGATAAATGTTGAACAAAGTATTTCATACTCACAGAAATGATATATGAAATACTATACAACTTGGTTCAGAATTTATATTTACATTTGTATTATATTTTTTCTCCAGTTAACATATATTTTGTAATTCACCCTTGGCTCTGAAGATGACCTAAATAAAGGTTGAAACATTGGCAAAAAAAAAATGAACAAGTGTTTTTCATTAATAAATAAATCATAAATACTTTACTCCTAACTCTTTATGACTTAACAAATTATTCACTAAAAACCCACATTAATATTTTTTTTACAGAACGATTCCATGCAGAATTTAAAATAATGACTAGCACACATTGCATCTTTATTTTTCAATTATTAATTAAATTTGATATTAAAGGGTGTTAAACTCATCTTCATCATTATATTAGCAATGCACCATTAGGTTAAATATTACTAAATATTTATTATTAAAGAGAGCCCTGCCATCTGCCACAAAACAAGATGTAGTGGATTTACTTTTTAAAGAAGTTGGGTTATCAAATATAGTATTTGTGGTCCATCGAGTATGTCGCAGGTTGAAAAAGTTATAAAAAATTAATAATAAGCTATTAGCTAAAGATATAACTATAATAACAACTACTATACAGAAAATGTATGAACACAAAAGTAAGAGATTATTAATTTTCTTACAATTACTTTTTCAGGCGTCCTTTTCAGCCATGCGGTTACTTAAGTTTTGTTTTTACCTTTCCTTTCTTCTGCAGGGCATCTTGTTTCATTGGCCGATAGTTTTATGTATAACTTTGACACGATCTGTATTGTTTGCTGGTTGTCATTATTTTAAATTCTATGCAAGTTAGGAATGCTGAAGATGGGCTTTATAGCCTGAAATATTTAACTCTTATATAAATTATATTATATTCACTAATTTAGTGGCCCACTTGACAATTGATACATTTCAATTTATTAAGGCTTTTAGTTGAGATGAAAAAAAGTTAATGGCACGAGCGCGATTCGAACCCACGATCTTCGGCTAGATACGCCGCTGCTCTACCACTTGAGCATGAGATGGGAAGTTGATGTCTGAGTGGAACGAGGTCACAATAGCTCAAAAATCGTGAGTTCGAATCCCGCCTGTGCCATTAACTTTTTTTCATCTCAACTAAAAACCTTAATTAATCTTAATATTATATCTCACCATAGACTCAGTTATATTAGTAAGAGACTGCTGTTTTACTGATCAAACTTGCTGAATAGGTGCTAATGGCTGGTCCAATTTAAAATTATTTACTGGATGTTCTCAAGCTACTCTTTTTACTACTTGCTTACTTTTTACAGTGCATTGTTCTTTAATAGCAATTGAGAAAAGGTGTAATTCAACAGGGATGACGACAATCATAGCCTTATTAATAAGCTAAAGTTACAACATTGATAAACAAATTAATATTTGATTTTTTTTTTTTAATTCTACAGATTGTAATGTCGATCCCATCCATATGTTTTAAAATTATTAATTAAATTGTGATATACTCACTTTTTATCAGTAAATTAACGATATGACATTGATCATGTATGATATGCTCAAACTAATAATCACTTATTGAAGTGCATTGTTCTTTAATGACGTTCGAGGAAAATATTCAAGATAAAAAAGCAATTAAAAAAATGCAGAGGAGCTTGTATCAAGAGCGATGTCAATAAGTGGCTCTTGAAGGATCTGAATCGTAGAAAAGTGATTATCTTCACTTGACTAATAATGTGCCGTGCGAGGTTGACACAGACGCTTCCTTTTTGGCCAAAGCTTAAATTTTGTGGTGTGTAGAGAATGCTTGCTCTCACTTAATTAAAGGGTGTCATTCCGTATAGAGAGTGTGTAGGAATACAATTTCATACATGAGAATTACTCTTCATACGTGAAAGTCTGCTGGTTTGAACTTTTGAGCTTACAAAGGGTGACAAGGTAGGTGAATTATGGATTTGGACCAAACTTTTATTAGTGATTCTACTCTCAAAATATTGAACATATGTCCACAACTTCTAGTAAATATGTCCTGCTTTTTTTTTATGTTGAATTTTTCCATTTTTTAATATTTTTATTTTGCCATTCTGCTTCTATACATTAGTTAAATTAATTTGAAATTTGTTAAAGAGATGTTTTAGCAATAGGTTTAGGTGTTGAGTGTAGTGTCTCATTGTCCGATAAGCGGAGGGATTTAAGTGCCAAAGTTGGGCATAAATCACCAGCCCAAACTGCCTATCACGTGTAATGTTTAAAAAAAAGAACTTTATGCCCCTAAATCCTCGCACTTTTTAAAATATTATTTTACATCTTTCTGCCAAAATGACAATGTGCCAAATAAAAAAATATTTTAAAGGATTGTAAAGAAACCCTTTCTTAAAGAAGACACTGGACGAATGAAAAGAAAGTTATTTAGTGAAAAGTGATACTCGGAGGAAAGCGAGGTACTTTTCAAAAAAAATGATAAAGCAAACTGACAGAAGAACGCTTGTAGGTTGAAAAGAAATGTGTAAGTATCAATGAATCCTTTTTATTCTTGTTAAGAGTATTTTCTAAGATAGCTGAAAACCTTTTAATTTTTTATATATATAAAAAAATAGATTATAAATGAACCGAATAATCAACTTAGTGTGTTCACACATCAACACGTGTTCGCTTAATCACTGATCAACACCCACTATCAATTTTAGTATTTAGTGAGTTGTCTGATATTTATATTTAAATTTGATTATGCAATCCATGAAGAAAATTACTTATGAAATTAAAAATCCTATGAAGAAATTTTATACTAATTTTTTTACCAATCTAAAACTATTTTAAATTTATTCCCAAATTACTTTTCTTATAATTTAGATAATTATATATATATATA
>CM077103.1:6782370-6799973 GCA_039619505.1 Cimex hemipterus | reverse complement strand
TATGGATGTTTGGTTTTTCCCCCATCATCAGCATCTTACTCATATTTTATCTAAATAGATATTTCCTATGGAAAAATAGAAAAACTTATGTTATTCTTTCCTTCTTTCATCCATGTGGCCTGGATCAAATATCACGACACTTTTATTTTTCTATAGGAAATATTGATGTATTAATTTGATTTTTTAAAAAGTTTATAAACTACAAAATATAATTGTTTAAAGAATTTTTAATATCGAATCTTTTTTTCCCCCTAGGAAGATGAGAAAGCACATTTTTAAATCATTGCAAGAGTAGTTTTCATAAATCCGAAATTGAATAAAAGCAAGAATAAAATATGTAGCTTTGTGGTTAGGGCTATGAAAGCATCCTCAATCATGCAGAACATCTTATACGCCTAAAAAATAATTATTTACAGTATTTGAAAGCATGCACTGGGGTAGCAGTTATTATAAATAGGCAAGCTAAATGTGTAGTGTATCTATGATTGTTGAATGGACTATTTGTAACTTGAAAGCCCTATGGACTGACTATCTGACTATTCCCTTCTAGATCTATTATTGTCCTTATTTAAGCATAATTTTTTCTTGTTAATTTTTTTAACTATCGTTTTTCTAATATTTTTATACATATATATAAAACCCAGCTTACTCTTCAATATAGCTCCTAAATTCTAAGATCCACTCATGAATAAGACAAATAGAAAATGTTATGTAAAATCCTTTACCTTTGCTTTGAGGGACAAGGGCTTGCAACAAAGTGGCTTTGTACGTAGTTCAAAGTGACTTTAATTTATTTAAAAAAGTAAACTTCATAATGTCATGAACATTAAACATTAAAAATTGCACAGGTTTGTTTTTTTTCTTTCTTTTGTAACAACTTTATTATTTTCACAAAATATAAAACAGCTTCGCTAATCACCTTTAATACACACACAACATATTTAACTATCTCACATAAATATATAACATTTTATTTTAACATCTAACAACAATTATAACTTTAATGATTGATGCTAGGTTATCTTTTTAAAATATATTATTTTCTTAAAATATATAATCTGATATATCCTAAACATTTTTTTTCTTCAATATTTCACTTTTAAGACATCTCTGATAATAAAGTGCACTAGGTTAACTATTTTTTCTTTACTGAGCTTACAAAGAATGATGCCCATTCTTATTGAACTCCGTTTAAGGATAAAGTCAAAGATTTTTTAAAATTTATTTTGGTAGTATTTTGTTTGGTGCTTCATAAAACATTATAGATATGTATTATATTGTTTAAATTATTACTTTTGTAAGTGGAAGTGGTCTTAGGTTTATTTAGAAAAGAAGTTTCTACCATGCATTTAAAGGAGGTGAAATCTCAAGAAAAAGAGAGAAAGAGAGAGCAGTTGAAATGAGTTAATAGTTTTTTTACATTTTTGTATACCAATATTTTAAATAAAAAGTAGACGTTATGAAAGAAATCTCAGGTGTTAAGGACTATTAAAAATTTACAAGAACACGAAATGGAATCTTTTTAAACTGAGCATTTGGCACAATATGTTGCACTTGGCTTATCAACTCTCTTATATCAAAAAATAAAATTGTAAGGAAGAAAGAGAACGTCCAGACTTTGAAATTATACCCACTCATTATGCCCCTTTTTCTTTGAAATGGATTGTCATACAACATGAAATTTAGCAAGAGCCACCTAAAAACACTTCTATTCCTTCACCTGAGATCCTTACAAAATAGAATGAATCGTAACTTTCTGCAAATTAAAAGTTTTCTACAAATTGGAAAAAAATTTTTTTTGAAGGGTTATTTAAATACTGTCATACACATTATATATGACTAAAATTTAATTTGCTGTTCTTATTTCTCGTGTAATTGAACGTTTTCATATAAGAATGGATTTTCTTCATCCTTTACACCAATTTCAACGGGTAAATGTTTTTAATTTCTTCACTTTGGCAGAACTATTTGAATTACATCTATTGTAGTTCATGTAAAAGTGCATTATTTTCAAAGATATTTTTTGTTCGACAGTGGTGTAATTTTAACAGATTGTTGTGAATGGCCGACTGTTTATTTTAATCGTTAAGCCATAATGTAATATATTTGGAAAAATCCTAACAATTGATATGTCTTTATCATAAATGATAGCAATTTAGTCATCTATTATTAAGAAATGACCAGTTTATTTTTTGTTTTATATCAATAAAAAAATATTATTTTCATATTCTATTAATTAATCGATGGCCTGTATGATTTATAATTTAGCAAAAGCACCTCGGCATTCCGCTTATGGGACAAAATCAATTTGTTGACATTTTGAACATCTTTGACAAAATCCCTGTCTTTGAAAACAAATGGGAAAAAGTGATTTTTTTTTTTTTTTTTTTTTGGGGGGGGGGTAATTTTTTGTGACAAGAATAGCTCTTTAAGTTGGGAATTAGTCTAATCAAACTCTTGTTTCCCATTGAAACTTAGAAGCTCCCAGATGTGATATATCATCGAACATGAAGGGTCCGTCGGCACATCTGAAAGCAAATAAGAAAACAAATAGTTCCGGTTACTAAATATCCCTACTTCCATCATAAACGCGCACATATCCCCAACCGGATGTGACTAATCCGGTACAATCAATAGATGAGGCCGTGTTAAATGTCTGACAGAATGTATATTTGTGTGTTTGCCAACTGCCAAAGCATAGGTGAATGTTGGAGGAAATGCCCTACTCAGTTGTGACTCTTCAACGATTAAGAAATTAAAGGGTTTTGCAAAGGTGTATTGATAGACGAATAGAAGCAGTCTTCAGCACCCAAAAGTGAAAGCTAGGCTTAATCACGCCACAAACAGACGTCACACCCGGTTGATCGGCAGTGGCAGAGCTAAAAAGCTGTTTCAAATCACACCGTTTTAGTGTGTCAAAAAATAAAAGTAATAAAATAAAACCAACAAACATAAGAAGAAAAAAGGTGGAAGGTATTAAAAAAAATATACGTATATGGGGAATATTCAAAATTAAAGTTATTTGATAACTTCATAAAGTTGGTAGTTAATAGGATATAATAGAATTAGGTAAATAGCAGAATTATGTGGAAAATCCAGTGCGTGTTGAAAGTTAAGGAAGAGTAGCTAATTTTACCAAGCGATATAATATTACCTATCAGAAACTGTTACTGACCTGTGCTCTCGATGTGATGTCGTCGGAGGTGGCGTATTAGCTTCCATAGAAGTTGACTGAGATCTTCTTCCCCTGTAAAATTTTAAACTTTTAATTGTTAATTCCCATTCATCATCATTAATATTAGGTTATTTTTAGCAGACATTAGTAGACTTGTTAAAATATAATTTTGACTGTTAAAACATGTTCAGAGGAATTATTAAATATATTTTTTAATAGAAACTCTTTCCAACTAATCTTTTCATCGCCGGAGAATAGAGGAAGTCTGGTAGATTACAATCAAAAATCAAAGACCTTGTGACCATAATTCATTTATTTTATAAATTCTCTCATATTTAAAATGAGGACAGACTAAGTTCCAAGAAATGGGGGGGGGAGGAATCAAAAGCACTAACTTCTTTATGTTTTAATTAAAATAAATTATCTTTAGAAATGATGAATATTAAATATCCGACTCTTACCAGATCGTAAGAAGTTGATCTCTGCCGAAAACATTTCCTCGTAATGCCAAGCCAGAAAACAGTTGGAGCCATTTATGGAAATAACATAAATATCCAATGACGGAGTGCATATTCCAAAAACTATTGTGTGAAACACAGGCAAGATTAGGCACTGACATACAAAAAAGTCTCTCGCTCCATGTTGTGTATTGAAATATACATCAATATTTGGGCTATAGTGTTGTTTGTGGTTTAAGCTTGAAAAACACTCCTCTGTCTTTACATACCCAACAAATTGGAGAGCTAATAAGAAGAATAGTCAGCAATTTGCGGGTATTGAAGGTTAGTCAAGAAAGCATGGTTCAGATTGCTGCCATGTCAATTCTCAGAGAGATTATCGTTTTATTGTTTCTAATGTCCTCCGTAATGAACATTCTGCTGTTAGGATCAAGCTACAACTTCAACTAGTTAGGAATATTAACGTCAGTTTACACATTGTAAGACACTTTGAGAAGCTGGTCCATGTGCACGAAGGTCTGCCAATGGTTCAGAAATTCTGACAGGGTTCGATTAAATTTTGCTAGATATATAATTGGTCTGAGCAATATTGGGTAAAAATCTTGTATACAGATGAGTCAAGTTGTTTGGGGTCTTATGACAGTCAAGAGAGGGAAGTGGGGTTATGATTTGGGCAGGTTTTTCTTTGGAAGGTCGTACAAACTTGATCTTCATTGAGAAAGGCCTTGTATGCCTCTAATTGAAGACAGTTTTATTTTTATGCATGACAGTGCAAGGGCCACACACAGCAAACATTGTTGGTCACTACTTAGAATGGCTTCAATTCAGCATATCGTCCCGACTTAACCCCCAACGAATAAACATCAAACACCTTTGGGATGAGCTGTCAAAGTCTCAAAATGTCATCCAATAATGCCAGGGAATTTACAGGAATTAAGAATGGCTATTCCTATATGGAGGAGTATGAAAATATTCCGTACCACTCAATTCATAACCTCGTAAAATCAAGAGATGTATTTTTTGGCCAGGCATCCCAATGAAAATAGCTTCCTGTCACATACTCCAACAATGACAAATTAAATTTTAATAAATTCCCTCAATAATTATACAGCCAGAATAGACAAACTGGCATGGAAATAATGGTATTTTTGGTCATGGAATTTAAGTACCAATAATTTATATAAGTCCTTTCATTTTTAAAACTTTATAAATCCATTTAATGTTTCATGCTGTTTTGTCTTTACAAACACATTAAAACCAGATGGTCAATTAATCATGAAAAACTACAATTAATTTATTGTAATGAAAAAATTAAGAGTGTAATTATTATTTTTAAAAATTATTATTATTATACATAACTTAACTATATACCATCTAAAAATAATCATTATCTGTTTGTCAATAGAACTTGAATAAAGATGTATAAAGATGTGAATTAAGACAAAATTACTCTCATAAAATTTTTTTTGTGGGTAAAACTGTAAATTGTAAAAGGTCTTATAATTACGGACAGCTTATTCAAAGTATAAAAAAGAGAACACTGTTGATTGAAATTCTTGCTTTTACAAAAGTACCTTTTAGTTTTTTGGTGTTTCTTGACATCATTAAGAAGGGCGAGGGTCGATGGTGTTAGGCGTGCATGGTACACCTGCTGGAACAGAGGAATACAAGTAGTACTCATACAAGAAGTGTCTTGTTGAGGATGGACAATTTGACTGACCGGCAATGAAGTGGCTCTCATTTCCCTGAGATCGATATTCCTGAAAAAGTCGGACAGTAGAAGCTCCTCGATGGACGGAAACCTTTCTTTAGGATTGTTGAAGATGAATTCTAACACGTCAACCACCTGTGGGTAAGTAGAAATGTCCAAGAGATTCGCCGCAGTCGGGACAGCGACAGTCAATTCATACCCAGCGCACATCTCAAACAAAACATGCCCTGAAAAAAATTCAACAATGTTGAACTGCAATATAGAAATTACTGATTCTTTTAAAAGTTAAAAATATGTTAATACCGAAGCAGATGACATCTATCACGGTCGGGTCATGCCTGAACCTTTTAGAAATTATTGGATAAATCCTAGAGGTGAAGCCAAACAAAACATTTTCCAAACCGCTCAGTCTGAAATAAAATCAAAACCAATTACTAATAGGATTTTTTTTTTCTATAATAAAATAATTTTAAAACAAACTAAGAAACCGAACACAAATTATAAGAACAAGCAACAAATAACACTTGGTGAAATACAAGTTTTATAATTATACAGACAAATAATATATTAAACAGCAAGTCTATGAAGGAGCGAAAGCTATAACAGTCCAGTTGCAATCATTAATGGGTTGGAATTATTCACTGGTCAATTTTGAAAATGAGGCCGACTCGAGGTAGAATTGTTCATTATATGACAGTTGCCAGGAACACTATCAGACTAAAAGACCAGCCTTTAACTTCCCACTGATTTACACTTTTGATGAAAACTGCCAATAATAAAGAAATATGACACGTTGCGGATACAAAGGGCGTACCCGACATCAGGTTAATTTTTTTTTTTTTTGTGGTCACCATCCGAATCTAGCCGCTTCAGAGAATGTACAGTTATAGCTTTCTTGTTGAGTTCGCCCTTCGTATCCGTCTGAAATATGAAGAGAACGATACGTTGCTGGTTGGATTGTAGTCGGAAACTCCATAGGCGGGCGGATACTAAGGGCAAACTCAACACCGCTCCTCGCTCTCCGCTGTATGATGCAATCCTTTTATGTTTCGTTTAGTTTGCATAAAACGCTTGTTTTGTGCATTGCTTATTTTGTTGCTACTGTTATCATGATCTTATTGTGTGCAATAATGGATGTTAACAATAATAGTGCGTTTACTGGATACTCCAGAAAACAAGTGAAAAAGGAGAATACAGGGAACACTGTTTTGGCAAAAAAGAAAAGGAACTCTGGCGAAGAAGAATACGATCAACATACTTTAAAAATATTATTGAAAATAATCAATCTTCCATGCCCATGCTCAACGAGGAAACGGAAGATGACCAACCCAATTCGTTTTCAGTCATTTTAATATTATTTTATGTATGTATGTTTTCAGAATACAAACTCTATAAATAAAATGTGTGTTTTTTGATTAATTGAAGTTCAACCAAATTCCTGATCAATCTCTAGATGGGGTAGCCATTAACAAACAAAAAATTAGTCATCCTTCAACGAAAACAGGTTTAATCTTTTTTGTTGAGTTCGCCCTTCGTATGTCAGCAGAAAAATTATTTTCAAATGCGTTTTTCTCAACGCCTCCTTTTGTCGAGTTTGCCCTTCGTATCCGCAACGCCTCATATATAATCAAAAGAACTGAGAAAAACAAAATTATTTGCAAGGAAAAATAGTGTCTGTTATGAATTATATTAAAAAAAAAAAGAAATGGTTACTACTTGTGTGTTGGACTATAAATTATTTTACAACCAAAGAAGGAAAAAAAAAGGTACAACTCTAATTATTTGTTTATTTGCCAATATAACTAGGTAAAAAAATTTAATAGTTGAGTTTAACGAAAACACATCATTAGTGACTAGTTTTTTTAACCTTTATTGCCTTACTAATCCTTTTACAACATTTAGTTTAAAAATAGATAAAATCAGTTTAATTTCATCCTTCAAAGAGCCAAAATTGAGTTTAGATTTAATTTTTTTTTGGATAAAACAAAAAATTTGAGTTACAAATTTATTTAAAATTTTTCCTTAAAACCATGATTTTAAGTCGAGTATCTCGCCCAGATTCTTTGGTCATGTAGTGTCTGATAAACAGCCCATGTCCTGGGTTGTGCTATGCTCTACCATCCACGATGGTCTACAGCAGTTTAGAGCAATCAGAAATTCCAGTCAAAGAGAAGGTAGTGGATGGCTACTACAAACCATCATTTATCAGTTTCCATGATAGGAAGTCAAGTCCGAATGATCCGTAATGTAAGGTTGAGCTCTAAGTCATGAGACGAATTCGTGGGGATGGCCCTCTTTGATGTCCCACATCGGGTTCTTTACTACTGGAGAGGCGCGGCGAATATTCACAAATCATCCATGTGCCATGAGTCTCAGCACAATGACAGTCAGTTATAGCACGGGGTGAAATGTCCATGCCTCTACTCAACTGATTATCAAACAAAATGGATCGTTGAACTACGGTGCATTGGGGAAGTGGGAAGCTGTGTTCCCATTCGCTTCGTTTATTAGGAACAGCTCTGCATTGATGCACGAAAAAGCACGACCTCGAGTGATCCACCGGTTACTTGAAGAATGTAGGGATTATTGTAATGAATTGACCAGCGAGTCCTCCTGGCATAAATCCTATAGGACATTTATGGGACATGAAAAAGAAACATAATAGACATCGTTTGCCGCCTGTGACAATAGCTTCAAACTGCTTTTGATAATGAATGGGCTTCTATTTCACAAGTATTTCGTTTACTTATTTACACAATGCTTAGGATATTTAAGATCCCCCTCAGGCCAGAGAAGGTAATAAGCATTATTAAGAATATTTTCCAGTGTTTTAGTGAATTTTCTTTTAAATTATCATGATTAAATAATTGTTATTAAAACTCTTGAATTTCTAGTCTCAATTAATTTGACATTAAAATGAATATGCTTTAATTAATCTAGTGATAAAAATACATGCAGTTTGGAATAAACAACAAAAACTGAGTGTCCGTTTTTTTGGTTTTGAGTGTATTTCGTACATAATTGATATTGACGAGTTTGGATTAAAAAAAAGTTTAGTTAGGCATGTATACGGACGGATGAATTTTTAACTTCTTCCTCAGTATAATTTGGACGAACTTCAATAAACAAGTAAAACAAACAAAAATGTAGGCATACTTAAGAGATGAATAAACATGGCTTCTATTGCAAATAAATAACACGTCAAAGCTTATTGGAAAGTCTGGAAATAAAGCAATTATTGTATTTTGTCCTTCAAAATGTCTATTTCACCTTCTGAATAAACGGCGCTCCGCTACGCTAAACATGCACAACCGATCCGTCTTGTGGGTTTTAATTTATTCAAATGCCTCGCTATGAAGAATGCTGTTCTTTCGTATTTTCTTCCTTCCAGGAAATCCGTCATGCTACGCACTCGTATATTTTCATTGATAATCATTTTAAACTTTAAAATCGTAAAATTCATCCATATGAGGAGAGTGCAAGCGTTGTTCTTTGATGCAGTATCCGATGCCGAATTTGCCGAAAAGACTCCCTTATGATCCATTAAAGACTGACTCGTTATACGTCGAAGCTTGTTAAAAAAAATCTTAACGTGATTTTGTTCGGATTCGCATTCACTGTTAACGAACTCGAATTCGCACTTGCTCTGGGCCCATGCACAGTCGGCTGTTTTTTAAACACTCAAAATGATTATAAGAATTGTTTTCTATATCCAGCCCTAAAACGCGTTCATATGAAATAGATATTAGCTTAAAGTTGAAATTTTTCTAATTTTAAATAAAAGTTTGGATCAAGTAAAATATGAGTTTATGTTATCTAAGGAGTTATGATTTTATACGATTCGTTGAAGATTTTAATTAGGAGAAAAAAATGGGCCAGAACTTACTGAGAAATCATTGTTTTCAAAGAGAGACACTTAAAATTATTAATCCATTTTCCAGCCTATTATCGACAAAGTTTAAGGAACACTACTGAACTCGTTCAAAAACTTATTGTCTAAATCAGCCACGATAATGATTTAATAAAAATCGGTGATGCTACGCAGCCGATAGTTCTGAAACGACATTATTTTTCTAAAGGGAATTTTACAGGGCTTTACAAGCTCATAACCAATAAGTGCTGGTAAAAGTCCGGTCCACGCGTAAATAATTTACAACCGGAGATAAAAGAATAAAACGTTTCAGTTGTTTTTCGTGATTTCATCCTCATTTTTTCACTTTTTATTAGCCGGAATTCTAAATATTATTGCAATAGCCTGAAAGAAGAAATATTCTGCTCTCCAGTAGTCGTAATAACGTTAAATCTTGGTAAAGTACAGAGGAGTTATGAATTTTTAAATAGAACAATTGATATCCTAGATTAAAAAATTTGCCTCCGGCTAATCAAAACCAAAAATGACTATATTATATTACAATCAAAATTATTATATAATGGATTTACAGGAATCTGAATTAGTTTTGACAGAGAACAATTTTTCTTCCTACTTTACTGGGTCATTTGTTTTTTTACAACTTTTTTACACATATCTCATTTAATACAGCCCAATATATTATTTTATCATACCAATACAAATTACTGATTTATAATAACCTTGAAATATGCAAAACGAAGACAGAAAACCTAATTTTAAAACATACACTTAAATTGGTTATTTTTTGCGGCTTCTAAGGCCCATCGGGAAGAATGCTCAGACGTGTGATGTTTAGTGATAGTTAATAATAAATATTTTGATTGAATTTAAAATTTCTAGCATTGCATACATTTATTTTTTCATATCCTACATGTATTTATATAATATAAACAATGTTTAAAAATCCCAGGCACTGAAGATGATCTCAATAAAGATCGAAACGTTGGCACGATAAAGAAAATGTTTTCTAAAACCTACTGACACCAGACCGCATCTCACGAACTCTGTCTAATATTTTATGATCGTCGAAAGAGTTTCATGAAAATATGTGATTCTTGTTGCTTGTGATATGTTGCTTCAATTTTTTTTAAAAACAAAAACCTTTTAATGATCTTACAAAAATGATACTAAATTGTTAATTTTTATCGTAAATGATTTCATAATATTTCTTGTGTCTATCGTAAAAAATTGATGTGATGACTTCATCATGCATAAATAATGTTTAGAATTTTCACATGCAAAAAATAAAATATTTGGTTTTATGGTATCCAAATTTTGTTAAAACAAAAAAGTTTCTGATTATATGAGTATTTCCAGGTTGGTTATCACAAAATATATATTAATAATTTTTTAATTAATTAATATTTATGAAAGGTATCGGTTGAGATAAAAAGTCAGCGTCACGAGCGGGATTCGAACCCACGACCTTCGGCTAAATACGCCGCTGCTCTACCACTTGTGCTATCATAACCTCTATCAACCCGGACACTAACTTCCCATCTCAGCCCCACCTTTGAATTTTCCCTCCTTTTGGCCATTTTTCAATTTCATTTTTATTTCATCTAAACCCCCCCCACCACTTGAGCTATCGTGACCTCGATCTATTGCAACACCAAAACAATGGCCGCACAGACAAATGAAATGGCGACAGAGAGTTTTCGTGAAGATATACTTCTGTTTAATTATTAAATCCATTAAAGTTCGTGGTCCGACATTTTTCAATGAATTAATATTTATGAAAGGTATTGGTTGAGATAAAAAAGTATGGGTCACGAGTGGGGTTCGAACCCACGACCTGCGGCTAGATACGCTGCTACTCTACCCCTTGAGCTATCTTTTTATCTCAACCAATACCTTTCATAAATATTAATTAATTAAAAAATGTTAATTGGTCAATCGGACCACAAACTCTAATGGATTTATAAATATATTTTTTTATTATGATCCGCTCTATTCCACTGGCGTAGGCAACCAAAAACACACTTTCATAAAAAAAGTAGTCTTTATTTAGAAAAAACAAAGATTTTAGGGTGATCAAATATTTAAAAAAAATTTCATGTAACACTCAAGGCTGCTGCCTCCGTCTGTGGAATAAAGTGAATCATAATAAAAAATAAATTTAATAACAACTTATAAATTAGAACAACAATATTATAAATATAATTTAATATAGTTTTTATTAATAAATATTTTACAATTTAAAAGAAACACTTGTTCAATGATGTTTTTATATTTTAGTAAGTTGAACTCATCGTAGGAAGAAAACAGAGAAAATACGGGCCGAGTTAATAAATATGGTCATGAATTCTATAATAGACTTGAACAAATGCTTTTGTTTTCTCCAAGGATCTGCTCAGAGAAGACCCCCTTTTCGAAATGCAAACACGAAACAGAGGCCTAACGACGATATTTAAAATTTCAACGGACGTCGTCACCAATTTACCTTGCCACTCCGTTTTGTATAATTATGTTGCCAGAATGAAGATGGGAGCACGGAGGAAAGCCTCTTTCCTTCAGAAATAACAGCGCTTCGAGTATCTGCCTACCGAGCCTCTGTACTTGAGAGATGGGGAGGCCTTCGGATTTTTCGCCGTACTTGTCCCCCCAGTCTTCTTGCCAGACGCTCTGAAAAATAATAACTAGTATTACAGAAGAAGTGTTTGCTATCCTCAAATTAATTGTTTGTAAATTCATTAATCAATGGATTAAATTTGTATTTTTTATACCTTAATTTATTTATTGTTATTTACGCCTAGAACTTTTCTTACAGTAAGTTTCGTTTTGTAACATGATAATTAAACATGATGAGAGAAGACACCCACTAGTGGCACATCCTCACACTGTACTCATACTCATCACTGAAGCAAATTCCTAGGCCATTGCTTTTCAGCAGTCGTGAAGGATTTTCGTGTGGGGTTAGTGTGTAAAGTTGCTTAAGGAGGTTTGGGTGAATAGAAAGGGTATTGTACACTTTCTGATAACGTGTTTTTATAAGGCCCTGAACGATTGGAATATCAATGTCAGTGTGAATGGTCTTATTGGATATGTAGAATGGAGGAATTTTCTTGGGATTTTGGATTGGAGAGGTTGGATACGGAGCCCTAAATTTCTATTCCGTAGATCTATATCGGACGAATGAGAGTTTATGTAAATGGTCAGTTTGTTGTTGAGGGTTAGGTGAGATCTATGGTCCAGTAGTCTTAGTAAGAGTTTGAAACGACGGTTCATGCCTTGTCGTTACTGGTGGGTGTGTGGATTCGACTCTTTTATTAATGTACAGCCCAAGGTATCGTATGTCAGCAGTTGGTACCAGTATGCCATTCAGTCGTAAAGGAGTACAAAGTGACTTCATCGCTTTTGCGGTACCAGTTCTAATAGTGTGAGGTGACTTTGCAGATAGGAGTTTACAACGGACGAGCTACAGTTAGATAGATGTGTCTTCGGCAAATGTGTTTGGGGAAGTAGGAATGTCAAGAATGCATATTATAAAGAGGATTTGTTCAACTTCCTTGATAGACCCCAGATTTTACTGGAATATAAAAGGAAAACGATGTTCCCTGACAGACACTGCAATATCGGTCTGTCAGGTAGGATCGGGAGATAAGGTAAAAGGTACTGGTAAGAAATTTCTCGAATTTTCAGCAAACCCAGGTGCCGTTCCAGGTCGAATGCCTGGGTTACGTCTAGGAAGTGGTAATAGTGTCTACCTCACGGTACGCCTGTTGCACAGTGGAGTGAAGTGAGGAGAACATTATTATAATATTCATACAAGGGGAGGTTAGAAAAAACGCACTTAGGCCCCAAAAACAGGTAAGTTGGAAAGGAACTAAACAATTCGGGCATACAATCATAATCAATATTAGTCTCAACTTCCTATAATGTCTCAACTAAATACAAAGGAGAGGAAGAAAACAGGAGAGCATCTGATACAATGATATGGTATACAGATGGGTCCAAAACAAATGAAGGAACTGGATCAGGCGTTTTCTGTACAAGCCCAAAACAGGAGCAATCAAAATCATTAGGGAAGTACACTTCGGTCTTTCAAGCAGAAATACATGCGCTGGAAAATCTTAAAAGAGGTTACACTGGGAAAAAAGCTCCTCATCAGATCTGATAGCCAAGCAGCCACTGAAACATTAGCATGTGAAAGAATCACATCGAAATCAGTCAGTGAATGTATCCAAAATTTCCAAACGTAGGGAAACACAACAACCTCATGATATCTTGGGTGCCAGGGCCTGGGGTAATTTTGGTAACGAGAAAGTAGATAGTCTGGCCAGAGGAGGATCTGCAAGACCAGATATAGGCCCCGAACCTATTCTTGGTTAACAAAAATTAACATAAAATCCTACATTGCAGAATGGATCCAAACAAAACAAAAGGAACATTGGATAATCTCTAGCGGTACTAGATATAGGAACTTACGATGAAACCACCCTCACCAAGACTGGCAAAAGCACGGTTGCAATTGGAGAGAGCCAAACTCGTGGTAAGACTACTAACCAGTCATTGGTATCTGCGAAAACATCTACACAACATGGGTATATACAACGATGATCTCATTGCAGATGTAATGAGGAGGAGAAAACAGCCAGTCATATCATCTTCGTTTTCGAAGTAACAGCTCAAGATTTAACCTAACGTAAGGAAATACTTAAGGAATCAAATTGTAGCAGCGACAGTCAATAACCTGAACTTCTAAGACTTCTAAGGCCGAAGGATTTTGCCTATTGCACTAATTAAGGTACTAGGAAGGTACAATAAGCCAAAAGGCTGCAGCGCCTGGAGATCGCAAACCAACTTCCTAGTATCCTTTTTTTTACCTTACCTTAAGAATAACATTTTCACACAAATCAAAACTGAATCAATTATTATATTTGGAAAAACTCGTTGTTGAACCATTTTCTGGCATTCTCGTCTACGTCCGTAATAGGAGAAGGTGGAAACGCCACGGCTTGTGAATAGACAAGGAAGACGGAAGTCGGAACCCGATCCGAATTTGTCTTCCTTGATAGCTTTCGGTTCTCCTCTATCATTTCCGACCCATTATTCAATTTCAGGTAACAACTACGCGATTCATTGTCGTCTAATGCATCCTCCGGCCTAATTAAATGGTCTGATGGTTTTGAAGGGTCACATTTTATCTAAACTGTAAGGGAAATATCAAATTCCAATTCGCCTTCCATAAAATAGAGTTCAATCTTAAACAAAACGATAAAAAAACTATGTAAGTATTAGGCAGGAAATGTTTCTTTTGCAGTAACATCAAATCTTTACAGCTAATACCTTTTGTGTTTAAATTTATTATTCTATTAAAATTATTATAAGTTAGTAAAAAATTATTTATTGATTTTTTAACGATTAAAATTAAATATGAATTTGCATCGGAGACCTTTTAAGCGGGAGTTTAGTTTCTCTGTGGTGGGTCAAAAAACTGCACTCCCTGAATATATTAAAGAACGATCAAAGCAAAATTAATGGTTGAACAAATAGTTTTAAGCCTGAGTAATAAATAAATGAAAAATATTACCCGATGGTTTTTAACTGTTTTTTTTTTAAACGAGTTTTGTCTAATTATTTTTATATTATTCAACCAGTTGAATTCAGATTCCTAGCGTACAGCCCAGATTTTCAACAACAGTTCAAACTGTGTTTTCTTGGATTGGACCAAGGAGAATGTGTTGAATTGTACTGATTAATCATGCAATCGACGAGATCACTCGTACGCAGTCGACAAGACAAAGGACTTAGCCGGATCGATCGTGTTAAACTATTTATTCTCAATCTCAAGACATTGGGCTAATTGCAATGCAATAAAAGAATGGATTAAAAAGAAATTTTTCAAAATTTCAGTGAGATTTCGGGTAAATTGTCATTCGCTCATTTTTTTTGTCTTGGTACATTTTGAAGATCTACGACTTATTTTACGTCTGAAAAATTTCTTTTTACATGGCGGACTCTTATAGCCAACATAAAATCTTGCCTAGGGATAAGGAAACTAGAGTGATAATAGCAAGATTCTGGCTCATCCTTGAATTCAACTATCTAGAGACAACGATCGATTGCTATAAATATTTTACTAGAGAATAATTTATTATTCATTTTTCATTTGCGTATTAAAACAGATTTCCCGTTCGCTAAAGTGGAAAAATACGGCAGAAGGAGGAATATTTGTCAGGACGAGGAATCATATTGACGAACTTGACGGTTCGTTGATGATATCCTAGTCCCTGGTAATCTTAGGAATATCTTGATTACGAAAAAAAAGAAAGCAAGTGGGTAGAATATTAGATATTTGTCTGATACCAGGTTTAATATACAGCCCTGTAAATTAAACCATCATTACTTGGTAATGTACGACAAGGGTTGTTGAGAGATCTTACACTTTGGACGGGCTCGAAATAACGCAATATTCTGATTATTAAAAAGGTAGATCAAATAAGAAACAGTGTGATCCAAAGAATACTGTCAAGAACGATGTGACAAGAATGAAATATGAAATTTCGTTATTATTAGAAAGAAAGAAATGAACATAAAAAGTGACCGATTGGAGGCCATTAAAGAAACAGAATAATTTTCTTTACAATCGTTTTAAACTCAACATAGTTTTTGAGAATGCCATGCTGTTACTTTTATAACGTGAAATATCTGCTTATGTGTCATTAGTTTGAGACTAGAGGCGATAAAAATTTTCTAGAAGAGCGTATTCAAACCTGAACTTGCTCAGTGCAACAATTGCTGAATTTAAAACGGACATACAGGCATCAGATCAAACCCGACATCGTACTCGCCTTGCATAAAAAATGCTACATACATGGATCGACTCCGTGGGTCCAAAAACGCAAAACTATACCAAATGTATTATTTTCTCCTTTTATTTGTACTAGCTAAAAATAATTGAAATTCTAAGCTGATTTATTTTTAATGTTTCATTGAAATAAATGTGAGGAGTTTGATTTTAAACTTTATTCATTTACAAAAATCCGGTTGAAATTATATGTTAATTTTAGTAAGGCTAATATTTTGCATATTACCAACTCGACGGTTCATATCAAAAATTTCAACCACGGAGATCTTAGAATTTTTCAACCTATCAAACGAGAAGGATAAACCTTTTATTTTTGACTATGTAAACGATAATATGGAATGCACCCAAATTGCCTGTTTTCTTTTTTTCTCAGACAAGTGGTACAGATCATCAGGGACCGTTGACTCACAAAATATTACAATAATATAAATATGTGGCCGAGTGATGTAGCAAAGTAAGGTGAAATGGTTATCGGTTAAAATGTTTTTGTTTGTAACAGCTATAGGTTAAAATTTTTGCTGTTGTTGGTCAATGTTAAAATGTTCGCAAGTGTTAAAACTTAAGGGACAAACTTGGTATTGGATTTTACACCCTCCAAAACGCCTGGATACAAATGGACTGCCGTAAATTAATTAGATTAGGAAAAACAAAATAAAGCGTTTGTGCATCTTTAACATAAAATCTAAACTTTCTTGACTAAGGCTGAAAAAAACTAAGATTTTTATAGTTCTAATACCGTAGGCAGTGGATGTAAACTAGAGGAGTTAAGAATATTTACGTGGAACAAAGGACATCGGAGAAAATAAAATTTGCTCAAAGCTATAATCCAGATGAAAAAGTCTAGTTTTAGTTTGATTTAAAAATAAAAATTATTAGGTGTTAAAACGAATCCGACTTATCAAAAAAATTAAAAATTGAAAATTTCTTTTGATTTGTGTAACAGTACATTTAATCTCATACAATACTATCCTGCTTTCATTTTCTTATCTTAGATTAAAATAATCAACTGATATATAATAAATAATCTTGAAACAGAGGCACCATAAAGGCAGCTAAAATATTTTACTAAAATTTCTTACTATTTTTTTCTCCTAGGAAAGTAGGTCCTTCTAGAACGTCCCTTGTCGATGGAATTCTGGAGGTTGTTCTTACTTTTGAACTCTACTAATTTATTAGCTTATGGATAATATAATTTAGGTATCTTTCCACCCGGAGAATTAATGTGTAAGAATTCAAATCGGAGTAGCCTTCCTCTTTTATGGATTTTTATTTGTCAGTCAAGAATCGTCTGTCTTGTATTCATTGGGATTTTCTTTCAAGATTTGGGTACAAAGCTTCAATGTGCTTTTGAATGCTATTCCCCTTCAGTGGGACCGCACATAAGTTCTTCAAAATCATTATCTTTAAGTAATATATGATATGTTTAGACACAATTTCATCTAGTTGAATTTGTGGAAAGACAGATAAATGAAAGAAGGAGGTAAATGGAGTAGAGAGAGAGAGAGAGAGAGAGAGAGAGAGAGAGAGAGAGAGAGAGA
>CM077103.1:6748797-6772429 GCA_039619505.1 Cimex hemipterus | reverse complement strand
GAACACAGACCATTTAAAACAAAAAAAATAATCTCTAGGCGTAAACAGACGTCTTTCTAATCTATTCTCCAGAAGTAGAACATCTGAACTTCTAGAGACTAGGCCATTTTAACGAAGACTTCTGACGACTGTTTTAGAGGTCACCTTTTCACGGACCACATGGACTTGACTACCTATCAAGGAAGCCTTTAATGACAGTAGAACAGAAATACAACACGTTATTAATGATGTATTTTCATTTGAAGTCAACTATTAATCTTTATTACATTGCTTTTTTTTGACTGGGGCTTCCGACATCTAGGTCATTTCAGCCCCCAACTAAGCAAGCCTTCATTCTATTTACCCTTTCAAACACTACATTCATACACCTAAATACTTCCATACAGTACACTCATTCCGTTTGGCCAGTGGGACACTTAATATTCATCCACCGACCAATACTCAAACCAATCTAGATTGGGGTCGATGGAGTACTTTTATAAATATTCCGCCAGCGACCCTGAACACACACTCATACGCTCTCAACGTTGGAGGGGCGATGATGACATTATATTTCCCCTCACCCTTCGCTATTCACTCTAATAAATACATTCACTCAGACAAAATAGACACTCAATAAATAAGGTATACTACATTTAAGAAAAAAACAAACATTTCCCCTAAAAAGCGGAACAGGAGACCTAGAAACACGCTGCAGTGCTCTAGTACCATTTTCAGATTGGATGAAGCCAAGGAATGACATGTTTCCAGTATGTGGGACACATCGAGCAACCTTTCTCTGCATTAGAGGCATTATGCTGGTTTTGGCCCAAGAACAGGTGCCCGTGTGTCAACGACATATGGCCTATTCTTAATCGAGTAAGGACGAATCCTTGTTTCAGACTCAGATTCTGAGGAGCCATCTACGAATCGTGCTTTTGACGCGTAAAAGCCTCTCGGACGACCCGGCCACTGACGCTGCCATCTTTCTTTTATCATGTTCTTTACTGCTAGCTTGGCATCACAGGGCCTGGTCACGATGGTCCGGTCTGTAGGATGTCCCTGCCTGTGCCGCCTCGTCCGCACGTTCATTACCCTAGAGCCCGACGTGTCCGGGGATCCAGACAACAACCACCGTTTTTCCGAGGATCTATTATATAATTACTCTGGACAATGAATAAATAACAGTGATGGTTTATTTTTGCTTTGTGCATAAAAATCAATAATCTATCAACTTTTAACCTATTAACCCCGCCCCGAGGAATCTTGAGTACTCTGGGGTGAATGTGTGAAGTCTGGAGAGTAAAAGAAAGTTATTAGCGAGAGTGGTGAGGGTTGAACCCCGCCCCGAGGAATATCGAGTACTCTGGGGGAGTGCAAGTGACCAGACCTCTGTGTTTCTCTCGAGTGTTGTGTTTGTGTCAATTTATCGGAATGAATGTAATTTATTAGTGTGAAAGGAAGGGGTTGCTTATAACCCCGAATATCGAGTACTCTAGAGGAATGAATGTGACCAGACGTCTATGTTTGTGGTGATGTTTATAAATATATATGTTTTTGTTTTTTATTCTGTATTTGACACCCTGTGGTACAAACGAGAGACTGGCATTCTAGAATATCGACGTTGTATATATCTGAAATCTGAGAGTCAGTAACCAGATCGAGACGCTCAAATGTCTGCAGTTTAAAACAAAATATGTTCAAAAGAAAAAGATGGAAAACACGCAGAAGGCCGGCGATGGCTTCAGCTGTTTGTCGGTCCATAAACTTTCCCCATTTTATTTTAACCTATTTAACATATTTATTATTTAAAAAAATACGTTAGTGAAAGCATGAAATAATTTAAAATAATTAAAAACAATTTAATATCAATTAAACATGATTGTTGTTATTGAAGTGTTAATTCTAGCAGGTTATTATTCAAATTTTGCCTTCCAAATTTATGAAACGTATTTAAAATAAAATTTTATGTTTACCTATGTCTTTCAGGTGTTGGAGAAGGGTATATCTCGGACATCCTTTAAGGTAGTGTGTGCAGGCTGTGTGCGCCTCTTCTTTCGCTTTCCTTTCCAGCTCCAGACGTTCTTGGCCTCCGCCCTCCGCCTCAAGTGCCATGTACTCGTATCTGCCTCCATGTCTGCAAAGGGAGAGAAAAAGAATGGATTGTTTTTCAAACTGAGAAAAGGTTGAAAGCCTGGGGGAAATGGACCCATTCCGTTGTTTACCCATTAAGACAGATTGATTTCATCAGGAACCGAAACAGATACTGAAAATCGGGGCATATTGGATATTTTATCCGATTTGTATGTTTGAGGTAAGTAAAAGGAGAATATGTTTACTCACAAAATATAAAGGAAGAGATATCTAAGAATTGTTTTGAGAAAGATTACAAGGTTATGTACAAATTATTTTGTACGAATTACATGGCAGTTTTATTACTATATACGTAAATAAATTTGTTTTAATATAAATAAAATATATTTTTCACTCATTATTGACAATTTAGACCGTTTAAACGTTCCTTTTTCTTATGAAATTCAGAACAGATGATTTGCTACGGTCACAGAAAGGAAAAGCACAGTCGATACCAAAACTTTAAGTGGTTTAGTCGTAGTTATTAAAAGATAAAACATTTCCGCTGGTTAATGCGTTGATATGAAAAAATGTAAATTGGCTGACAGAAAAAAATACAAATGGGTTGAAATCGTTGGAAAGAAATATTGAAATTGAGCTATTCCCTTGCTTCGGAGATCCTCCCACGAGCGCTGGGAAATCGAGACAGCCAGCCAATATGTTCCTTCTATAAATCACATCGTTCTAATGGAACTGTAAGCAGCTTCAATCATCTCAATCGAATGGATTGCAATACACATGTAAGCTCCTTTGATATGCTTGCCAAAACAACTTGCTGGTTATAACTTACGTCTCGATTAGTATAAAAAATGTCAATACACTTCCTTCAAATATCAATCCTAAAGGTTGTACGTCATTTGCCAAATTTAGAAATGATTTATCTCTGAAAATGTTCAGCAATTCGACGACTGTCGTAATAAAGCTCAAAAATCTCTCGAAAGTGTGCAAGGACGCACAAGTAGGTAGATTTGGATCATTAAACCGAAAAGCTTTATAAACGAGATTGTTACGTTTTGTAAAAGATGTAGTTTTTGTAACAAAATACTACAGGTCATGTTCAATTTTTTCAGTGAAATATGACGATGAAAACACGAGAACCGAAGTTTTAGCAAGAATGCTTCCAGTATCATAGACATTTTTTAAAGAAACTTAAAATTTCATTTTACTATTTAAGACATTATATACATATGCAGTAGTGGTTTAGGTTTCCATTTTCTCTTCCAGAAACGCGTCCAGTAGTTGGGCGTTTCATTTCGTCCATTCTGCCCGATGAGGCGTCTATACCGAATCTAAGTCTGTTGAAATTTTATAAATCCGCGATCGATTTGTAATTTGCTCTTCGATTGATTAGTTAGTAGATAAATGATCCGTAAAGAAAATTTCTGTGCAAGTTACGCATTTAACATCGTGTTAAGTTGATCTTCGCTTAATGAAGATGTTGATTTAGTTGTGATTAGAGTGAAATATATTTTTTTAATAGGTCGATTATTTGATGTCAAACAAACAGGTTACCCATTAAATTTTGATTTTAAATTGATTGAAATGCAAAAAAAGGTAAAATCCTTGTGCGTAAATGTATTTTTATATTTGAAGCGGATTAACGTTTTGGAAGAATTATACTGTTTCTTTTATGGAACTGTTTCAAAAATTGCACAAGGTGAACAATGCTTAATATTATATATGTATATTACAAACATCATCTACAAAGTGGTTCGTAACTATCGAATTTATTTAAAATATACCTTTGTATTGGTTTAGGTTTCCATTTTTTCTTCCAGAAACATGTCCAGTAGTAAGCCGGCCGTTTCGTTTCCAGCTCCATTCTGTCCGTCGAGGAGTCTGTACCGAATCTAAAAATACAACTGTTTGCGCTTAGAATCCCTCCCACCGGTTAAATTCCGTTTTAACAAGGAAATTTAAACGAGATCATTTTCGGCTTGTAAAATTTCTCTTTCCGAGTGGAAACGGTTTGCGGTAAAAATCGCACCGTTCGATTTACAGATTGCGTTAAGAAGGTAAACTGTCCAAGTTGGAGAAAGAACGTAAATACGAAAAGTTTCGAGTGTTGCCGGTTCCCAGTAGCTCGTCACGTGACTTTCATTCAAGTTTATGCCACTCGCGGATGTGTCGGTTTGAATTATTATATCGGTTGCAGTTGGATATCCATCATGAAAATAAACCCATCGAGCATGTTTAAAAACAGATGGTGTTTATGTCTGCCTTCGTTATGCTAGTTAGTTAAATAATATTTCATAAACTCTACAATCTCCTTTTTCCAAGTTGCAACAGAAAATGATAAAATTATAAATTATTCAGATATCGTGAGATGCGGTCTGGTGTGATGTAGGTATCAGAAAAACATTATCTTTATCGTGCCAACGTTTCGATCTTTTATTGAGATCATCTTCAGGGCTCAAAGTGTTTGTCGACACTGGCACTCTCAACACGACATGGCACAATTACACAGAGCGTCTAGTTTTTGAAATTATGCATTTTTTAAATTAAAAATGCAATGTATTGTTAAATCCCGAGTAATATAGCAAATAACCATTTTCTTAGGGGTTTCTCATAAAAACACCTCCGTGTCATTAGCCGTTCCTGAGCTACGAAAGACGGAATATTGGTAAAAACGATGATTATTCAGAAATAATGGTCTAGTGTGTTTCATTCAGTTCAGAGAAAAATCTTTTTTTACCGTGCCCGTTTTGATCTTTATTGAGATCATCTTCAGAGCCTGGGATTTACAAGCATTGTTTCAATTTAACAAAACATGTAGTATATGATAAATAGTGAATTTTTACAATGCAAAAAAATATTTTATTATATTAGTTTTTACCTTTATGAAAATCTCAATGCAGCACTCATGAATATGTTTTTTCTATAAACATTATTGTTCAAACTAGGATAATATTTTTTTTGTTAATTATTTTACTTGGTATTGCGGCTTTATTAAACCGTGATTTTTACATTGATTATTTTACGTTTGGTAGAGAAGAGCTTTTAGACCTTTTCTGAGGGTGGTCGATAATAGTGAGGGTCAAGGGAATGATAATGATCCTGTGGATATATGAGGTTGTAGACATAGTAAGGAGTTGGGGGAATTCTTCTGAGGACTTTTGATTGGATGCTTGCACTCGTTTGTTCCCTTTTTAGGAGGCTTTTCTGAACTCCTCCCCGTCCATTCGGCATCTTTTGTATCCTACACGAAAAAAAAACCTGCACCCTAAAATCTCAAATTACGAAATTAAAGATATGAACATAGAGTAGATTTTGAAAAGAAGTACACGACGAAAAAATTAATGGAATTAAAAATATCGCTGAAAACGCAAGATGAACTGGATGTAGTCCTTAATAAATTCACGCAGGCAGTTCCTACACACTCGTTATTATCAAATCGTAAAATCCTATCTAAACGACCGCTGCAGACCGAAATAGGCCGGCGTCAGACAAGGGCGCATTCTTGGTCCCATCCTATTTGCAATTTTTACTGCTGACCTGCCGATACGTCCCATGACTATCCTTTTAATCTATGAGGGATATACAGTTTATACAGTCAAGCCACCTTCAACAGATAGCAGCATCTTGAGGTCATTGAAGAACGGTGCAAAAGGTGGAGGAATTTTCGATACAAGTGTCCGTCTGACGAGCTTACATATAAAAATAATTATAAATGCAGAAGGAAACATTTAAAAAAATAAGCAATATGCTATGTTTAATAAAAATAAAGTATTTATTAAAATTTAATTTGTCCTCTAAAAACTTTTTATATTTTAAACATTTTAATGGTATATGAATAAAATACATCCCGTCTCCGTTTAAAATGACTATATACTGACAATGTGCTCAATAAAGTAAACGAAATTCTGCCAGGATATTACAGTTAAGTTGACATTGTAGTCGCATAGGGAGCAAAGGTAATTATAATTCTGTCTCCACGGTTAATAATTGAATTTTGTCATTTTTTAGTTTAAAAAATAAGCGAATCTTTTTTATTGAACTGGTTGGTATAATCTAAATCATGACATGATTTGTTTCTTATGTTTTCTGTGTACGATCTGTTTGCCGTAGAGAGATGGATCTTGCTTGGGCCAGTGATCTGTCCTTTTCACCAACTCCCATTCGGCACTGTGTCTGTTTAAATTCATCGGGACTTCGAGTTCCCGCGCTTTTCCAAGTGGATTTTATACCGTACAAGTCATAACCTCACACAATTTTTACTGGACTTATTTTTTTTAAATATTATTTGCCAAGTAATTTAATATTATTTGATTATCTATCTGTTGGTTACAAATTTGCCTTAATGACTGAATGTTTGTATTGTATAAAAAAAACCTCAGATACAATGGAAAAATTCTGCGAAAGAAATTGTTGTAGTCTGCCTCACGGTAGTTGAATAAGGTGGGTGACTTCCAATGATAAATGTAACAAGGGTTTTTCCTTTCAAGGTTGACAGTCGAAAATTTCTTTTTTTTTATGCTCCCGAAGAACTATCCATAACATTTCTTTTATTTATTTATTTTTATAATAGAACGTATATGGTACTTCATATATTTCATTTTTTGGTGGTTTTGATACATTAAAAAATATTCAGTTAATTAATGGACAAAAAATAGCATAAAATGACAAAACATTAGTTCAATATTGTTAAATGTTTAATATTAAATTTAATTAGTCTAACATTTATTGAGATATCGTGAGATGCGGTCTGGTGTGATGTAGGTTTCAGAAAAATATTTTCTTTACCGTGCCGACGTTTCGATCTTTATTGAGATCATCTTCAGGGCTCAAAGTGTTCGTCTTCTTCTGTGTCCTGAAGATGATTTCAATAAAAGATCGAAACTTTGATACGATAAAGACAATGATTTTCTGAAACCTACATCACACCAGACCGCATTTCACGATATCTCAATAATTATAGATTAACGGTCACTAATCTCTACAAATTTAAAATGAATGTTTTTTATAGTATATTTGTTGATCCGATGCTTTTTTTGTTTCATCTTGGTTGTTGTTAAATCGAATAATGAAATCTTTTGCTAATTAATTATTTTATTAATAAAGACTTTTGTTGCTTTGTAAGCTTATGAGATGTAATGATGTTTTTTCTATTCGAAGATTCAAAATTTTTAACCATTTAGCAAAACTTAATCAACAGCATATTATTAGGTATACTAACGGGTTTTTTTGATGCTTTCTAAGCCTATTTTGTTTAATAAAATTAATCTTTGTAGTAGTAATGGAAAAACTCAGAAAATTGATCAAAACAAAACTTAAAAACGTTAATAACGCTTTTTCAATTTTTTGTTTTCAGTAACCTCTTTTTTTAAACATAAAACAAGAACATGATTATGAAAATATTTTGAAATATACAAACACGTGAAATAACTACGAAAATAACGCACTTCTTTAAAGGCTTTGCGTCATTTGCAGAGTTTTAAGTTTAACCCAATCAATGCCAAGTAGTCTCTAAACTTTGAAGTATTTTATTATAAATATGATTGGAATCGTTAAAATGAACGCTGAACGAGATGCAGAAGAGAATGGCGTTAACTAAAGTTTGAACGTTTAACTAAAACCGGTTGAAACAACATAAAATTATATTGAAATTGTTTATTTTTCTCTTTTCTATATAATTTTCTTCCTTAAGAAAACCAAAATGCCGTTAATGGCTTCTTTAGTCTTCCAATGTAAATATTGACATGTAATGTAATGATAAGAAAAAATGCGTTAATATATTGCTGACATTTAATCAGAAGGGTGTTACTTGGTAGAAAGCTATGCATTGATTTTAAGGGTCATTGATGCCACATCCGAAAATAAGTTTCCAAGCTCTAGCTTTCTACTGTCAAGAAGTCAGCTCTTTGAAATATTGTATATTTATACAGCCAATTTTTCACAAGGTCGTATTTAACAGAGGAACAGCTTGTTCGTTTTAGTCGATATCGCCGGAATGGGTAATTGAATTTATTTAATAAAATGCAATAAATAAGTATGACCGTTTAGATTATATTAAATTTTACGAAAAAAAGTTTAATAAAATGGACATCCAACCTTTGGGCTCATTAATATAATAACTTCATATTTAAAGTTCGGATAAAAATAATAAAATGAGTTACTTAAATCACCACTCTAGGAAATAAATGAATCGGCCTAACATTATAACCTTCTGGTAAATTGATCATTATTGATCGTATACTATCATTTACGTAGCATTTATTTAGCAATCATAAATAATGCTTTTCAAATAAGGACTTCAGTAGGCTTCCGAACCAAAATTAGCAAGAGATGCACATCTGAAATATACAACCGAGATGGTTTGACAAAAAATAAGATAATTAATTGCTAGGTAAGTAAGGTATTGGTTCAGATAAAAAAGTCAGTGTTAAGAGAGGGATTCGAAGCAACGATCTTCGGCTAAATACGCCGGTGCTCTAACGATTTGAGCCACTAGCATGCCAACTTCCCATCTCAACCCACCTTTTTGTGTCCGAGCGGATCCAAGTCACGATAGTTGAAGTGTTAGAGAAGGGGCGTATCTAGCCGAAGATCATGGGTTCGAATCCCGCTCGTGCCATTGACTTTTTTATTTCAACCAATAACTTACATAAAGATTAGTCAATTGAAAAGAATTCAGACCAAGATAACTAAAGACGATAATATTGACAAATTAAATGAAAACTACAAACAGCAAAGAAGAGAAAATTTTATTGTTTAAAAAAGTTAAAAGTTGATTAACGATTAATTTTTGACCATTAATAATATTTTGCCACTCCAACAAGAATTATGAATGTAAATAATAAATGTTATTATATGAAAGATATATGCTCACATTGCAGTCTTACATTTTTATTTTTTTTATGTCTTAATGGTTTTCCGATCATGTTGTTTTTTCAAATGTTTATATAGTCATTTTTGTTTATAATTTTGTTGATCGTGTTTTTTTTTTTATTTATTTTTTTATTATTTGTTTTTTCGAGGGTTCGCAACAGAAGAGGTCATATAAACCCTCGGGGTGCCGGTGTTTTTGAAAAAAAAAGCCCATTTGTAAGCGCTGGATTCGAACCCGGGACCTTTACCTTACAGTGATGAGCGCCGTGTCAACGCCTAACCGTTACGGCCACCGACGCCCCCTTTTATTGTTTTGCAAAATTCAAAAACATTCTAATTTGCTTGAAAATCGACAAACTATTGAAAACCATAATTAATCAAATTGTTATAATTTGTCATTCTGTTACTTTCTTTTACACAATGTTCTTTTGGTTTTTGTTAAATTTTTATTTTCGTCAGAACAATGTTTATACTGTATTCATTTTTCAGAAAAAAATTGAGCAGAAATTTGACAAAAGTAGTACTTTTGACTTAGTATTTTTTGGGTAATAGTTCAATTGTAGCCTGTACATATTTTTACATGTTACAAATATGGACGCTCATGGTGTTTTGTCCAGGTCAACACTGCGACCAGCAATTTACCCAACACATGTCAAGCAATTCCAACTTCCGCTGGCGATAAATACGAGGGATGACAAAGGGCGAGAAGTTTTTAGGTTCTCAGGATGAAGAAAGTGTAGAATAAGTTTTATCAGCAGGGTTGGTGTTAACGAGCAAACGGATTGCATTCTTTAGGAACACAAGTTTCGAACAATTAAAAATAAAAAGAGAAGAAAAGAAACAAAACTCAACTTCCAGTCAACTCTTCGAAGCTCCACGATGATTCAAAGGGGAGGAAAGAAATGGGCGAGGACGGGGGACCTGTACCTCGTTTTCTCGACGAACCGCTGCCAGGTGATCTCGTGAGAAATGAAAAAATAAAAAGTGGCATAAAAATAAAATTTTAAATGCCGACTATTTGCAAAACGGCCGATGAGAACTGTTCGAATGACAACCAACTGTGCCGGGCGTCAACTTTACCGGACTACGAGTTTAAATTCCAACAAATGGCGTTAACAGTAGAATGGATCAAAAGCTCGGTGTGAAACTTTGCCCAATTAGATTAGTTCGATCCCAGAAGGACGTCTTTGTGAATTCTATGGTTAGTGACGTAGTAATGTTAATTTATATGAATCTTGTTTTATTAGATGTATGGCCTGGTGTTATTGCATAGCTTAGCTGCACCGCTCAGTCCTACTCTGTATGTCTGAAGTAGTCACAGTAATTTCTCCTCTTGAGATAGCCAAATTGTGACGTTGATACAGATTTCTATCCTAAAAGTCGTTACAGTTGTCCAGGTATTCTGTTAAGTTCTTATTTTTTAGCCTTGGATATCCTTTCTACGTACGTCTGCTATGTGTGTATAATGCCAAATATAAAACTTGATTGATAGTTAGTTCTTTTTTGTTAATGTACATTAGAAGGTAAGGCTATTTTTTCAATGTATATGAACACTTAGCCCATTTTTCCTTATTCAGTCGTCCATTAAAGTTTTTGATAAGCGCAAGATGTTTTAGTAAGTTGGAGGTTACATGGATAGAATTTGGGTTCGATGACAAAATTACTGTAATGAATAGTGTTGGGATCTATAGAAAAGTCAGCCGTATAAAGAGTAAACACGACAGGACCAAAATTGTTCCCTTGCGGGAGGCCGGCTGATAATACCCTCATATCTTTTCTATACGAAGCAGCGGCCAGCCAAACAGAATCCAGGAAAGGTAATAAAGAATGGGTAGGAATAGTTTAAATTTACAAGGATGCCTGGATGCAAGTAAAAATCCTGTGCCACGTCCAGAATCGTACCCATGCAATACTCTTTTTTTATGAAATGGTGTCAACCATTATACAATTTAGCTTCATCTATAACTTCACTAGTTTTCGGGGTCCGCTGACCAATTAATATTTTTCAATTAGGTTTTAGTTGAGATAAAAAGTCGTGTCACGAGCGGGATTCGAACCAACGACCTTCGCGTGACTTCGATCCACTCGGACACCAACTTCCCATCTCAACCCCACCTTTTGAATTTTCTCTCCTTTTTACCATTTTTTAAATGTTTTTATTGGTTTATTAATTTTTCTTCTTTATTAATTCATCTATAACATGTCAAAATCGAAATCCAATCTGCTTGTAGTGTATAATACAGAAAATGAAGTAGCAAAATATTCTTTCCTGATTTTATTTATTTTTGCGTGACAAATAAAACTATAGTTGAAAACTATTAAAAGCCATAATTTAAATTTTGTCAACGGTCTGTGAACATGGCAGATTGGCTAATTATTCGCTTATTGTATGACCACGAATCTATCTCTGGCTCCCTTCCAAATTGAAATGGGTTCATGATTACTAAACAGATTTCGCGGTTATCAATCCCGCAACGGGCTTATATGGAAAACGTTTTCAGACGTGAAACGAATGTAGTGGTAATAAATGAAATTACTTCGAATTAGATTACAACCTTGGACGTCACGAAGGTGTCATCAAAGATTTACGAGGTAAATCGATACGATGGCTTTTGGTGGGAGTTGTCCTTTTTTTTCTTTTCTTTTTTTTTTTTTTTGAAAGAATAAGACATCAACTGGGACATTTTTATAACATTTTGATTTTACTCTAGCCAGTAACTCAAGAAACGTTATCACTTATTTTTAAAAATTTTGTTTTGCATAAACAATGGTTTCATGAACAATTATTATGTTATGGAAGACATTATCTGGATATGATGTTTTACTAAACCTGGCACAAATCTGATACATTAATACGATATCTTATCTCGATTAATCATGCATGAAACAATAAACATAGTCAATATTTCAGATGGTTATTTCACATCTCATAAAAAAGTACCTATTGTCCAAAGTCACTCAAGGTCCAATTCACTAGTTTTCGTGGTCTTTTTGACTAATTAATACATTTCAATTAATTAAAATTTTTATTCGAGAAAAAAGTCAATGTCACGGGCGGGATTCGAACCCATGACCTTCGGCTAGATACGCCGCTACGAGTTGTTTCAACCTTTCACAACTTTTTTACATTAAAACTGTCGTATCTCATCCATAATATTTTAATCCTACAGTAATTCTTATCACGCTAATGTAAAGAACATTGGAAAATCTATGGGATCTTCTGTTTTATTGTATTAAAATGTTAGACACAATCACATAAAATATTAAAAGTATGTATTAAAGAGTTTTCACAATATTTTTTTTGTTTAATTGAAGTAAAATTTTCTTGTTCAGTAATTATTGACACATTTGGCCGGAAGGGTCTTACTAATGCGCTTAAAATACGTATGCTTAATATCCCAAATGTCGTTTATGCCTAATGTAAAATGAACATTTAAATCCTACACATTTGATTTTGGTAATCAAAGGTTTACAAATTATTTACTCATTTTGGTTTTGACACTTCTATTATACAATAATGAAAGTGAAAAAAAGGTTTTTTGGGCAAAGTTAAACAAAAGACAAAACAAACTATATACGAGGGATGTATCATAAATAAAAGGTGTAAAAGCTTGGAGTTTGTGAAATAACTCGAATACAATTGAAAATCGGACAGATGGAACATTTTAGTTCAAATTGAGATTTAACGATCCGATAATATTGATGTCTGTTCATGAGACACCTTGTATACTTTAATGTATTCAATCCTTTTCAGTTCTAGCAAATACCACAGGTCGTTTTTAACTTTTATAGAGTTTCTAAAAGCGCATAATCGTATCGAAATATAATAGGGGATTTGTCTTGCCAAACAGAATTCAATAAACCGCAATAACACGACCCTACCAAAGCGGTAAAACGGGACTAAGGGACGAAAGAGAAGTGAATTAAATTCCACAGCTTGATTACATCCGATGACCTGCTCGAAGGGGGACGAAGATTGCGCCGTCATTTCAAATACGATTTATTAGATATTATTGTGTTATGAATTGATACCTAATAACTTCATATAAATTCAAAATTGTAGTACATAGAGTATTTAATTTAATTAATTTTGTAGCAGATACTTTTGGCTTAATTCACCTAATTTGATGGGTTTTTATGTGTTAGTGGGCTCGGGTGTTTATGAGTTGGATGGAAAGATATTTAGAAGAATCAGCACAACGTGCTACACTTCCTCAAAACCCAACGGTTTAATCTATTTACCCTATGTAAATTTAAATGGAATATATATTATTTACTTTACTTTTACTAGTACAACTACTACTACTAATAATAATATTTTATTTCTTAAATAAAGGTGCTTAGTGTGTGACGTTTGAAGAGAGAAAATATGTTATTAACTAGTTAAATTCACAAGTTTCGTGGGCCGCTTGACCAAGTAATATCTTACCATTAAAGTTTTTAGTTGAGATGAAAAAACTTAATGGCACGAGCGGGATTCGAACCCACGATCTATGGCTAGATACGCCGCTGCTCTACCACTTGAGTGAGCTATAGTGACATCAACTTCCTATCTCACCCCACCTTATGAGTTTTCCCCACTTTTGCCGGGCGTATCTAGCCGAAGAACGTGGGTTCGAATCCCGCTCGTGCCATTGACTTTTTTATCCAAACTAAAAACTTTAATTAATTATAAGTTATTAAATAGAGCGGAGTGGATTCAATCCCGCCCCAAGTACTCAGGGGGAGTGAACGTGAACAGGCTTCTATATTTCTATCGAGGTTGTGTTTGTGTTAATTTATTGACATGATTGTAATTTATTAGCGTGAAATGATGGCGTACACTGAGGTGAGTGTGTGTCTGGAGAGTAAAAGTAAATTATTAGCGAGAATGGAGTTGGTCCTACCCCGCCACGAAGAGTATCTAGCACTCTAAGGGAGTGAATATCACCAGACTTGTTTTTGGAAGAGTATATACATCCATGTGTATTGTGTTTTGTTTCTATTCTATATTTACAAACCTGATGTACAAACGAGAGCCTAGCATTTTAGGGTTTAGGTAAATACCCTCGAAAAAACAGAAAAAGAAGGACCACACGCAGTGGGCCGGCGATGACAGTAGCGGTGGTTTCTTTTTTATTATTGTTGAGTGGAAAGAAGAGAAGAAAAAGGAAACAAAAAACGCCCGGCTGGATGAATGAAATAATTCCGAACTGTATATATACACAAATAATGGAATACCTCATCATTCCGAGGCTGTAGTTGAGATATAAATCAATTTTAACGGTCATCTTAACTTTCTAAGAGACCGAATACTGGGCGATTCATTATTTTCAAAAAACAACCTTGATTGATAGTTTAGTTTCTTATAAAACTAAAACCTGGACTCCGAGTCTAGTCGTAGCCTCTGCCCTATGATTCTGACCAATTTTAATTAATAATGTGAAACGGTGCCTCTTCCAAAGATGCTCGTCTGAAAAATTCAGGTTCAATTTTCACGAATGTTTGTGGCAAAATTGGAGTTTTGAACCACGAGGAGATGATCTACCACTGATTACGTCAATTGTAAATATTCTTGGAAGTTGAAATGATAGTAGATTTCAACTATTGAGTTAATACTAGAAATGCAATGCGAAAATCCCCAACAGGTCTACATTAATTTATTGAAATAATGTAAAATGAGGAATGATTGTTGGTAAAACAAATAAATTCTTTAATAATTGTTCTAGGGTTTCACACTTCTCATGTACCAAATTTGTGCAGCATGACAGGCCATAGACCTAGGGTTGAAAAGCTGATTTTTTTTGGAATGAGGGATGTTGTTTTGCCCATTTTCGCAGAGGAGACGTTCTCTTTATTGTGTGACAGAAAACAGAGACGTCGGGTAAACTACTATCGACCTTTACAATTTGCCATCCTCCAAAAAACCCATTCTCCCTTTATAAACAGTATTCCTAGTAGTCTAATTTCTACAATTTTAGATTTCTCTCAGTTTAAATTACGGTAAAGGGTGGTTAGGGATGGTTAATTTAATGGAAAGCCATGGAGGTTTTCGTGCTTAACTTTACTGTGTATAAAACAGTCACAATATCTAGAAAGCAAGTATATTCTTCATATCTTCCAAAAATTAAAACACAAAGAGGTTTTTCTTGTACTTTCTTTACCCCATCTGTTAGGATTCTTATGAACATAGAAATCGTTTTTTATTTTGCAAATTTTCTTCCGTTACTGTTCAATCCTTTTTGACTACATAGTCAATTTTGTGTTACTTTTTCGGCGGAGAACAGAATTTGTAATTTTCTTCTCTCAATTTATCAACTAATTATATACGATGGTTCATAGATGGACGAAAAAAACGCGCAATTCACACCTTGACAAGAGTACAAATGTGATCTAAAAGTAATATAATATATATAATAAATAAGAATAAAGCCGTAATAAAATAACTTTTCTGCGTAAAATGTTTTTTAAAGATGCACGTGCCAGGATCGGAAACGAAATTCTCAATTGATGTCATATCGCTATCCAGAACTATTCATAGGCTACCCGGCGTTTTAGAATTGATTTGAACGGAATCCAAACGTACTGGAAGTTGTGGGGCATGTGTTTGGCACGCGAGACCCTGTTTTCCCTTCTTATTTTCTTTTGCCACCTCAATAACAATCACGTAAAGTATTGCGATCCGTTGCCAGGGTGATGCCGGTATGGCTCACGGCCAGGCAATCTCTCACGCATATACTGTTTACATCTGATAATATCCTTCGACAGCCCGTTATTTATGGTCCAAGAAAAGTATATGTATAAATGTTTAACTCTTTAAGGAGATTTTTCATAGTATGTTAGTGTCTGGTTCGGACATAAAATATTTTTATTGGTATTGCTGAAAATGTACTTTACGAAAAATATGGGCTTTGGGCTGATCTTTCTAATATTATGTCTGTTACTCTTTTAAATCAAAAATTAGGTAACCATGAGAACCGGGAATGAGGCACTTGCTAGGTCTACATTTGCCTTTTTTTGATGTGAGAAACCATTCCTGTTTTCGCTATTTTCGTTAATCACCTTTTGGAAAAACATTTAGAGATTGCACAATAGAACACAAATTCTGACCAAACATGTACATAGGTACACTTACATTCAGAATTGAGTTTACGATTAATTATGCTACAAGAAGCACATGCTTTGGGTTTGGGCAGACAGGGTAGACAGTCATACGGCTTAAAGGCTGTCAACTCGCCAATCCGTAACGTGTGCGGTTTTTAAAGCTGGATACATACACTGTCATTCATTCTTAAATACATTCTTTCTACTTACGTACTAATCACTCAAGTAGGGTGGTTGAGCACTCGATATTCTTTCTTCACCCTTTAATAAGTACGGTCTGCATGTATGTTGCCATACATAAACCTACTGATTCAATACGCTATATATATAACCTGTGAAATAGGAATGAATGAAATTCCTTGATGAGGTAAACAGTGGTTATTTTAGTGACTGGGAGTTTGTGGCCCTGAGAAGGGCCGGTGTTGTGTTTGGAGAGAAGCGGTGACGACGGATCGAGGCCGGGACCGTGTGATTGGCGCCGTTGGTGTTGGTCTGTGACCATGAGTAGTCCGTTGGCTAAGGTCCGATCGCAGTGAGTCGGTTGACTCTGCAGAGGCCGAAGTACTGGGGTGCAGCAATAGCCGAGAGCAGCGTTTAGAGTTCGCGGCCAAGTGGGCCGTTAAGAAGGCGGGGTGATCGGGCTAATGCTTCGAGTACTTGTTTTCGTCGACGGTGTTCCTTCTGTGACGGATCGTCGGAATGACGAGGTGTCTTCTGTTGTCGTCCATCAGTGATGAGTAGACTCGAGTCTTGTTGTGTTGTCAATTAGTGACGTTTGAGACTTTCTCGCATGGACGAGTCTGTTCTAGCGAGGCAGTGCCTCTGCTTATATAGGGACGTGCTCTACTCTGATTGGCCGCAGTATGGAAGGCGTAGAACATTCTACAGATCGTAGTGGCATCTAGCAGTAGCTTTAAAAGACCATTACACTTATGTACAGCAGAAACATTCTGTGTCCTAAAAGGTCAAAGTAAGAATAGGTGAGGGGCGTCGGTGGCGCAACAGTTTAGGCGTTGACAGGGCGATCATCACTGTAAGGTAGAGGTCCCGGGTTCTAATCCAGTGCTTATAAATGGAATTTTTTTTCAAAAACACCGGCACCTCGAGGGTCAACCTCTGCTGTTACGACCCTCGTAAAAAAAGTGAGAATATTCGCTTCCCTGTTCACTTCTTTGGAAAGGTCCTCTCAACAAACGTTGCAGAGCGTAAAATCTGTACAAAAACAAGACACGCACAACCAAGCACGCACGCAGATTACTCACGCAACCGGTCACGCTTGTCAAACACATCCAGTCAAACACTCACGCTAATAAATGCATTCATTCTAGTTGGGAAAATGTGTGAAAATCCATCCAATATGACATATGCACTTCAGCCATTCCATCAATTTCCAACTGCACCATTTCCGTGAATTAGAATATCTTTGAGATTCTTAAACGGGCCACACATTACAGTTATTTCGGTGTGAAAGCAGTAGTTTGATGTCCATTAGGTGAAGTGCTGAAACATAATCGATAGGTTCGCGTGGCATTCTAATACCCAGTGTCATCCCGGCCTATTCTGTTGTACAATGTAAAAGATAATTTGTACATCAATAAGAAAAATATTACCTTTCGATATCGACTCAAAATCCTTTTTAAATAGAAGGTGAACTTTTATTGTTCCCTTTACATGGAAAACTCTTAATTATTTAACAAGCATTTTGGACACTTTAAAAGGTTGATAATAATTATAAAAATTATATATATATATGTATATATAATTAATATAATACACTTTCCGAAAATTAATTAAAACATGGTTTTATTTACGTACAGTGCTTTAAAACATTTACAATTTGCGTATTTACATGTCCGATTTTCGGTTTATACTGAACTACTCTACAAATAAAATTAATAATTGTGACCATTACTGACATGTCTTTCTTTTTATAAGACAAAACAACGGAAATGTAAATCGTGTCAATTATTTTCAGTTGTTTTTATTAAGCTGATGTAAGAGCGGAATTATTCAAGAAACATTATTCCACCCTTAATAAAAATGATTTACTGTGTTCTAATCGAACAATCACAACCGGTAGAAAAAAAAGCAATTTATGGTTTTAGATATTTTCTTATTTATCTTTTCCACATAACGTTTACATAAACTTTGTTAATAAAATATTTATATCCATTCGTATTATTATACAGTTTGTAATTATGCGGAGTATTGGAATTGGAGACAATTCACTATGTCTTGAGAGGAGTTAGCAGCCATTGTTGTTTTCCTAATGCAGAAACTAATTGTTTGTTTCTAATTTAATAAATTTACTACTTTGTTATTTTTGCTTAATTTTTAATTTAAATGATTTTTACTTCACTAAAAACATTCAATTTCTCTTAAAAACATTAGCTACCGTTCGTTTTTAAGAAAGTAAATCGGTTCCTTTTAATATTAAATGACGTTCAGTCGAACTGACATTCTTTAGTTTCAAATGCATAAACTTAGCCCTTTTAAGGAGTCAAAGAGATTGAACTATTCCTTTCATCGAAAGTTATAATTCAGAGGCGAACTTTATCCTTCGTGGAAAATGAAGATTGAGTCCCTTGCTTTTCATTCTTCTCATTGATTGATCTTCTGATCAACATTCTCACGAAACAGTTCATTAAATTACATTTTTCATGTCTAATGTTAAGAAATTTGTTGAATTTTATATTATTCAAAAAGTAAAAACAAATTAATTTAAAACCACACAGAATAGTTTAATAAAAAAAGGCCAATGGATAGCAACGCAATTTATATTTACTGGGATAAAGCATAAAGAACATATATAACGGCACGTTTGTGCAAATAAAATATTTTCCCATTAGCATATGAAAACCTTGAACTTGGTGAGAAATGATTTTTTGTAATCCTGTCAGGTCTTGTTTTGTTTTCCTTGTCTAATGCACGTTCAAATATTTATATTGAATATGGGACGGTCCTCTCTATTACAGTTCTGACGTGTGAGATCAGCGATAATAATTAAATATTCAGTTTATTCAAGTTATTACTAATATAAGCGGGGGCTTTAAGTATACAACACTTGCGTGGCTGGCCGTCATGCTGGTTTAGTATATACAGCCTTCATTCTCAGAAAACGTTTATTTTATTCTACACGATATCCCTAATCATCCTAGTCTTTTTTCTATTGTGCCTAATACAATAGAAAAAATTGACCTAAGGGTTAATTATGTAATGTTTAATAATTAAAATACTATACCAAAGTTTGACCGTGCAATAGTTTTTCTTGATTGCTTCTTTCAGTAATTTTGTTAATATTAACAATACGTCTTGATAAATACTACAAAATGCTGAAAGATATTTTACCTTTTAGCGTATTTTTTTATCGATTAAGAAACTGCTCCATCATCTATTAAACTAACTTATGACGTTAACGTGATCCTCTTATTCTTTTCGAACTTTTACTGTCTTCACGAAACTTCTGGGTTGAATTTTCCCTTATGATAATATTTCGTTTGAGATAATTCAGAATACCTTAGATTCTGACATTTTAAATTTGTTCTTTATCTAAATCTATGTTATTAATGTGTGGTGAGTAGTGACCGTTGTTTCAATGATTATTCGGAAATCTTGAAATGCGGTCTTGTTTGGCGTAAGTTTCAGAAAAGCATTTTCTTTATCGTGTCAACGTTTCGACCTTTATTGGGATCACCTTCAGGGCCTGGGATTTGCCGACATTGTTTGTTGATAAAGGGAAGTGTGCTATCGAGACTCTGTTCCCTTTAATGTGTAGAGAATCTGGGATGAGCCCCCAAAATAAACTCACTGTTTACAAAGCCATAGTCAAACAAATGCTGGTATACGCCTGTCAGGTGTCTACACAAGTAACACCAATATAAAGTGCCTACAAACAATTGAAAATAAATTTCTAAGGTTAATTACATCCTCAAAAGGAAATGTTAGTATAAACTATATGCACGAAATTTTAAACATCCCATACATTAAGGGTGATATCAAAAGGATCACTAACTCCTTCTATGAACGTAGTGCTGAGAGTACAAATATGTCAGTGAAGAATGTAGGAAACTTTAACCTCAACAAAAATTAGAAACAGGAGAATCAAACACATATTAGTATGACTGCCTTGACACTAGTCAGGGGAAAATTCGACTCAACATTAAAAGAACTCACCCAAAGAGCACTAAACTTGGTGGAACAATGGTGTTCAAAACGGGGACTTAGGAGCGAACCCCTCAAAAAAAACCCTAATCGCCTTCACCAAAAAACGGAAAATGGATATAAAAGGACTACGTTTCTATAACGAAATTTTGCCCTTAAAAAATGAGGTGAAATACCTAGGAATAATCTTTGATAAGAAACTAACCTGGAACCCTCACCTGCAACATACAATAGCAAAAACCAAAATATCGCTAATAACCACAAGAAGAGCCTTAGGCAAATCCTGGGGACTGAAACCGAAAATAGCCTACTGGCTATACACGGCTGTAATAAGACCCAGAATAACCTATGGATCATTAATCTGGTGGAACAAAGCTCAACGAAAAGTAGCTACCCGTACACTAGGTAGCTTACAAAGACTAGCAAACCTATGTATCACAGGGGCAATGAAAACAACCCCTACAAATGCACTAGATACCCTGCTAAACCTACCTCCACTAGAAATATTCATACAGGGAGAGGCTAGGAAAAGCTCATTCAGGCTCCAAAAACAATTAAATTGGAAAGGAACCAAACAATTCGGGCACACAACCATAATAAACAAAATCAGACACCCATCATTGCCCAAAATATGAGCAATCAAACTCACTAGGGAAGTACACCTCGGTCTTTCAAGCAGAAATACATGCTATCAATGCTTGTGCTCTTGAAAATCTTAAAAGAGGTTACACTGACAAAAAAATTCTCATAAGATCAGACAGCCAAGCAGCTATCAAAGCACTGACATGTACAAGAATCACATCAAAATTCGTCAGTGAATGCATCCAAAATCTCCAAAACCTGGGAAAACACAACAAGGTAACGGTATCCTGGGTGCCAGGGCACAGGGGAATTTTGGGCAATGAAGAAGCAGACAGACAGGCCAGAGGAGGATCCGCAATACCATACATAGGCCCCGAGCCTATCCTTGGGATATCCAAAACAATCGTAGAATCCTCCATCGCAGAATGGATCCAAATAAAACAAAGAGACAAATGGATAAACTCTAGCAGTGCTAGACACAGTAAACTCATGATAAAACAACCCTCACCTAAACTGGCAAAAACACTGCTACAACTGGAGAGGGCAAATCTCAGAGATGTGGTAGGGCTACTAACCGGCCACTGGCACCTGAGAAAACACCTACAAAACATGGGCATATATAATAGTGATCCCATTTGCAGACTATGTAATGAGGAGGAGGAAACAGCCACTCACATCATCTTCGAATGCGGAGCAACGGCTCAATGGAGATTCAATCTGACGCACAAAAATGACTCAGAGAACCACATTGAAGCAATAACAGTCAATGACTTGATAATCCTGAGAAAAAGGATCGAGTCTATTGACTAAACTAAAGAACTAGGAAGGTACAATAAGCCAGAAGGCTGCAGTGCCTGGGGCACACAAACCCCACCTCCTAGTACCTTTGCCACCTAACCTAACCTAACCTATGACTGCCTTGAATATTTACACACTGCGATATTATTTATTACATTGTTTATTAAATTATTTACTAATTATTTATTAAATCATTTGTTAAATTATTATTAAACTATTGATTAAATTGTTAATTTTACTGTCTATATATGTATATATTTATTTACTTACCAAATTAGTAAATGTCAGACTATTTATTGTCTATGCAATGATTTTAACTTACTAGTAATTATTTATTACCTTGCTTATTTATTAACTTATTTATGAAATTAACTATTAAAGAAATGTGTTTTTATCAAACTTATCTACTGTACATATGTAGTCAATGACTAATGTTGTATAATTTATAATATATGCAATCTTGTATAATTATATGATATTTGTAACTTCTCTAATTATTAATTCTTTCTGCAAGTTGTTTTTAGTATAATGTTTCACCACTGTTCTAATTGTCTCATGGTCAAATCAATAAATACTGTAAATGCACTTAAGCTCTCTGCCACAAGGATGTATAATGTCCTACACATTTTCTATTGTAGTCACTTTGTACAAAATGTATGTATAAGTATCTAATAAATAAATAAAAACAAATAAAAACCAACATTGTTTAAATTTAACAAATTGGATGTGGAAAAATGAATTTATACAATTCAAAGAAATATTTTTTTTATAGTGAATCAAAATAATGTAAATCAAGCCCTGACGATGATTTCAATAAAGATCGAAACGTTGGCACGATAAAGAAAACGTTTTTCTGAAACATATGTCATACCAGACCGCATCTCACGCGACCCGAATTGCATTACTATTACTGAATACCAACTGAAAGGCTTAACGAAAGCATATTACGTGTATTCGGAGCACAAATCAACATAATAAGTATAAAAAAGAAACATTTAGACTCGAATATTGCGTACGTGACACCCGAGCCTAATACGCCATAACCATAGCTGTTCCTTCTAATTTATAATATGAAAAAGTCGTTTCCCCTTGATATTATACGATCAATACGAATTAATGAAGTTGAAAATACGAATTAACATGAACTGTTTTTGGCTGGTTAAAAATTTAATGATTTATTACTCTTAAAAACATAAGTTACTCTTTGTTGTTGTTTTTTTAAATTAAATTAGTTCCTTCTTCAATCCTTGAAGGTGATAAATTTTATTAATCATTTTATGGATTTTCAAGGTTCACAGATTTTCAGCGGAAGAATGGCATAAACTTAACAAATAAAAAACTACTATTAAATTATTTTTCCTAGTCAATTTTTTTAAAAGACTGCCTGAAAACATAGATAATACACATAATTCGTAATGGAATAAAGAGCATGGACTAGAAAAACTACAAGCAGAAAAAATCTCTATGATAAAAACATGCTAAACATGCTCGTGGATATTTTAAAAGCATATAATTATAACGAAACCTCCTTTTTTAATTTAAATAATCAAATTTTATCATTTGAAATTAACAGAAATTGATGAATCATATGTCACTCAGATTATATTATAAAAAAAAACCGATTTGTGTTATTTTTATAAAAGAAGATATTACTTCTTAAACAATATCATACTATGGACTTATGGTCGATATTATCAATTATTGATTTTTATTCCCCGTCAAAAATATCCCCTTAACGTCCCTTAGATTTTTTTTATTTAACGAGAACATTTGGTTTTACAGAAATCAAAAAGACCCGTAGTACAGCATAATAAATTGAATTTTTTAAATTGAATATTGGATTCATTAATGTAACAAAATTAAAAAAATAATTTCTCTCGCTCTATTTATTTATTTATCTACTTATCTATCTCTATCATTCACTATCTCTATTTTTCTCTATCTATCTCTCTACCTAGGTGTGCGTGTGTGTAATGTTGTACCAATTAATACTTTCTCTTGGTTGGTTGGTCTAGCCGAAGGTTGTGGGCTCGAGTCACCCTTGTGACACTGACTTTTTTTATCTCAA
>CM077103.1:6481441-6498888 GCA_039619505.1 Cimex hemipterus | reverse complement strand
TTTTTTTTTCTTTTTCCTTCTTGATTATGACGTATGATGCTAAGGTTTATAATGAACATAAAACCACAACATGGCATTCAGATCGGCTGTAATAGAATGTAATATATAACTAAAGCAAACAAAATAAAACATTAAATTTTACTTGAAAAATGACAAAAAGGAGGGAAAATTCAAAAGGTTGGTTTGAGATGGGGAGTTAGTGTCCGAATGGATCGAAGTCAAGATAACTCAAGTGGTCGAGTAGCGGCGTGTCAAGATGAAAGTCGTCGGTTCAAATCCCACTCGTGACACTGACTTTTTTATCTAAACTAAAAACCTAATTTAATTGACTGTAAATATCCTTTAACGCGCGCAGCATCAATGTGCTCCTATATTAAAAATTTACTGAACCCAAAAATAGATTGTCTTGATACTAAACACTTAACAATTTGTGATTATCACTTTTTCTTTCACTAAAATTTGGTATATTTAGTAGATTTTATTATAAAAATTAAAAGAAATAATGAATTACTATTTGTTTAATGTTCCCAATTTAATTTACATAAGTGTAGCTAATAAGAATAATAATAAAGTGTTCTACTGTTCACTATTCACCAGAAAAATTGTACAAAAGCTAAATTTTAAGAAACATTATAAATCAAAAATATACATTAATTGATAAATATTGATTTTATTGAAGAATATAGCGATGTATTATAATTACCCCGTAGTACTGAATGATTGAGCTGCGAGTCGCACTTCCTTGGAAGCTGTCCCGTTTCATTTCCGATCACCTGAAAAAATAATCACTGTTGATTCTTAAAATATACAAACTAATAATTAAAATCTTGGTCAATTAGGTGCCAATCTGTGAAAAAGCTTTTCGACCTTAACATTCGAATAATTTAAACAAAATTATACCTTATATATTAATTCTATAGGTGAATTTATATATTTCTAATCACGCGCAAAAAACAACTTCAGTTTCTATGTCCTGATTGATTATAGTAATGATGTGTAAATGACACGTATCTTATGTACTAAAAATATTGATTATGAAAACATACTTGATTTGGACAATGGTTCCATCAGATTGAATGGGAATTTGTACTGTAATGTTGTCCGGTTTAATGGCGGTGTTCGACTAGGTTTGTATCACAGCACCTCTCCTTTTTAATATTTAGAATTTCCAAAATGATCTTGAAGAAAACATCAAGGTTTGAAAGTAAAAAAATTTTCGTTTATATTATAGAGTCAACACTGTCCTACTTGAGGCTGGCAGATTTGCAAAGATTATTAAATCCTAACAATGTAGAAAGTATTGCCATGGGCTTGCGAATTAGCATGAAAAATCGATGTAGTTATTAGTACTTCTGAAGGTTGACAGTGGTGTAATAAAGAAAATCACCTGATAAACGGTATGCTACGATAAATCCTACTGAGTTAAGATCCTTCGTGTAAATCTTGTTATAACGTTAATTGTGCTATAAAAACCTTTTAGAAAATAAGGAAAGTTAAAAAAAAACCGGGACTTATCTTTCAGACTTCTAGTTCGAATAATTTAAGCCAATGTAACCAGTATTTATTTAGAAATCGTGAGGTGCGGTCTGGTGAGATGTAGGTTTCAAAAAACATTTTCGTTATCGTGCCAACGTTTCGATCTTTATTGAGATCATCTTCAGTGCCTGGGATTTAGCATCGTTTAAATTACGATAAAGAAAATGTTTTTCCAGACCGCATTTCACGATTTGTATATCGAGTAACGGTCACTAATTACCACACGTGACCAGTATTCTTGTCTATGACTTCGAAACTTGACCATGACAGACGCACTCTGCTCCAAACTGGAAGCATTCTAAAATACCTAGGGCAACGAGATTATGTGGCTGTAGTACACGAATAAAAAGCCATCAATCATCAAGGCGTGCAAGGCGAAGAAAATTGCAATAATAAGCAATATGAAATACCATCTATTGCAGTTTATCCTTCAAGAAAAAAATATGGGACGTATAAGAAAATTTCAGAATTTAAGTCTATAGTTCCCAGTGAGCATAGTTTCTCTATATAGAATTAGAAGAATTCAATAGAACTATTGAACGCTTATGTATAGTATAATGTGGCGCGTAGAGAAGACACTTAAATAAGTTATTTATTCTTAAAAACCAATATGGTAAGTTAGTCGATTGAATATTTTATCTCGCTAAAAATGTAAATTACGAGAACAAAATGCGAATTTGAATTATTATCGGAACACATCCTTTCCGAGATTGGGACAATATTGTCGGCAAAGTGAAATGTGCGAATTTCAGGATGACTATGCTGTTCAAAAATTAGAATAAGGTCATGAGGTTTTTATACATTTTCACTTGTTTTCATGGTTCGCTTAATCAATTAATTAATATCTTTTAATTAATAAAGGTTTTTAGTTGAGATAAAAAAGTCAGTACCACGAGCTGGATTCGAACCCACGACGTTCGGCTAAATACGCCGCTGCTCTACCACTTGAGCTATCGTTACTTCGATCCCTCCTTTTGCCATTGGTCAATCGTAACACGAACTGCAATGGATTTAATAATTAAACTGGAGTATATATTCACGAAAACCATTGGCGATGGCCATTTCAATTGCCGCCGAGAATCAATTAGATAATACGACATTGAAAAAATGACAAAAAGTACGGAAATTCCAAAGGTGGTGTTGAGAAGGGAAGTTAGGCCATCTAGCCGAAGCTCTTGGGTTCGAATCCCGCTCGAGACCCTGACATTTTTGATCTCAACTAACAATCGTAATTACTTTTTTATACATAGTTGAAATCAATATTTCCGAGCCTTTGAAATGCGTCTCTAGTGAAACAGAAACATATTTCACCATGTAACGAAATACGTCGAGGTGTGAAAACCCCTTCTGAGCAATCGAACAGATTTTCGTTGGGCTGGGTGCCAAGCAATAAAATTCGACACATTACTGAACTAAACTTAAGGTCCGTGTTGTTTTCACTCCACATTTTGGAACGCGATTATATATTTATTCTTCGTATTGGCCGATGAAAAAATATTGGAACGTTACGGCTGGCATGCATTTCAGCAAATTCATCAAAAGCCTTTTTCTCTGTGCCTTTTTTGTTCTGATTTCTATTTTTTGTAACCCGCCATACCACATCGCAGTTAAGACAGACCTAATAAAATATGCAATATGGAATAAAGTTGAACTGTAACTAAATTATTGAAATATGAATAAGTACAATATTTTAATTAGAACTACAGTGTAAATCAATCGTATTGTATTAATGATTTGGGTAAAATTTAATATATAAATCTTACGTTCATTAAAAAGGCTTTTTTCCTCTTACAGCAATTTTTTCTAAAGGAGTTTATAATAAATTACTTTGCTAGATAGTCGTATAACATTTTCATTAATAACGCTTAAGTACAATCAATAAGTTAAACACCTTTTCAAAGGTACAAATAATCTGCTCTTTGAATGAAAACAAGTTCTTTTCCCTTTACAAAGGTTCATAAAATAAAGTTATTAATATCGTATCGGGCAGTCTCAACACGACCCACAAGAATGGCACAATTAACACAGAAGAAAAACCTTTTGAACTCAGAAGCTATTTTTTGTCTTGTTTCAACAGGATTTGATCTAGCTCATCTAACTCTGGGACTATTGGGAAGTATTTCAAACTGCAAAACATTTATCAATGTACATTTTTAAACGCTTTTTGCCGCCGAATTCAATGATCCAAAAGATGTGTAGAGATTAGTGACCGTTAATCGATAATTATTCAGATATCGTGAGATGCGGCCTGGTGTGATGTAGGTTTCAGAAAAACAATTCCTTTATCGTGCCAACGAGCCCTGAAGATGTTCTCAATAAAGATCGAAACGTTGGCAACATTTTAAAAAAAACGTTGGAATGGAATGGTGGCAAGGGTACTAGGCAGTGGGGTTTGTGTGCCCCAGGCAACAGCCTTCTGGCTTATTGTACCTTCCCAGTTCCTTGGTTTAGTCAATAGACTCGAGCCTTTTTCTCAGAACTATCGTCATTGACTGTTATTGCTGCAATGTGGTTCTCTGAGTCGCTTTTGGGCGTCAGATTGAACCTCCACTGAGCCGTTGCTTCGCATTCGAAGATGATATGAGTGGCTGCTTCCTCCTCCTCATTACATAGTCTGCAAATTGGATCACTATTATATATGCCCATGTTACGTAGATGTTTTCTCAGAAAAAAAAAACGTTTGTCTGAAACCTACATCACACCAGATCGCATCTCACGATTTCTGAACAATTAATTGTTATTACAAAAATTATATTGGACCGAATTCTGTTTTTTTTTTAACTATTGTTTTTATCCTTTCCAGAGAAGCTATAGATATGTAAACAATAAGTACAAAAATCATCAAATTACTCTATCAACGCATAACATTTATATTTAAAATACGTGTTTTTAACTGGCAACAATCTAAATGAGATAACGGTTAAAAAATAATTACATTTATTAAACCCGTTTATCCGAATTAAATTTAATTCACCTGTTGTGAGTTTCTACGTTTAAATTTATAAAGGTATTGTAGAAACAAATATGTGGTTTTCAATACGTGTATGTTTTGAAACGACTGCTTAGGTTTCGCGCATTTGATTCATACTAGTTTCATAATGTGCAAAAAAAATAGGTACATATCTTTTGAACCTTTCAAAGGTTAAAAATCTAAAAATGCCACGATTTAAATGTAGTTTTCTATATAGTTTCATGTAGTCAACGCTGATATAGGACGACAGAAAAGACGCACAAGAACATATAATATCATATTTAACAATTAAAAACTTGATTAAGTTAAGTCTTGATTAGCATTACTTGGTTTATGACAGATAATCTTGCTATCATTAGTGCAACATGCTACTCTATTTTTAATTACGTGATTTAGCAACTAAATATTAAAAATAATTGGTGTCGATCGTTTTTCTCAGTCTTCCAAATTTCGCTCGTTTTTTCTCTAGTGATATTTAATATTTATTTATTGATATAATTTTTTTTTATTATTTGTATATTTTGCCTTGACTCAGAAATGTGATCGACGAACAATAATTTTAGGTTGTGCGTTTTCTATTGGTCCAAAGCCTTGCTGTACACATAAAAATTATTCTTACCATTACCATTAAAAGTTTTTAATTTAAAAAATATTGTACAACAATGAAAAAAAATATATATCAATTTAATTTGCCTGAAATATGAACACTATTGGTGTCTTTTATGGTTCTTAATAATTTCTATGTGTACTGTTTTTTCTTTTTTTTTTCATTTTCATACGGAGTGCTCTAAATTCTACTTTCGGTTCACACATGCTTTTATTATGCCATATTGCACTAACTGTAATGCTTTATTTGCGCTTTGGATGTGCATTATTAAGCTGCCCTGTTAATACTGGTAGGAAGCTGTTTTCTAAATTGAACTTTACTTTTTCTCTATAACTCAATGATGTTAAACAAAGAAGTACGATTTTTCATCTTCGGCTTTCCACTCCGCATCATCCGCCATTGGGATGCTTCCTAAAAATACGAAACAGCAATTTTAGATATACAATTTCAAAACGCAAATGTGGGTTTTTTTTCTCTTGTATCTTGAACCATGTTTTCTTGAGCGACAGCTTTACTGCCATGTTTTCAGCTGTACGAGCTGAAAGCCAGAGGTACTGATACACAATAAAAGGCATTTAAAAGCTACTTTTCTCTATATTTGTAAATTCGAAAGATTTTTTAACCTACTTTTTAAATAAGTAACCATAAAATATTTTTTAAAGCATATATCGTATAAAAAGGAAAACGAAAAGTAAAAAATCTTTATAATTTTTTCCAAAGCTTTTTACATACTTTATTAGTCGTGAAGTATGAATTATATAATATTGAGGAGCTAGATAACAACTACAGAAAAGCAAAGTAATTTCTATTATACCGGTTTTAACATCCAACGTGTGGGTCAAGTAATTTTACAACACTTTCTGCATATTATTCGCAATTAAAGACCATGGGCTATTCGAGGATTCGAACCCAGGACCGCTAGCGTGGCAAATACAAGGCGAATGAACTCGTTCACCGAGATCTCTGAATTTATTGTAGTAATATTATTACAAAATATGGATATGGATGAATTAAAAAACTTCTTTGCTTGTTTACTGCAATAATAATTTTTTTGTGGCTTTATCAGCCAGATTCAGGTATCAGTGACTAATCTAATAACTGTATATGTAAAGAAATAAATATATGAATAAATAAATAAATAGACCAATAAATATATAAATAATTGGATAAACAAATTAAACATTAATGTCACAATTCTTGAAGAATGTGTTGAACAAGGCGTCACAGGACTTCAGTGTCAACCTCTGCCAGCAGCGAGCTTAAGTTCAGTGGCCTTTTCACTTGCCCCAGAGCCTCCAATTCTTTCAAAACCTGTTCTCGCTCGGCTTCATATTCGGTGCATTGTAAAAGCATATGGTCAAGGCTCTCTTCTACATCGGACATTGCGCAGTTTGGCGTTAATTCTGCATAAATGTGAACCGCAGACACCATGGACAGTTCAGAGTTGTGTAATTGTTGAGAAGAAAACTTTCCTCTCTCTATTTCTTGAAACCACGGTTTCTTTTGTAATGTTGGGAATAATGAACGGTAGAACTTCCCTGCTGCACCAGTATCGTACCAGTTTTTTTCACTTTCTGCAGACGTCTTTTTTGGTATTGTTTGTAACGTCTCCGACGGTTAGCTGCGCAGTCGTGGGAGAGTTTTTGATGGTTGCCTCCTTGGCTAACTGGTCGAATTTTTCATTACGTTTTATACCTGCATATCCTTTTATCCAGCATACTACAATGTTTTTCTCTTGATTCCTTAATTTGTAGGTTAACCTGACAATTTCAATTAAAATATATCCATACTTCTTATCAAAATTGAAAATGCGTAGCTGGAATATCATGCTAAGAGTGTCTGTCATACCCCCCATTTTTAATTTTGTATTTTCGAAGAGTATTCCAGCGCTTTCAGTATGGCTATAACTTCTGCTGTGTAAGAGCTAACAAGATTGGGAATAGATGTTCCTCGTCATACCTGTTCAGACTGTCATAAATACCTGTAGAAACATTATGTTTTGAACCGTCTGTAAAGATAAGAAGGTGATCTGGGAACATTTTGCAGCTGGCTGCCCTGAAATGCATTTCTACGAAATTGGCTGGGCGTTCTGTACAATTCAGTTCTTGACTATTTATTTCGTTTAATATTGCTTGAAGTTCCAGCGAAAAATTTGGTAGTATCGGATTTTTCTAAAGAGAATACATTATTGGAACTAGGGAGAAAAACGATTCGACTATAATCTGTTTTCTTTCACCAATATCTTGGGGTTAACAATCCTCTAAGACACGACAAATTTTAGAGGTAGTCATTACAATCATTACAGTTAAGTAAGGTTTTTTTAGTTGAGATAAAAAAGTCAATGGCACGAGCGGGATTCGAACCCACGATTTTCGGCTAGATACGCCGTGACTTCGATCCACTCGGACATCAACTTCCCATCTCAACCCCACCTTTTGAGTTTTCTCAAATTTATCTCAACTAAAAACCTTAATTAATTGTAATCTATTAATTGGTCGATGGACTACGAAATTAGTGAATTACAATCGTTGTTGTATATTCATAAGGAAACATCCCCGAAAGCAGAAATCGGTGGGAAGATCAAAGCTGAAATGAATATGCGAGATCCTTGTAATTAACTTGACCTATAACTTATCTTACATTCTCATTTATAAGCAATCAGGAATCTTTTAGGAAATCCTAAGAATATCTAACCATAGTCTGTATGCTTGCTTCTAGTTTTGTTTATGTTGTTGCCTTTTGAAAAATTATTATCTTCAAAGCGGAATTATTATGTTGATTTATAGTGAAATATAATGGGCAATAAATCGTATTGAAACATTAATTATCCTATCTAGGCTAAACAAATATATGCTATATATATGTTCTCAACAGCAGAGGTCATATAAACCCTCAGGGTGCCGGTGTTTTTGAAAAAAAGCCCATTTGTAAGTATGTCGGGTTGGAATGCAGGGCCGCTGGATTAGAACCCGGGACCTTCACCTTACAGTGCTGAGTGCCGTGTCAAAGACGGAACCTTGCGGCCACCGACGCCCCCAAATGCGATTTTTTTACCAATAAATATGTTTTCTTTTAATAAAAATTCTATATTCATTACATTTTGAATTTAAATTTTGTTTTATCCCTCATTTTTATGCAAGATCAAAGTTAGAAAAGCATTGTTTCCTAAACCAGGAAACACGAATAGATTATATTATTTACACGATGAGGGGTCTTTAGGAGTAAAAAGGCGGATAATGGGCTGTTCCAGTGAACTACTTTGTCGGATTACGACCTAGCAAGTAGTTGGGAGGAATATACTCTTGGAAAACCTGCCTAATGGGTAGCATCAACATTTCACGCTACTTTCCTTTCATAGAATGGAAATTTCAAAAAAACAGACCATATAATTTGTAACGATTCGGCTCTTCAGTTTGTCTGCACGTTCACCTACTAAGTACCCTCATCCAGTTCTGGAAAAAAAATTTAAAAGCAATGTCGGAAAGTACTCTATGGTGCACATATATTATCTAGGCTCGTCATGTGGTGATTTTTGTTTGTTATTATTCATTGAGTCATAATGATATGATAGTAATATTACGGTAGGCTATTGATGATTGAAGAGCAATAAGTATAAATCCGAATCCTGTGAACGATCCATAAAAATTACTTTTGCAAATAACAGTTTGAATTTCCAAGACTATTAAACATTTTGTTCCCCGAGAACATTATGATAATTCACTAGTTTTCGTGGTCCGCTTGACCAATTAATTAACGTTTTTAGTTGAGATAAAAAAATCAGTGTCAGAAGCGGGATTCGAACCCACGATCTTTGGCTAGATACGCCGCTGCTCTACCACTTGAGATACGTATCCTCGACCCACTCGGACACCAACTTCCCATCCCAACTCCACCTCTTTAATTTTTCCTCCTTTTTGCCACTTGGGCACTGGTTTTTTTTATCTCAACTAAAAACCTTGATTATAATCATTTATCCCAGAATCTTTCCCTCCTAAAACGTCCATAATTCCTTCTACACTGGATCGACATGCATTTTTAAATATACGCTGAAAAGAATTTTCCACGAAAAGAGAAAAGCGCTTTTCCCTGAAGATATTACATCTCCCCTTTTATATCATCCCAGCTTCCGCATGAGAAACCCTTTGGAAAATCGTTTTTTCTTTGTTTATGTCGATTATGTTTACAAAGGATATAATGGAATATGAAAATGTCTAGTAAACACTTCTTCACAAAAAACTATGAAAATTCGCAGTTTTTTAAATAATCATAAGTTTAGTGAAAAAGAATAATAAATTTCGACGCTTTCTGACAAATGTGTTCGTGCAGTACGTAATTATTTTTAATTAAAAGAGAGTTCGCGCTTTGATTACTGTCAGTTATTCCTTTTTGAGAGTCCGTTTTCGGTCATTTAGCAAGACAGCGAAGAAAAGATATATTGAATTAAAACAGTACAGCGTCGAGATATTTTCAGTTATCTTCTACTGAAATCATTTGCATTTGGATTTAAATTATTATTTGATTCAACGTTTGTGGGGTGTTACATTGATTATATACGCTCATATACATATGTACATATACAATTGCGCCGACTCAACTCTCTCGCAGTTTAATCAACATCACTGTCAGCCCAGGATCAGATCTCGATCTTATTCATATTTTTTAAAGGATAGTATTTCTCATAGGTTTTTTCTTGTGCCTTTGAGTAAGAACCATCCTTTACGAAAATGAATCGATATAGTCATCAAATTATTTTTTATCGGTCTTGTCCGTCGTGCCATCAAAGTTAGACTCCAGGGTCTGTCAAAAGCGCATGTCAAACCCTAACGCGTACAGTTGTTAAATTTAGACTCCACTCTACTCATTCTTAAATACATTTTTCCTATTTCACTTTCACTCTATGTTTGATAGCATATAAATAATCTTATTCCGGGTCGATACGATTCAACAGTCCACCTTTTATTCACGCTAATAAATACATTAATTCTCAACGTACAATAAGAGAACACAAAACAAGACATATACCAATACTAGATACCATAAAACAGTCCATTTTTTTAGAAAAATAGTAAACCCAAAGATTCGCTACCGTACTCAAGAACAATTTTCACGTCGGATAGCATTCCTATACGCTCTCTATATGGAGTATAAAAAAAATACCCTTCATTAAGTGCACACAGCGAACATACATGTCGGCCAATTACGCGGGCTATGGCCTAGAAGTAAGGGTATGTACAACCCCCAATGGCTTATACTTAATCGGGTAAGAGATGATCTTTTGGTCAGAGAGCCTGATCGGTTGGCAACTCTGGAAGTATGTAGGGACCGTCTTGAGCAAATCAAGAATTACAAGAACGAAACACAGCCTTGTAATGCTTAACTTCACGATGAAGAAAAAGTCAGAAAGGAGAAATTTATTGTTCAGATCGATAGAGATCCTTACTTCATAGAAGAAGATAATCTTGGATTTACGATAGGAAAAGGAAAAAGTCCAAACCAGCACACCTTGAAATCGCCTATTCTTAGTTGGGTGAGTATAAACCTCTTCTTTTATCTGCCACCTATCGACCTGCTCTTGATTCCTGCGAGGCTTATCGGCGGATCCAAGGACATAGAAGTAGTTCTACGCCAAATAAACGACAGTACTCAGAAGAAAAATGATATTTCAATGAAAATCTCAAATGCGCGTGTACCATGAAGTCAAAAGTTTCATTACAGACAGATCACCGTCTTTTGGAATGTAAGGTCAAATCTACTGACAAAATCTTTGATCAAGGTGATAAGTCATTTAAAGCATTTTTCAACAAGTGTTACAACCGTTGAATAAATTATATCTAAACCGTTGTGACTTGTTTGCATATTATATTTTGGCTGATAAAGGTCAAATGAAAAGGTTAACAGTAAAGAAACATTTTTCGGTGATGTTGCTCGATGGAATAAACGCAATTGACATTTAGAGAAAAGGCATAAATATTACTTTCACCAGACAGACAAGAGCGTGGTTAACAACTCCTTTCCGTTGTGAACCGGAAATTGATAAGCGGCACGAAACGACGGTGCTTATTTTAGACATAAAACGCTCTTTATCTAAATTGCGACATCTTGGAACAAGAATAGTCTTCCTATTTATCAAATCGTGATTTGAATCCTTCCTAACAAAAAAAATTAGTATTGAATCAAACCGCTAATTAAATATTTTTCTAATTAATTAAACCTAGATTAAACCTTAATATGGAAAATTTCAAATATCATCGATTACTACGTTTTATTATGTATTTGGATATTTAATTGTTTTCCTTCTGGCACAAAAAACTCTACTCTGTAGGTTTAAGATTGATCAACACTTATTCTTAATTTATATACAATTATTTATAGTTTAGTTTTTAAAAAATTATATACCATTCTTTTATACATAATATAAATAGATATAGTCAAATTTATCAAAATGGTTATCATCTATTTCCTAACAATATTTAATTATCTGTTGTTTTTTCTTTACTATAGTCGTGTTCGTTTAGAGATCGATATCGAATTGTTGGTTTATTATTAAAATCATAGGGCTCACTGGAATAAACAGTAGCTAAAAATAAATGCAAAGGTTTCCGCGTTTTTGTTGACTTGAAATTTGCGAATGAGCAGATAAAAATGAATGTTTCTGCGTTTTGTTGATATGAAATTTTCGAGCCGGTAAAAATAAATGTAAAGGTTTCCGTATTTTTATTATTTAAAATTTTTACACGAGCAGCTGAAATTAAATGTTTTGTAGGTTTGAAATTTTCGAAAGAGAACCGTGGAAGTTTTACTTCCAAGAAGAATTGCTTTCATCCCAAACCGTTCCGAAAGATATCCGTTTCGTTTTAAAGAGCACGTACTTGGCGTAAAAAGTTATTCGTCCTTTTTCGCGCTTTCGACTTTTAAAAAGGAGCCCCTTCAACAATTTAGGCTCATTACGAAAAAAGGGTTTGGCAAAATGTGAGAGCTTTTCTTGCAAGTTTATATACAGTTTTTGGATAGAAAGAAAATAACTTTTAACGCGCGCCCGCAAAATAATTGCAGGATTGCGGTGAAATTTCTCCGTTTGCTACACAAGAAGGAGTGGAAATTAATTCATTATTTGAACGAGTACCATACTTGAAAATTTCTCTAACGGTGCAAATATTTTCTGAAAATTATGATGTGAGCCATTGATCTTTAATTGGTGGCATCTGTTCACAAGGCGATTCGATTCATTATGTTATATTTTCGGAAAGACAAACTGCGTTTTAATTTAATACTTCTTCCTTTCAGGAAGCGGACATCCTCTAGAGAGTGTGCTTTATGGCTTTGAAAGCTTTTCAAATTGTTTCTTGGAACCGGTCCTAAACCAAAGAAAGACAATAAATCAAAATTATTGAAGCAACTCTCATTCATCAAAGCAAAATAAACTTTTTATAATACATAAATCATATATACAAGGTATTTACCACTAAAAATAGAAAGTCCTGTTCTCACCTGACTTTTTTCCTTAAATTAATATTCTTATAGTGATATTTAAAAAAAATATAATATTGTCTGTTGGTCGATATTGAAAATTAGTCAGAATCATTTTATTGTCAGACTATCACAACCTTCATTTTATAAACATCAATCTAGATACTTTTTTCTGAATTATCTTGTCTTTTCTTTAAATTTTCAAATGTTCGTCATTTATTGACAGGTATTTCTAACTTTAGATTGTTACGGTAATTATTTAGCATGTATTAATGGCTGTATATTAAAACCTAATATTTAATTAGGAGGCAGATCATTAATACAACTACCAAATGTAATAACAAATTGACACTTTGTGAAGTTTCAGTTTAGTTATTGTTCAGCCCGAGCAAATAAAGAAAACCGTCATAGTTGGTAGAGGCGCCTCGATATCGGAGAAACATCTCCGTCAACTCGCTTGATGGAACTTGGCAAGAGTTTAATTTGATTGTTTCCATCTTGGACGATTATTTGTTTAGTTCAAATATACAAGAAAAGGGCTTTTAAAGGCTACCGTGAAAAAGAGGGGGAAATCTGATGGGACAAACAAGTTTCAAACTCCCAAGAAAAACATTTATTTTCATCCCAAGACGAGGGGTTTTACCTAACAACTAAGGCCCTGCTCCATTTGTTCTTGCGCGTTATTGCTGAACCCCCGTGAAATCGTATTGTCACTTGGAGTGTTTTTTCGTGTTTGAGAGATTCGAATTGAAAAAAAGAGAGGATAATAGAGAAAAAGAGAAAGAGAAAGAGAGCGAGAGAGAGAGAGAGAGAGAGAGAGAGAGAGAGAGAGAGAGATTGAAAGTGGATCTTGATTAAATGCACCTATTTATTGAAGGATCCCACAGCCGAACGTTAATTACTTCCAAAAAAAATTATTATTATAAGAATCTATCATCAAAGGCTGTTCTTAAACCAAAGATAAAATAATATATTTATGAATGCCAAAATCCCTAATTGGAATATAAAACTAATATTTCATTCGCTTAGTTAATACAAATAATATTACAATATATAAAAAATTCTAAAACTAATTATAAATTTCCATAATATCAGGAAAAGGTAGTTTTCTCAATTAAGAACATTTTTAGTCTTTTGTAATTAAAATGCAAACTATATATTGCCTCCCACCAAATGATTAAATAACTTTAAAAATTAAAATCAATAGTTTCGTGGTCAGCAAGACCAATTAATATTTTCCAATTAATTAAGATTTTTACCCACGGAGAAAAATGGCAAAAAGGAGGAAAAATTCAAAAGGCAGGATTGAGATGGGAAGTTAGTGTCAGAGTCGATTGAAGTCACGATGGCTCAAGTGGTAGAGCAGCGGCGTATGTCATCGAGGGTTCGAATCCCGCTCGTCACAATGTCTTTTTATCTCAACTAAAAACTTTAATTAATTGAAAGATTAAAAGTTAATTTCAACTTGTACAGTAAATTCGTTTGCATGTATAATTTTGAAGGAGCAATAGATCATTTTCAAAGAAGAGACTACGTAGGATCATGAATTTCAATTAAATCATTTTTTGGCGATATTAACTTCGAAGAATATTAGACACCTGGCCGAGCTTTCTTAACGATGAAGTAAGTAAGTCCTGGAAGTAAAGAAAAAATTAAGTTAATTCAATTTTTTTACCATATGCTTGGTGGTTATTGGTCATTAGTCGATGATTATTCGGAAATCGTGAGATGGGGTCTGGTGTGATCTAGGTTTCGGAAAAAGTTTTCTTTGTCGTGCCGTTTCGATCTTTATTGAGCTCATATTCAGAGCCTGGCATTTATAAATAACTCAAAGTGTTTGTTTTCTGCGTACACTTTGAGTGAGTAGAAATATTTTGATTGAATATAAAAAATATTTTTCGCATTGTATAAATTCACTTTTTTCCACATCCTACATGTATTAGTTAAATTACAACAATCTTTTCTAAATCCCAGGCCCTGAAGATGATCTTAATAAAGAGCGAAACGTTGGCAAAAGAATAAAGAAAATGTTTTTCTGAAACCTACATCACACAGACCGCATCTCACGATTTCCAAATTATCATTTTTTTACCATATATTTTTCTGTCTTAGTTGTGCTTTTAAGTAATTATGTGTATACCCGCCGATTTTTTCCCCAGAAATATTTCTATTTTCAGGCTACATTAGCGAAATTGAGATAACTCATTTATAAATGAATAAAAATGAAACGTTTAATTTTATATCTCTAATTTATTTCCGAACGAAACAATACCACGGATCCAACAGAAAACCTTACAAGTGTTCAGCACCTTAAAAGTCACAGGTAATGGTACAACCTTGCCTCCGTGAATAAATCAGCGCCAGAGAAATAAAATAAAACGTTTGAATGATTTTTGTTGGTTTCGACGTCTTTTTACTTCTTAATGTTCTAAATTCTAATCATTTTTAATTCGGGCTAAAGGCAATCCAGATTCCGGATTGTATAAATGTACGCGAAGTGGAGAACGCATCATTTTGACAGTAAAACATATTTTGGTCGACGGCCCCACTTTACATTAGGCAAAGGCTCAACCTTTCGAGAGATTTACAGGAGTTACTGGGTCCCCAGTGTTTCTTTCGAATAGCTCTTTTCAGTTTTCTCAAATTTATTGGCATTTACAATAAAATTTAGGCCTTTTCCCAAATAATTTTACCATTGAATGCTTGCTAATGGAAAACAATACAAATTGCAGGGTAATGCACTGCAATGCCCAATTCGCAATTTAAATAAGAAAAATAGCTCCTTCAAAAAAAAGAAAAAAGAAATGTTATTGTGTTTTGTTTATTATTATTGTTATGTAAAATTAGTTATCATACTTGAATGGAAGAATAAAAGGATAAAGATGAGCCTATAATCACGCTGAGACTGTTCTAATCTGTCTCCATTATTATTATTATTATTAGCCATACAAGCCTATGGGCAAATTTTAAATTATGGAAAAAACTCACAATTTTAATTTAAAAAAAAAAAACAGAAATAAATTTTATAATTTTATTAAATTTAATGTAATTTGGCCTTCCGAATTAAGAATTTGAAAAAGGAAATCAAAACTTGGATGGCAATAGGATAAATTAGATTACGAGTGGATGTTTTGAGTCAGAGTTTTATAGCACTCAGAAGAGATAAACCTAAAATAGAATGTTTGGATGTTAGGGCTTGAAATGACCTTAGCCGTTAAAACACCCTTAAAAATTAATAATAATAATAATAATAACAGTGTAAACAATATAACAATAGACTTCCTGTTAGTAAAATCTATCCACTGTTTTACTGCCTTGATTAAATTACTGGAAGAAACGTATCTGTAAGAAAGGAAATAATTAATTCATTCATAACACCTCATTTGCGATACAATGCACCTATAATGTCTGGTTTGCCTGATAAAAACAAACGTAATATAAATACAAACGACACAAAATGCACAATGTAAGGTACATATTAAGACTAAAGTGGATAGTAGTATATGTAATAAACATAAGACAATAAACACGTTAAGATATGATAAATTACAAAAAATTACCACAGTATCAACAACGTTTAAAATTGTACACTCTAATCAACGGAACTGTTTGTTAACTAAATTTTAAAAAATTAAACTTGTGATAAAGCAATATATTCAAAATTCCAATTCATAGAACTAAAAATCCAACTCTTTCTTAATTAGTCAAAGAAAGCTGTTTAATAATGTTCCAAAAAGCATTTCCTCTGAGAGCAGTTTTTGTATTTTCAAAAGGAAATATTTAAAAGATATGATGAAAAATAATTAAAACTATCGTAAAACCATTAAATTATACATGAATTAAGAATATATTTTAAATTAAGCGTTTTTGCATTCTCTTAATAACTATAATAATAACGAAAATTAAAAAATAATTGGTTAATTAATTTATGTTCATGTGTAACTATTAAAACTTCTTGTTAGATTTTATTTTTTATCTTTTTTTTTATTTTGATTATTATTTGTTGATGTTCTTATAAATTTATAAACCAAAAATTGTCGTATTGTGAAATATTTAGTAAAAAAATATGTAGAACTTTATTTTTTCTTGTATTCTATTTGTAAACTAAATTGAAAAGTGTGCATAAATTGTATGTATAGTGTAAAATGTAACTCAGGTTAAGTGGATGAAAGGTCCACGAAACCTCTGGGCGGTTGAATAAAACTTTTCATCAATCAATCCATCTCAAAAAGGATAATGAAAAATGAAGAATTATTTATCAAAAATGTTGACGGAGCACCAGTTCTACAGTTCGGTAAGACCGAAGTGAATTGCCGGTTTAGTATAACTCGTAAACATTGAAATTATCGGTCCAGGTCCATTGCAAACTCACACGCTCTTGCCCCTCGCGATATCACACACTCTCTCTCTCCCTCTCTTTCTCTTTCTCTCATACTTTCTACATCTCTGTCTGTCCAAGTAAATTTGTAATTAAATGTATTAAACGCCTGAAGGACTGAAGATGTTTCTTACTTAATGCATGTAAACATTTATCCGTAAAAATATACACAGGCCACCGAATATGAAGAACATATCTCTTTACGAGTATAACAACTTGTATATCTGTTAAGAAAAGGTGTTGTTTATTCAGATTTCACTGATTTGTATTTTAAAAATCAAATACTTAGCTAACACCAGGCTGAATCGGTAATTCGATAAAGTATCAATTTGTTTTGATTGTTAAACAAGATAGTTTAAAAAAACATGCAAAGAAAAAAAATACATAAAAAAATGCCTGTCATTCTTATTAGTACATACGAATTTCGTTCATATAAGTTCATAAGTTCTCTCTCTCTCTCTCTCTCTCTCTCTCTCTCTCTCTCTCTC
>CM077103.1:6402752-6481041 GCA_039619505.1 Cimex hemipterus | reverse complement strand
TCTCTCTCTCTCTCTCTCTCTCTCTCTCTCTCTCTCTCTCTCTCTACCTTTTTTTAAATGATATATGTGTAAATGCGTAAAACCTATTATTTTTTTATACATGGTATGTAGTCAGTGTACACATAATATTTCAAACGTACGTAATATTGTAGTAGGGCAAGAAATAATTGTGCAAACATTGCTATTTAGATGTGAAGCCTTAAAAAAAGAACGGTCACCTGCATTACCCTTGAAACAACAGGTCCTACGTGAGAATTAATAAATATATTTATTATTATTTTTATTTAAACGTTTAGGCGTCATTTTAAAAAGTCAGATATGAACAAATTTTCCAGACTGGTTACAACTGGGCTCACCTCATGCCTTTCTCGACACTTTTCCCCTCTTTTATCATTTATGGACGGATGATTGAAGGTTCAGTTTGTATGCGCCGTGGAATATGAGGACGCCATGACGCGCCAGGTCGGCTGGCTGACACGGGACTGGGCTGCAGAAAGTTCACCAGAGACCTCTACGACGACATGCTGAAACTACCCCTAGGCCCTCTCAACGAGTCCGCCAGTCACCCCTAACCGGTCGATAAATAGAAAATTGTATTTTTAAGTTTGTTTTTATCTTCAATCCAGGAAGGGAAAAGAACCGTGATTTAATTTATCGGCAAATACATCAAATACACCTAAGTTGAATACGTAAATATTTGTCATCCATAAAAACAATATACAATCAAATTTATTGTTCATAAACAAACAAACTATAGAGATTTCTGTTATAATTTATCATTTCCCTATAAACATATTTTTTGAAAAAAACTTTACTGAGAAAACATTCTTTAATTATTTTTTTTATAAAAACCACACTTCATTTGTCAGTATTTCTCGTTGCATACTGAAGATGTCAGAAAAGTTAAATAGTTAAATGAAAATCTATGAAAATGCTTCACTGTGTCTTGCAACGCCCTTATCTACAATTAAACGCATCAAAAGTTGTATAATTAAATAAATGATAAAGCAATACAACATCTCAATAGGATCGTGGATACATACGATTTTTTTAAACATATGATAACTACCTATAAGGGAAATAAATTTGTTCAATTAACTTTAAGTTTAAAACGAACCAATTCTCACCTCAGCGGATTTATTTGTTTCTTTACATTTCGTTATATATAATTATATTATAATTTATTCTGATTTGTTATAACTATACATTTTTTAAAACCTTCGCTTATGAAAAATTGAAGGGTATCGATACCAAAGCCCAAAAAAACTATTTTTCTTTATTTAGTGCGAACTTATATTTTTCTTATAATGGAAATAAATACTTACAAGAAAAATTCCTGATTGACGGATTGCCGATTGGAATAGATGTGTGTGTGTGTGACTAGGCTGAAAAATATAGCCTTCTTGCCAGTGGAGACATAAGAGCTGAAAAACGAAAACTATATTCAGTAATTTACATAGTTTTTTTAATATATGTTTCTGCCTTTGTTGTGAATGTATTTCAAAGTATATACCAGTCGATGTTTTTTAAGATAAAAAAATAATATACATAATAGTATTAAATCAGAGTAAATATATAAGAAGTTATAACAAAAAAATATAGGGAAACATATTTGTTGAAAAAATTTTGGTTTTCCATTTAGCATCTTTTAAAGCCCTAAAATACAAACTTTCATTACCATAAAAAGTAAACATTTTTTTTGGCTGGATCAGCAATTTTCTCCTAGGCGTTTCATTTAAAAAGTCAACTCCTTTGAACTGTCTCCAATTCCCAAGTCTTATAATGTTGGAATGCTAAATTTCTAGTTCTACATTCAGCTTCTTTCAACAAGATTTAGATTTTATGTAATTATAAATGGAAAAAATAACGAATGAAATCAACGAAAACTCCTTAAAACTTGTATTTTATATCTCATTTTTATTTATTGAAAAAGTTATGCTATTGGAGATGTTTTTAAAGTCAGTAAGTTAAAACTCTTATAAAAAATAATGTTTCCTTTTAGAAGAAGTATAACAACATTTCTGCAAACCTCCTTAATTATTAATGTCCAATAACCCTTTAAGCCCTTAATGCAATATCTATGAACTATTTTTTTTTTTTTTTTTAACGTGAAAAATCAATCTGCAGGCAAGCAAATTCGAGTCTTCTATTGAAATGCAATACATGTATTTATTTAGTAAGCACGAGTCGTATCAAAGTAAATAAATCTATATTTAATTACTTATCTAATTGTTTTTAAATTTTCATTTAATAGAATTTACATACAATGCAATATAAAAATCATATTTCCCTGATAAGTGAAAAGTGCAGGGATTTTTTGATTTGCAAGGAGGTACACCTTTAGAGAGGGTGGTTCAGTGAAATTGTCCGAATGCAAAATGACAAAACAACTTCTAATTTTTTTTTTTAAATGTAAAAATGTCAAGACAATGTTATATCCAAAACAAATTATCAGCTTCTCTTTAATTATGTAATAATTACGTTATAATTAATTAACAGTTTTAAGTAAAACATTTTATTCTTTTTCCGTAAATTGTTTAGTATTTTATTTTTGGCGACTTTCTCCAAAGCCCTCCAGTCATTGCTAGTTTATTTTGTTTGTTTTTTTAAAGAAGTAATTCGTCATCACAGATTTTGAATTCTTCAGGTACGTCTGACTGCAACGTTGTCCCCGGCTTCAGCACTTTTCACGCTGAAGAAGTCGCAGTTGTAGGCGACAGGCTCAAAATTGCTGCCGGCATCTAAGTGGCTCGCTTTTGCGCACAACTCGTAAGTGCACGATGTAAAAAACGTTGCATCATGGTACAAATCTAAAATCGGAATCAAAATTAAAATTCTGTTGTTTTTTTTTTTAATGTTCAAACGTAAATCAAACCTTACTCAATTATTAAAAAGAAACAGATATCCTTTTTCTTTTCAAGTCATGTGCAGGGAGATATAAATATACTCATAAAAAATGTTTTATTTCAAAACAAACAAATTCTTCATTTGATTAAATCAAAACGCACGTAAGATACAGTACATGCTTTGTTTACTTCTTTCTGAAAAAGAACAATACTTCACCAAAAATATCAAATATTTATTTTTTTACGGCATATTTTTTAAAACATATTGTAATTGAAACAAACACCATGAATAATGTTTATACAAACGCATGTAAGAAAGCTTAGTTCTTCATAGAAATAAATTTTGTATCTATTTTAATATTTTTATTTGCTTTTCTAATATTACGTAGCAATTCAATATTTATTTCACAAAAATTCAATTATTATTAAATATGGTAAAAAACGGACTTACTGGGACAATGCTGAAGACGATGGATATTCCACAATACCTTCCACAGTGGCCTGGGTGATTTAAATTCAGAAAAATTAGCGTGAAACATCTAAACAAAACATGTTATTTACTAATACGTTTTTAATAAGATTAAAGTCTATTATCTCGTATTTTCAAATTATTAACCGAGCAATTCTTACTTTGCTTCTTTAGTTGTGGAAAACAGTGGGACACTCACATGTCGGAAGCAATTTTGAGTATGTTCTCGACAACCACAACTACACAATGTAAGTGCGGAAGCCGGAGACAACATTGCAGACGGACATACCTGAAGAATTCAAAATCAGCGATAACGAATTAAACCTTTAATGTTCCAGTTTTTCAACGGCGCGAAATAACGTCGAATGCCATGTCCTCGAGTAATTCCCAGAGGCGATCCGTTACAGCAACGGAAGGCCGAAGTCACACAATTTAACAAAACGAACCACCAATTTATGAAATTATTTAAAGATTTTTGTTATGTTTTGTGCAAATAATGAAGAAACAGCTGTCATCAATTGTGAAACCATTTTGATATAAATATGTCAACATATGATCGAAATTTCCTCTTTATGAATTCATTTTTATATTGTTTAAAACGAGGAGATAAACATGTTTCAATTTCTTACATCATGTTTTTTTATTTTATTGGCAACCAGTATAACAGCTTGGGTGAGTTGGTAGCGAGGTCATCCTATGGTCGATCAACGACTAATCTAAATTAACTAAATAAACTAAATTTTTGACACCGACCCCTCCTCGAATAATCACTGCGCGACTGAGTCCAAATTTAAAAATCGCGAGAGATCCTGCTGGCCCCACTGTCTGGCTGTAGGGCCGGTCTGGTGCCGGGTGCCGCGGGACCCGGGCCCGGTAGCGTGTCTCGGTGGTGCCGCCGGCGCAAGCTCTCAAGGCCTAGACCATTAGGGTCGCTGCCTTTAAATTTAAAAAAAATTTTTTGCTTGCATGTGAAAAAAAAGTTGCTCATCCGCGCTAGCAGAAATGAACAAACTTTTCCTCTTCCTCTAAAAAAGTACAACAAAACAAACACTCATTTCTGTATAATATATCAGGTTTGTATTTACCTATGCATCCCCATGTGCATAATAAGCATGAAATTTGAAATAAGACGATAAATTACTAGAAAATTTTCCGAGTGTATACAGCCAAAAGTTTATAATCTTGATTTAATAGAGCATTGGCCATCATCAGTGAAATTACAATTAAATTTAAACACGATTCAGCTTTTCTATAATTACATCCTTCTCAGGATAAACTATGTTTTGTATTTGCTTTCTTATTTATTACGTTTATTTTGAGTTTTTCAAATCAGGTCCCGAAAATTAAGTAAAAATAAAAGAACACCACCAGCACCATCTTAAAAATATAATAATTGAGTAATGCTACCCCAGTTTAGTATGGAAGTGCTTAATTCAATAGGGAAAATACGTAGGTAGTATATAGTAAAAGTAAACGTTATTTTTTTCAATAAATTAAGGTTTTAAGTTGAGAGGAAAAAGCAGTTGTCACGAGCGGGGTTCGAACCCAAGACCTTCGGCTAAATACGCCGCTTCTCTACCGCGTAAGCTGTCGTTATTTCTATCCACTCGGACACTAACTTCCCATCTCAACCCCACCTTTTGAATTTTCCCTCCTTTTTTGCTATTTTTCAAGTAAAATGTAATGTTTTATTTTGTTTATCTCAGTTACATGTTACATTCTTTTACAACCGATCTTCTCTGAATGCCTTAATTGTCTATAACAGAGCAATTATAAGTAAATAATTGTTTCATCTTCAATAGGACTGTGTGATTTCTTGTGAATTGAGAAAGTGTGTCAGCATAATCTTTGTTTGTCGCGAATTTGTTTTCGGGTGGGGGCATTGTTCTGGAAGGTCCTTTTGTTTTTGTTTTTTAAATTAGTACTGAGTTTTGAATGGCGTGACAGATGTACGTGGCCTGTCGCTAATTCGTGTTTTGTCAGTTTTCTGTTTTAAATGTTTTGTATTTGTACATTTCCAAGTTTACAGTATGCTCATTTTTCGTTCTATTTGTACGTAGTGAGGTAGTCTCATATGGTCCACGGGCTTATGTGTTCTTTGTAACTGTTTTTCATTTTTGATTTTGTCTGTCTGATGTCCGCATTCTCATGTTTTGGCGTCTGTTATGCCTTGATGGTTTTCCGATTGTGTTGTTTTTTCAAATGTTTATATAGTCCTTTATGTTTATAATTTTGTTGATAGTGTTTTTTTATTATTTGTTTTTTCGAGGGTCGCAACAGTAAAGGTTGTATAAACTTCGGGGTGCCGGTGTTTTTGTAAAAAGCCCATTTGTAAGTTATCGGGTTCGCATGCAGGGCCACTGGATTCGAACCCGGGACCTTTACCTTACAGTGATGAGCGCCGTGTCAACGCCTAAGCCGTTACGGCCACCTACGCCTCCTAAGTGTTTATGATATTGATTTTTGGATAAAATAAAAATATTTTTTATTGTATTAAGTTCGTTTTTATAATTCTCTTTTGTCAGTCCTGTTTTCATTTGTCTTATATTTTAATGCTGTCATTCGCAGATCTATCACAACAGACATAATAACAAAATCAAAAAACTACTAACTACAACTAAACTATTGTCATTTGACTGACAAATACTGCGATGATAGGTAGGCCGGGCCAAATTAAGGTTCTTCAACCTTCACACCTCATGAAGAAATATCATAAAATTATATTGTTAATTTTTACTATATCTGATAAGTCACAATTCAAATTGATCCTCGATTGAAAAAAAGAGGTAAGGTTTAAAACTTAACCTAAAAATGTTTTATAATAATGATTCATTTGCCTGGCAATGATCACCTGCTTAATATTCTGCTTTGAAATTCCGTTAGTAAATGTTCATTAACCTAATAAATATATATATTATATATATCATTTGTTATCGTCTTGTTACTAGGTTTGAAAATAAAATACTTGTTTTCCTGCAAATATGTAACACTGTTGGTTTTAACAAAAAATAACAACGCTAAATAGTGAATGTTAAAAAAAATATTGATTGTAACTTTCCGCTGTTAACTCGATTTTTTTTTTTTTTTTAATCGTCTCTACTGGTGTCTGGTAGAAGTGAGTCAGGCGATTTTTCGGATCTGAACAGCTTGAAAAGATCGGGGAGCTCACATTCATCGTAATGCTTGTCACTGAAGTAAATCTATAAATAAATTTATCATTTAAAAATATCGGAATCGTTGCGACAAGAGTCAATAAAAATTTATGACTTATCCGGTTTTGAGTTAAAAGGTACTTTAATTGTTTCAAAGAGAAATAATTTGTTTTGTACGTCGTGAGGAGGGGGTGAAAAAGGACACGAAAAGTTGAATGTTAAAAGCTAGCTTTAAATTTTCTCTTTAACTTTGCAAGATCCGGCCCTTTGCCTAAAAGCTTGTAATCTTTGGGCAGCTCAGCCTGACAATAGGAACGATCCGCGAAATAAACCTGTAAAAGAAAAAAACGGAAAGCTCAGATAACCAGATAAGCCATAAACCTTTATAATTAATTAATAGTTTGCAAATGGAAATTTGTGGTGTTCGGGTCAGAAACGGGAGCAAAACAGTGTTGAATAATGGCCAAGTAGGACGATGTAGCGTTGGGATTTATGACGCTAGATGGAAAGTTAGGGAGCTTACACGATTTTTCTATTGTCGAAAAAGTAAAGCAATATTTAACCGGCGAAAAAGCACACATATTTCATCATTTACATTTTGAATCTGTACTAACCCTTCTCAGCCTGCAGTTGGGATGAATGTGAATCCGGGTGCACTCCTGAAATTTTGTGCCGTACAGCTTGTTTGTAAGATGCTGTAAATTGAGCTCTAGTTGATTCCATTCCGGTGTAAGTTCCATGGCAAGGAATGACTCGAAGAGACCTACTTTCTTAACAATGTTCCCGTTGCTGAAGTGAAATTTTCTTTTCATGCTGTGATCATCTATGACCTGTATTGTAAAACAAGGCCAATTAATGTGACGACCATGCTGTTTTTAAACAACAAATCTTAACTATTGTACACTAAATAATCAAATTACAAAAATTATCGCCTTAATTCGTAAAGCTTGCTTATATTATTTATTCTCCCTATTTATTAAATACGTACGATAACTACAATAGTAGTTGTAACATGATTCTTTGATTATTATAAATGTTATTAATAATATTTAGAAATTATCTAATTTGTCCCCAAAATAGTAAAAAATAAAGAGGTTCCAGTTTGTAATTAGACTTATCAAAGAGTACAAAAAGACGGCAATTTAAGAGGTATTGAACAAAGAAAACAGAAGAATGCTTCCAGGAAATGGCTTTCTATTTCCTTTTGCCCTGCGGTCTGACCTTGCTCCTTTATTGTACCACTTATCCCGATGACAATGATCCCGTTCCACTTTGGCGAACTTTTCAAACACACCGAAAAGGAAAATATTCGATTGCTAGAAATTACCTGGGTTTAATCGAAACGTCCCTCGGACTAGACGTTGGTGGAATTTGTCACAGTGCATTATTATATTATAAAACTCGATAGATTTATTTATAACTTCACTAGTTTTTAGAGTAAGTATAGTTCAGATAAAAAAGTCAGGGATTCGAACTCACGATCTTCGGCTAGATGCTCCTCTACTCTACCGCTTGAGCTATCGTGACCTTTATTTATAACCGCAATCAAAATAATTAAAAACAACATCCACTTAGCTTAGGACCACACTTGGATCAAAGTTGCGCATCTTTGTTGGGAGCAGCCCGATTCAATGTTGAGCCTTTGGACGCTGTCCCGCAACAATAAGTCCCGCCGACACTACAGAAGCAGGGTGTCAGGAGTATTTTTTCTGACCTGTTCTTATTAATACAAATAGAAATAAAGCAATTGGAAGAAGATTGTTGATCCGAAAATTATTTAGTTACAAAGACACATGCCGCGATCTTTTGGACACATTGAGGGTAGAAGATGGAATGATAGTTGTCAACTTTTTAAGGATAACACCTAAATATTTGGAAATTGTCTTCGACCGGAGGTGTTTAAAGAAAACACAAATTTTGCAGTTTCAATTTGCCGTACCGTGTGCAGTCCGGCTGCCCCGGAACATGCGTCTACGCTTGCAATGTTACGGAGCATTGTATCACTGAATCCCGTTTCGATGGGTCTCAAAATCTTGTGTCGAGAAGAACCGCAATACCCTCCTGATACCAGAGGACATGTTGCGGGGCTGAATCTTAACACTCCTGATCCAAAGAAGAACCATCTCCGCAACAATGACGCGCAACTTTGAGCCCAAGTGAGGACTAGGCTTAACTTTTTGAGACAAAGAATTGTAACACAGAATTGTAAGTGGAACACATAAAACATACGAGATATTATATATTTTGCTATTTAGATTATTCTACTCGTTTTCAATATAACTGCAATAACTTTGAAATAACTTGACCATCTCTGAAATCAAAACACTGGATTTTTCTTGTAATAGAAATTATAATAGCCCTGTCAGCAATTCATGCTTCGATGAAAAATACGAATGTTGAGATGAAATATTATGAAAAGTCGCGTGAACGTGTGTGTGTGTGTCTGTCTGTTTGTTTGCTTGTTTTCCTGTCAGTAATACCCTACGAGACAGGGAGTTTATTTATACCTGCTGTGTGTCTGTCTGTCTGTTTCCCTCACTGTGTATTTGTATGTGTCTGTGTGTGTGTGTCTGTCTGTGTCAATGTGAGACAGAAGGAGAAAAAGTTACTGTGGAGAAGATAAGAACTAAAAACAGTGAGAAGGCAAGAAAAATAGAGGGGGGAGAGAAATAGAGCCAGACGGGTAAAAATTCGGAAAGACAAGTAGAGAAATAGATATACGATAGAAAAAGAGAGGATAGAGAGAAAGAAAACGAAAGACACAGGAAGAAAAATTTCTCGCGAAAGAAGGAGTAGGAGAAAGAGGGGGTGACAAGAAGACAAGAGGAGTCGGAAAGAGAGAAAGAGAAAGAGGTACAGAAATAGCGATAGAAAAATGAATTCATTGAGAAAGAATATGAAAAAAAGGTGAAAAAAAGTGCTGATTATAAGTAGAAAAATAAATAGATAATAATCGAGTGTGAGAGAGTGAGAAAGAGTATATTGTTAAATAAGGAACTGTACATTTTTACGTTTACCTTGTCCTCAAATAAATCTCAGGAAATTGGGTTTTTACGGATGTTTATAATATTTTAATAAAATATTTTATAAACTTAAAAAGAATTTATAAACATATAACGTTCTTGGTTTACTAAACTAAGTACGATATGGTGAAAATATATACCCAAAATACGTTAGTTTAAAAAAAATAGAAATTAAGAGATGATATTTTTACTAACTCCATATTCAGAAATGCTACATGTAAATTTGCTGTTTTTTAACTTTTATTACTCTCAAAGCAATAATTATTTATACCTTATTAAAATTGGACAATGCTGAAAGAGCAGGATTATTTTAAAAGATCGCACAGAAATTTTCAGATAAAGCAATAAACTTCTAAAAATACAACGTTTATAGTTTTAATCCCTTTTTTTGATAATACTTTTATATACTCTTTTATATTATATGATACAATTGCACATTTACATCAACGTTTTTGTAACAAACTCGGTTTTATTATCTATAAATAACCTTTGATATTTAACATTATTAGGGAAAATGTTGTTGTTATAGTTGAACTTCGGCATGGAAAACGTTAGTTTTGTGTGTCTAAAAGAATTGGTTCATTATGAAAATATTTTTAAAGTATTCAAAAAACCTTGAATAAAATGGATTTTTTAAATTAAAATTAATATATTTATTCTAATATAAGCCCCGTGTTAAATTCGCCATTTATGTTAATGTACATACATAATGGACGTGAAAGAATCAATACAAATTAGGAAGAACAAAGATCAAAAAGCGACAGATAAGAAGAAACAGCAATATAGTTGATTTAAACAAAGGAAAAAATCACATTGCTTGGTTTTCAATTCGTAAAGATTCTTAGATTGTCCAAAAAACGAGGAATTATAATTGTTTTAAACTGAATATATTTATTGTTGTGATTTTGCCTGCCGGAATTGTATCAATGATGGACATCGGGCAGGTAGAGTTTGTAGTCCCTGGGGAGATCGGACTCGTTATAGACTTTATCTGCAAAGTAGAGCCTCCTGAGGCGACAGTTGGCGTGTATGTGCACCCTTGTGCACTCGACGAACTCGGTTCCGTACGCCTTCCTCGTCAGATCGGCCAGGCTGAACTGGATCTCATTCCAGTCTGTAGTCAACCCGATCGGGACCCAGCACTCGAACGGCCGTATCCTCGAATGGTATTTGAAGTTGGAGAGCGTGAATTTCCTTTTGATATCGTGGTTGTCAAGGACCTGTCGGGAAAACCACGGATTAATCAAATTTTGTTTTCGGGGCGGAGTGTTTTCTTTTAAACAAAGAAAACAAAAAATGCGGGAACAAAGGACGATTACCAGAATCTACTAATAATAGAACCAAGCAATGAAATTTTTATTATTGATTATAACTATTTGTTAAAAGAGAAAAAGGGATTGTATGAATGCATCTACTTTACCTACAAATTAATTATCCATATGACTTTGACGACTTGATTTACCTCCAAGGGTTAATTACATAGTATATCTACAATACATTCTCACCGATTAAAATCTTAGTTTGTACATAATCGAAATTACAATTAAAAAATATTGTTGATTTCAAAAATTCTGTTTTTTTAAGAATTTAACCAAAATTCCGCTATAACATCCTTACCCAATCTTTGTACTTTATCTTAAAATATTCCTGCAAAGCTGGTTCAACCAATGTACAGTTTTTGTATGGACTTCGATTTTATAATATATTGATTCTTGAAATTAACACTTGCTCAATACCAAGGATATTGTCATACTGTAAATATAAACTGTTAAGTATGAACGAAAAACCTTATTTTTTTAATTAACAATTAAGGTTTTTAGTTGAGATAAAGAAGTCAGTGAGACGAGCGGGATTCGAACCCTCGACCCTGGGTGGCTGCTCTACCACTTGAGTTATGATGGCCTCGATCCACTCGGACACTAACTTCCCATCTCAACCCCCACCTTTTGAGTTTTCCCTCCTTTTGGCCATTTTTCAAAAGGTGGGTTTAAGATGGGAAGTTGGTGTCCGAGTGGATCGAGGTCACGAGAGTTCAAGTGGTAGAGCAGCTGCAAATCTGGCCGAAGATCGTAGGTTCGAATCCCGCTCGTGACGCTGACTTTTTATCTGAGTTAAAAACCTCAATTAATTGAAAGATTAATTGGTCAAGCGGACCACGAAAACTTGTGAACTTTTGTCCTGTATTGATAAATAATACAATATAAATTTTTATAGGAAGATCTTGAGCTAAAAAACCCCGTATCATTAATTAATATATTAAACAAGAATCTCTTACGATGTACCAATTCAAAATGATCCCTTCATTTTTTATATCGAGAGCTTGAACTATGAACCAATTTATTTTTATATATATTCAACAAGGTTCCTTATAAGTTTTATGGTTAATTTGAAGGAAAACCTATATTATTTTTATATCAATCATTTAATGAAGAATTCTACATTTTTATGTAGAAATGTGTGGTAATTGTGACCGTTAATCGATATTTATTTAGAAATCGTGTCTGCAATTACCAGATGCGGTCTGGTGTAGGTTTCGGAAAAACATTTTCTTTATCGTGCCAACGTTTCGATCTTGATTGAGATCATCTTCAGGGCTCAAAGTGTTTGTCTTCTGTGTAAATGTGCCATTCTTTCGTGTCGTGTCGAGAGTGCCCTGAAGATGATCTCAATAAAGATCGAAACGTCGGCACGATAAAGAAAATGTTTTTCTGAAACCTACATCACACCAGACCGCATCTCACGATTTCTCAATAAATTGGTATGTAGATTTTTAACTAGAAACCACATATTATTGATATATGAACGAAAAATCCAAAACCAATTTTTTTAAGTAAGTAAAGTAAGAACCCTTTCATTTGTGAATTTGAGCAGGTATAGTAGATAGCGAGAGTCTATATATTTATACTTTATATTTTTAACGACATTTTGAAGAAGAAAAACGAAATTCTTATATTGCTATTTTAAACAAGAAACTCAGCGTTATTATATAAAATTTTCAAAATGAAACGTCATATTACTTTATAGATACTACCTGCAAAAGTCTTCATTTTATGTCAAAATTTTGCTCGACAATCTCCATATATCATCTCAATATTTGTTTAAAAAAATCCAATATTTTTATTACGTCTTTTTTTCAATAATTTTAAATAGAATATTTACATTTTGAAAAAAAATTTGAACAAAATTTAATTCCATTTCCTTATATATTGATAAATATTTTAAACTTGAAACTCTAGTTTTTCAACTAGAAATTCACCATTTTATTGGTATTTTAACTCTATTTACTATACTTTTTTTACTATATACATATATATTTTTTAACTATAATTTGTAATATAATTTATTTTTATACCAATTATTTTACTAGAAATTTTACGTTATTTCAATGTTATGTTAAACGAGAATCTCTACTTGGGTTTTTCAACAATTCAAGAGGGGATCGAGCTTTTTTTTCATCAATATTTAAAGGAGAAATCCTGCTATTTTATGAAAACGATTTGCACTAAAAACATCAGATTATTTCGCTACTTACAACTAAAAACTCCACATTATTAGGTTGGTTTTAAAGGGAAAACCCTACATTTTTGTAGATAATTTGATAAATCGAGATTTTGAACTGAAAATATTTTTATCAATAATTGTAACGAGAAAACTTTGATGTTTTTTTTTATCAGCAATTGCAAGGAGAAACCCTACTTTTTATCTCGTGATTTTCAACCAGAAACACCACATTATCGTATCGAATTTTGAAACATAAATTTAACATTATTATATTGATATTGCAAACGAGAAACTCTACTGGGTTTTATCAATTATTTGAATGATAACCCCTGTATTTTCACTGATAATTTATAAAAGAAAATCTATATTCTTATATCGAAATTTTCAACGAGAAACTCTAGTTTTTATGATCAACAATTTGAACCTTGAACCCTTTTATTTTTCCTGATAATTTGAAGGACAATCCCTACATTTATATAACGAGATAGAATGGATATGCCATATTGTTACAATTTTTTAATATTAAAAAACTCGATATGTTTATACCAACATTTGGAACTAGAAACTGCTTTATATCATATTTTTTTATTTATTTAAAACTAAAAATCCATTCTGTCGATAACAAATTTTTTTTTAATGGGAAGCTTGATATTTGTATGTATAGATTTTGAACTAAAAACTGCCATAAGTTTGATATTTCTTTTTTTTACGTCGATTTTTGAACGTTTTTATATTATGTTGTACATTTTGAAATATACATTTTTAATCTGACACCCTGTCTATACTTGGAAAGAAAAACAATTTTTGTTTGAAATTATGTCAACATTTGAAACGAAAAATCCCACGGATCTTTTTTTTAGCAGTTTTCAAAAACACCAAGATATTTGCCTAATTTTTTAATTTAGTCCAGATATTTGTCAAGTCAATTTATCGATACTTTTTATACGGAACCATTTCGAAGATATTCAGCTTCAATTTTTTTCTCAGCTCGATTAAAATCAATTTCGGTATAAAAAAAGCATTTCAACGATGTTCCATGTTCCATCATCCGTCAGCAGTGATTGATAAGTCAAAAATTCTAAGTAAAGATTAAGTTTAGAAGTGTTTTTTAACCAATTAATTCACGGTTTTCGTGGTCGCTCGACCAATTGATATATGACAATTAATTACGGTTTTTAGTCGAGATGAAAAAAAGTTAATGGCACGAGAGGGATTCGAACATATGGAAATTGAAATATGGTAAAAGGAGGAAAAACTAGTAAGGTGAAATCGAGATGGGGAGTTGATGTCCTGGATGGAGGTCACGATAGCTCAGGTGGTAGAGCAGCGGCGTATCTAGCCGAAGGTCGTGGGTTCGAATCCCTTTCGTGCCATTAACTTTTTTTCATCTCGATTAAAGACCGAAATTAATTGTTTTTTTAACGTTGAGATGTTTCATATGGGCGGATTATTTACACCGAGTTTCAAAATCAATTTTAAATGCCAATTTTATCTATTAATTAACGGTATTGTGCAAAAAGATAACACAAATAAAATTGGCCATGTGGTGGGGTTTCACCTGTAAATACGTACTATCTTTTCATGTCGACGACTTATTAATTGATAAAGAGACATTTCGCAACCAAAGTTTGAAATTTGAAAAAGAAACGTTTTTCCCTCGAGGTTGAGCGTAATGTACAAGAAAAAATGTTGGGAATTATGGGTTATGGGACATTTTTGTATAAACATATTAGAAATATAAAACTGATAATGACGATAAGATTTAAAACACAGACTGCGAACAACTATAAACTTCTACACTTTAATTATGGAACACGTATTTGACAAATCACTTAGACACTGAAGTTACTGCTGTAAGAACGTAATTCACAAAAGAACGGAGAACGGTTAGGGAAAGCCCGGTTAAGGAAGGCTAAGGATCGATCTATGCCACGGGAAGGAAAAGCCTGTATTCTTTTGGTAAATCGTCGTTGTTGTACAATTTATCCGAAAAGTAGACCCTTCTCAGCCGACAGTTGGCATGGACCTGAACCCGACGGCACTCGACGAAAGAAGTGCCGTAAGCACGCCGCGTGAAGTCCGAAAGGTTGAAGTACACCTGGTTCCAGCCTTCGTTGAGGCCGATCGGCATTGTGCAGTCGAAAGGTCGAATCTTGGTCGAGGACTGGTAATTGCTTATTCTCAACCTCCTCTTCATATTGCGGTCATCCAAGATCTGCGGAAGGAACGGATGCTCTCAACATTCGGTGGCTGTTAAGCAGAGCGGAAGATTTCGATCCTGGCAGCCCACCAAAATTAACCCTTTTGGAAAAATTGTTAGTTAATGGATGAAACTCAGTGTTGGATATTTGAATCAGTACCATTCAGGACTTGGCTGTTGTTTTTTTATATTTTGTTTTTTTTAATATTTCAAATATCCACCACCTGTTCGTGAAAATTCAGTGGGCTAAGTTTTTTTTAAATGTTTGTATAATTGGGCTTTGAAACCGTCAAAGAAAAGCCAAGCCATGAAATCAATATCTTCCTCTGAGCTCAATACATTAACTTAACAATATTAGGGATTTAAATAATAGAATGACCGACGAATATTCTTGTGGTCCGAATTAATTTCGATAAATTCTTGCTGCTAAAGGAGACCTTATGAACTTCACAACTTTAAGTCCGTCCATCCAAGAAAAGCCAATTGTCGGTCATTCTTTTAATTTAAAAAAAAAAAAAAATAGCGTGTTTAAAAAGTGGTTTGTGCATATTTGAAAAACTCAGTCCGTACATGTCATGTGATTAACCCATCTCTCAGCTTTAAATTCAAATAGCTAGCGAAGCAGATTGGACCCTTTGAATTTACATTTTTGTGTATACTATATTTGTAACGATGTAAAAAAGTTTATGAAATGAAAATAAAACAAATTTCAATTAGTTTTTCTAATTCCTCGAACTCTTAACACTTTTAGCATTGCTGTAGTAATTTTACGTTTATTTACTCCAGATTTTCTAAGTTGAAGAATTCAGGTTCGTGTTAAAAACTGTTGTAACCAAACTGACCACATTTATAATTATCCAATTATGTTAAGAACGTTTTAAGTCAGTAATACGTGCTTGACGACTTTTATAAATTTATACTTTTGATTGATAAAACTTCACTACAATTCGTACTTTGCTGTGAGGACAGAATATTTAACTTGTACCTGAATTCTACTTGTAAAATTTTATTTATCAATGCTATCTTGTTGTCTTCTAGTTAGAAGAATAGAGCAGAAAAATGGTTTTATAAATACTAATGAATAAACATGGTTTAAAAAAAATCAGATCTGTGAATATTTGTATAGTTTGTTTTTAAAGTTCGATTTTGTACCGGTGTGATTTAAACGTTTTTCCGAAGCGATTTCCCTATTTAAAAGAATCTTAGTAACTAACAAAATTGTTTTATATAACTACGTAGGAAATCTTTACCTGTATTTCGAATGTGAAATATTTCTTTAAATTCTTGACAATGAGGACAAGGAAGGGAAGTTTGATCCCCAAGGAGGAGTTCATGTCGGAAGGGCAGGCGATGTACGTCGAGACGACGTTGTTGCCCATTATTTCCAAAACGAGAGACTTGACATGTTCGTCCGTTATCCTCTTCACGTAACCATTTTTCACCTGAGACAAACAGAAGTCGGTGCTTATGAAAGAACATAAAAATTGACATTTTCCCCAGCCTCTAAGCCGTTTGTCACCGGCTTGGACCGTGCAATTTTCAAAAGGTCCCCCGACTTAAGTTATGTGTTATCAGGGATTCTGAACACTTGGGTAGGAAAAAAACACCTGCTCTTTCATGAAAAGCATGGGCCCTTCATAACACTGGATCGCCCGAGGAGACAACGGGGCGGTTAATGTTTTTTCCTCTTTACAACCGGTCTCGTTGATTTATTGAAAGTAAGAATATCAAACTATTTGAACAAAGAGAAAAAGTTTGAGCTTACGTTTTTTGACCAGAGGGCTAAAGGCTTACTCCCACAGCTATAAAATATAGACAAAAGTCCGTTTTGGTAGCTGTCTTTGAACATTGCACTACAATTCGAGCTTTGAATTTAAATAAACACAGCACAGTACAATAACCGAAATCTCGAAATTGTTGATGTTTTGGATTGTTTTGAATTGTATTTTTTATTAATGTTAAAATTCAATGCCAACGTGATCAAAATAATTTGATATATTCATCAACTGTGAGTTTTCTTTGATTTTATTTACAGTTGCTTACAAACAAACGATTGGAACTTTTTTCAGACGCAAATTTTTAACAGATCATAATTTTTATAAATATTCTTTCATCAACTTATTTCTATTGGAATATGTAGGTTCGCTTCAATAGAACATCAATGATGTACAGAAAAAGATTATTTGAGATTTAAAAAATTGTATGTTTTATTTCAAATTGAAAAATTTTTGACAAGAATGCATGCTCCAAAATACAAATGTACATGAAAACCCAGAAACTAGGATAGAAGAGTCCCTTAAATTTATATGTTTTGACATCTGTAAAAGTTATACAATGTACAATTTAAACAAAAAATCTAAACTTTTATTTTTGTTATAAACAAAAGCTCTTAATTTTAAATAACTTTAAATTTAAAGCAATTTAAATTAAGCATCTTATTGTCAGAATAACCAGTAATGACCCCATTTAATGAAAACTGCTCAATTTTTTTTACCAAGAATATCACACTAATTCACATTTCAAAGTTCTCAAATTACAAAAATATTAGTTGTAATTATATAAGACTGTAATTTGGTTCTTTCCAGACCAACTATTTTGGTCTGCTTGTTCTCACATGTTGGCCTGTCTGACAATATTTTGCCAACTGACAACACACTCCATTTCTCAGACACGCGAAATGCCAAAATATCTCCGACGGACCAACCTAGCTCGGATAGGCAGACCAAATTGATCAGTGATGACCAAATTATAGAATCCATCCCACTGACCACAGGAGGACATCCCATTAAATTAATTTTTAAAGCCTAGTTATTTAAACTTCAAGTGTGGTACGCCAAAAATTATATATTACACTAATATTTTTTAACAATGGCAAAAAAATACATAATTCATATTAAACATTAGAAAATAAGAAAAATTATTTTGTCAACAAATATCACTACATAGGTCATATTTGTCTGTAATGTGCACTAAAAAGTTTGAAAAATCATAACATTTCTGATTTATAGTACAAAAAATTAAACACAATATATCAATTTTAAATATTAATTTTAAACGTTTATTTTTTTTTTTTTTGCACTTATCAACTGTTATGAAATAAATTGTACAATAGGCCCATCAATTTTGTAGCGAAATACATTATAAATAGTTATTCCTTCAATTATTTTGAATTAACAATTATATTGAGGAAAACACTTCCCCAAACAAAAACTTCATCAAATTAGGTCTTTAACATGGTTGAAAGATATCACCAGGCAAAAAAGAACAAAAAGTCCTGGCTTCTATTACCTATTTACAGGCTGAGTCTAAAAGTTACAAAATTTTACATAACATAATATTATTATTATTAATTTTTAAGGGCGTTTTAACGGCTAAGGTCATTTCAAGCCCTAACATCCAAACATTCTATTTTAGGTTTATCTCTTCTGAGTGCTATAAAACTCTGACTCAAAACATCCACTCGTAATCTAATTTATCCTATTGCCATCCAAGCTTTGGTTTTCTTTTTTAAATTGTTAATTCGGAAGGCCAAATTACATTAAATTTAATAAAATTATAAAATTTATTTCTGTTTTTGTTTTGTTTTTTTAATTACAATTGTGAGTTTTTTCCATAATTTAAAATTTACCCATAGGCTTGTATGGCTAATAATAATAATGGAGTCAGACTAGCAACAGCATGATTATAGGCTCATCTTTATCCTTTTATTCTTCCATTCAAGTATGATAACTAATTTTACATAACAATAATAAGAAACAAAACACAATAACATTTCTTTTTTCTTTTTTTTCTTTTTTTAAGGAGCTATTTTTCTTATTTAAATTGCGAATTGGGCATTGCAGTGCATTACCCCGCAATTTTTATTGTCTTCCATTTTATTTTTCCGCTCCGGCAGCCTCAAAAACCTCTGAAAAAAGAAATCATGCACGCACAACTCTTATGCAGACATTAGCAAGCATTCAATGGTAAAATAATTTGGGAAAAGGCCTAAATCTCGTTATAAATTCCAATAAATTTAAGAAAACTGAAAAGCGCTCTTCGAAAGAAACACTGGGGACCCAGTAACTCCTGTAAATCTCTCGAAAGGTTGAGCCTTTGCCTAATGGGTTGTAAAGTGGGGCTGTCGACCAAAATAAGTTTTACTGTCAAAATGATGCGTTCTCCACTTCGCGAACATCGAGGACAAGTTGCCTATTGAAAGTCTATTATGAATTAACCTGATATGACCTATTCGCAATCTAGAGAGAATCACGAGTTTTTTTCTCTCGAGTTGGCGGGGGTATCGGCGGTTTCATTTTGTCGAGAGACGTGGTTGTGCAAATCCTTCAATCCGGAACGTTGACAAAGCACTTACTATGAGTAGGAAATATCATTTTAAAAAAATGATTACTAGACGTTCCCCCATCACTTATTATATAACTAACAAATAGTTCTTCTTCTTCTAAGGGTTCTTAAGATTCAACCGTTCCCCTATCAAACTAGGCATTCACGCTCAATTCAAGTTGGAATGTTGTTGCCTATTGAAATTCTATTATGAATTAACCTGATATGACCTATTCGCAATCTAGAGGGAATTACAAGTTCTTTCCTCTCAAGTTCTTCAGTTGGCCATTTATGTACAGATGGCTTAATTTCTTTCATACTATCTCTACAGGCATACCATCTTGCCGACCACTTTCGTTTGATAATGTTTTTAACATAAGCGACTATATCATCTGGACGGAGAAGAAATTGATCTGTACTTTGTGGATGGTTTGCAGCGTTTCTTGCCTGTTGATCAGCTTTAAATATTATTAAATAATAATGTATAGCATATAAATTAAAATAATATTAAATATTAACATTGGAAACATATAAAATATATATATGTACATGGTATTACATACATGTACATTATAAATTAATTTGCAATAATACTAAAATTTATTTATTTTTAACTTTTTTTTACTTAGTGTATTTACTGTTTGTTGAATTCTATTGACAGGAAAGTGAAACTGGTGGAGCAGTGTGGGACATTGGACAATGGTAAATTATGATTTTTGTACTTTGGGACGTTTAACCTTTATATAGGAAAGTAATTCAGGATTAGAGATCAAGTTATTTAATCATTTGTAGAGAAAAACACAGTCAAACCTACCTCTCCTTGCTTGAGAGTACAATGTTTAGATTTATAAGATTTATCAAAATTTTGGTTCAAAAGTAAAGTTCTAAAGAAAATATACAAAATTCAGCCTACCACAAGAAAAATAGTTAAATATTAACAAAATTCATATTTAATTAGGCCATTTTTTATTATCCTGGTTTGCCTATCACTACAGTTTTAGTCTGGTCATAAAAGCAGACCAAGAAGGTCAGAAAATTGAAGTTCAAGTTCACCACCTTACTAACCTGAACAAAAACACTTTAATATGTATTTTGTCTTAACCTACTAGCGTAACTTGGTCTTTAACGATAAAAAAAAACACAAGCTAACATTGACAGAAAAGATAGATTTGTAAGAAGACATCAGAGGTCAATGTGCAATGATTATGAAATCTCCTGTATAATAGAAATGATAAATGATGGAGTGAGTGTGGTGTTCAATACTTACTGTGAGTAGGCACTACCATTTTAGAAAGTATCTCCAGTATAATTTATATAGAAATGTATTGTTTAGATAATATAAACCAATAATTGATGATGACCGTTTAAGAAGCTATTTCTTCAATATAAGAGCTGTTTTCATTAATAACAATTATCGTTTTACAAGATTTTATTTTTCAAAAGTGTTTACATAAAATATTCATATTATTATATTTTAAATGTTATTATTTGAACAATTTTTGTACAAAATTTGCACTAAATTGTCTGCTAATACAGCAATAATTGGCCTGAAACTTGTGGTGAGGTAATTCACCCCCAACTAACCAAACTACTCACAAAATTAAAAACACTTTATTTTTTCAATGTTTCAACAAATTTTGAAAGTAGAAAAGAAATAACAAACACAGAGAGGTATCTAATAAAAATACTGTTTTAACAATTGTCTGTGTGCCTTTTTCTCTTTAGTCTTCTTTTATTAAACAGATGGTGAAAAATTGTATGCTGTTTTTAATGTGATTCGGGTGGTTAACCAGGGAGTCTAAAAGCTTAAGTTCAATTAAGCTAATTAAGAATTGAACGAAAGTAAAGTCCAAGTCCAACCCAAGTCTTTAGGCCATGTTGAATTTCTTACAAATCCCTGAGCTCCCGTCATAATTTGTATGTAAAAATTTAATTTGATAGCTTAATAGTTTAATTACCGTTCTTATTATAAACAATTATAAATAAGCAAAGAATTTCTTACACTAGCACGTTTATATTTAAAATTAGTATTTTTTTCTCCTAAATGAATTTTAAGTATAATATGATCGAATAAAAATATTTTTTATATTATTCAATTTATCTATCACTGCACCAATTGAGCAAATAAGGTGATAACGTAGAACGAAAGTGCTTATGAATGTAGGCCATCCAATGATAACCATTTTTTTTTGGGGGGGGGGATTTGTGGTATAAGGATTCGTCCTCTAAATCAGTTGAAAAAATATTATTACTTATTAATTTTTTTTTTAACTAGTTTTTATAACTTGTAACTAATAATAATTTTCAACAGCATAATAGTGTAACTTAGTTGATAAAAATAATTGTTATTATCAACATTGACTATATTTGAGACCAAGAGTGATTAAAAAAATATTGATATTAGAAATAAGTAGGAATTATTCACGTAATTCTCTCCTCAAATTTTAATTAGAGACATGTTTTTTTCATTAATATTCAGGCAAACCACTTTTTAAAATAATCAGTTAAATTAATGAAGAAATGTGATGTTTATAACGATTATAACTTTACAAGCAATAAGAAGAACAACGGTTCAATTTAAGTGTTCCTTTTGAAGTATTTTTATTATTTTATGTTGTGTAAAAAGAATAAGGTCTTTTTCAATTAACACATAATTAATTATTTAACTGATTGAACATTATATTCAGTTGGGTATCCAGGTATGTAGGTCACATAGTCCAGTCCTGTGCGTACTAGTCAAAAGTTGGAAGCAGGAGAGTAGGAGAACAGGCGGTTTCGAGGCTGCAGCCTAATCTTTAATACATTCCCCAATAATTAAGCCTAGTAATAAGGATTTGTTAGCAGGCTTGGCGTATCCATTTGTGGATAGAAGTATTGATTTAATTTTTAAGTAGTTTTGTTAAGTATTTACTATGAATTTTTAGTTATATGTAGGTTGGGGAGTCATTCACGAATTGCTTCGTGTTAATTGGGACTTGTGTAACAGGAGCAAATTAATTAGGGTATAGAGGTTAGTTTATTGGTTAATTACTGTCATGAATTGTGTTGGCATTGTTTGAAATAGGAATTGTTTAATAGTGATGTTAATTTGTATTAGTCGAGGGGGATTGTTCAGTCTTGTCGGATATTCTACCCCGATAGATTTATTTTTTCAAACCTACTCCTGTAGGGCTTAGCTAGCAGAAATGGTGGGCGGATGCCCACCTGGCAACCCAGGTAGCCTGACATCCTAGCCAAAAATGCATGAGGAGCCAGAGTCAAGTAGCTTCTACTACATTGGAGCACCCTAGCGCTCATGCACACCAAAGGATTAATGTAATTGATTCAATAAAAATTTTATTTAATATAATTTCAATTAAAATAAATTGAACTAATATAAATTATTTGACGTACACTGACGTATATATCAATAATAGGTGTGAAATCAATAAGATAAAATTTATATCTTTTCACGTAGTCTCTGATATCTTGTTAAATTTTGATATGTTCACTAAAATCTAGTTTATTTAATTTAAAAATTACATATTAAATAACTATTTAGGCGTTTTGTTTGTTTGGTTTGTATGAGAGTTGTTAACAAAACCACTTTAGTTAACGATTTGTCGGAGTTAACAATTTTACAAAATTTCTTCTGCTTAATTACATTATTTTCATTGAGCTTTTATAGTCTGATTGTTTTTAATTTAATGCTGCCACTTTTAGGTGCTTTCAAAAAGTTTTAACATGATATTTTTGAGTTAGAATGAATAGTATTTAAGATCATTTAGGTTGTTTCAAAACTAGCTAATAGTAGTCCAACGAAAACTAGATTTTTCCAGTTGGCGGTTAACTTAATAGCATAAAGTATGCGTGGACTTTCGAAAGCGGTTATTGTGGGGGGGTCGGACATGATATCGGAGTCATCACGTCAACGTAGTGGCACGCCATCGGCCATTCACCGTCGAGACTTGACAATCCACATTTCAAGAACGAGTACAACAGTACAACTGTACGATAAGAAGGTAACGCTCGTTTCCAACTTAACTGTTTACCGTTGACAGAAGAGTAACAATGTCGTTTGTGAAGACCGTTAAAACTATTGTTTTACTATCTTTTCCTAGAAAAATTTCAAATTTAGCAGTTCCTAGGGTGGCAATGAAAAGTAGTTTACTAAAACCTAGTGTTTACTCCTCAGTTTTTCTTCCAACAAGATGTAAGAATTTTAAATTTCTTAATAACTTTTTTTTTTAACTTTACGTAGTGTTGTCACTGGCAATTTCTCATACAAGTGGCTCGAACGATACTCTCAGCATTAGAAAATAATTACTTGATACAATATTTTCAATTGAGATAACAAAACAATTAATAAAAATAACCTTATCTATTATTGGGGAAAATGCTTATTTTTTATTCTTCAATTAATGTACTATTTTCTTCTAGTATACACAAAGCTTTATTGATTAGCAAAAATTTTATTTTTATGCATAAACGAAAAAAAAAGATAAACATTAATTTATTTGCTATACATTGTATTCATTATACATATAGAACATTTTACGTTATACGTACATACAATATAATGTAAAATGAACAGCCTGCTCCCAGTAAGTTTATCTTGTGCCTGAGAGCAGTAGTTAAGCTCACAAATATTTTTATGTATTACACACAAAAAAAATGTATACAACTTATGGTTGACATGGGCGTCAGTGGCTGCAACGGTTTAGGTATTGATAAGGCGCTGATCACTGTAAGGTAAAGGGCCCGGGTTCAAATCCATCAGGAAGGGCTTGTAGCCTTTTCAAAAACACCAACACTGAGCATTGATATGACCTCTGCTGTTGCAAACCCTCGTTTAAAAAGAAAAAAAAAAGTTCCAGTGTAAATTCAATTCATTTCACTGTTTTATGTATTATTTTATTAATGTATTACTTTAAAAAATTTCTCTTGTTTAAATTTATTTGTTAGGTTTTTTATTGTTCATAAGATGGAAAGGGATTTATATTAAATTTGTATAATTCACAGCTCATAATTGATTGGTAATGTAGTTGTATGAAAACATGAGTACATTAAAAATATTTTCTTACTTTTAACAGTTTAAAATCAGTGTTGAGTTTTTTTGTGTTGTACCTTCTACATTTATTTGCAATATTTTTGTTAAAGAATTTTTGAGCCCTTTTTGGCGAAATTATAGATTTTGTGGTACCACCCCAAACAATATAAGTGGGATTGCTAAAAGTTTGGCTTTTTTTTTTTAATGAATAATTTTTAAAGAAATTATAAACTGAACCTTTGATACCAATACAGAAAAGTTTTTCAAGCAATACTGCATGATCTACGGAATCAAATGTCTTTGAAATATCCAAAAACATTCGTACAACTTTATTTTTATTGTCAAGACCCTCAAAGAGTGCATCTTTTGCAGACTTACTTGATTGAAACCCATATTAGTTTGGGGCAATTATTTTGTTATCTGAAAGAAAATCAACAATTATTTTTTCAAAACGTTTTCCCAAAATTTTACTTAGTGATCGTGTAAAGGGAAATGGCCTCATTGTTGCTATCACTTTTTGGGCCTGATTTAGTAAACGCTTCCTAAGAAAAATAATAACAATAAATGAATAAATATAGGATACAAAAGCATTAATAATTTGCTACAAATGGTAAATGGTTGACAACATTGTCAATTCTTCATAAAACAAAGGATCAATAGGCTATTGCGACTGCGTTTTGACCCATCAAACAGATAATAAATCATTTCTTACTTCTGGCATTTGTATTGCTTATTGATTATTGTACCAGCAGTAAATTTTTGTTTGAAAATGTTGTCAACATGTTGATGATTTTTTTTTTATTATGGAGTATGAAAGAAATGTGATAGGAGTGGTAGTTTGTCAATGCTGATTAGCAAAATGTTTTACTTGGGAAAAAAATGTTGAAAAAAGGCCGAATTGAACCCACAATTGCAGGGTCTATGAACAGAGAGTCTCTCATGCTACCGCAGTCCCCATTTTTTTAAATTTCACATATAAAATTTGACTTTTAAACTTTTGTACTTACATTGTTGTTTAATTTTGTTTGACAAAACTACATCTGGTTTGCAAAATTGAAGACAAGAATGCTCTCAGTGAGCCAACAGGGTGGAGATGGTTTGAAGAATTAATAAGTTCATAAAAAATTTCTCATAAGACCAGACATCTGAGCAGTACTAAAAGCATAGCACATGAAAAGATCACATCTAAAGTAGTCTATGAATGCATCAAAATCTACAAAGGTTTGCCTTGGGTGTCAGGTCACAACTATAGGTGAAAATATAGGCCTTGTACCATGCATAAATTTTTTGTTTGCAATTCTCTTTTTTAGTATCAAGATAAGTTTATAACATTATACTTTAGAAGCCAAAGTTAAGTCTAGCATTTAAAATTCAACAGCAAATTCTGAAGGTTTTCTGTATTACTAAAAATAACCATTTGTTTCCTTCCTTGCTTTGTGTCAATATAGAAAGTTTTTCTTACTTGTGGTCTTTTCTTGCTAATTATTCATAATAGAATGGGTCAACAATGCGACGGTATTTCATCATCTGGATTTGATATCAATCCATTTACTTTCTTTTAATGATACTTTATATTTTTATTGCTGATAATTTAATTAAAAAAATAAGTAACTCATGCTACTATAACATTATTTTAAACTTGAATATTGACAAAAAATAAATATACCTATGAGAAGCTGAAAAATCTTAATGAATCAATAAAGACATCAATAAAAAGTTTTTAAAAAAAAGTTGTGAAGTTCAATACCTACCTACCTCGCATGAATCAACAAAAGCCAAAATAAAATGAGGAGTTTCTTTGAAAATAAAACGTTACAGATGGGATTCAAACCCAGTCTTCGAAATTCCGAATAACAACTTTTATTTCAAATTCTGTGTATATAAAATTGTATTTGTATAATAATATTAAAAGTAAAAAGAAACCAATAAAAATTATAGCGCTCAATGAACAGTTTTTAGTACCAATGCATTGTCTGACTTTTCATCTGATTTGCTTCTTTGTTTGTTAGCAATGGCAGAAGGACAAAAACCGAAGACAGTCGCAATCGAAGAGCTGCTTGCTCTTGCTGAAAAAATGTCCGACCCTTCGGTCGACGCTTTAATAATTGATGTGAGAGAGCCAAACGAAATTAGTGAGACGGGTATCATCCCTGGTGGAGTTAATATCCCTTGTGAGGACCTATCATTGTAATTTTATAAAAATATTTATTTTATTGATAGAATTTTCTAGTAGGAACTGTGAAAGCCGCTATGGAACTGCCTCCTGATGAATTTTTAAGCAAATACGGAAAGAAAAAGCCGGATTTGGATACAAAAATTATTGTGTCCTGTCGTTCCGGGAAAAGGAGCACTGATGCTTACCATTTCCTAGAAAAACTTGGTTATAACAAGTAATTAATTATTTTTCTCTTCATGTTTTTTACTCTGAATCTGCTTTATTTATCAATTTTTATTTTTTAGCTTGCTCAACTATGATGGTGGATGGCTGGGCTACGAAAAATACAAAAAAGAGAAGAGTTCATAAATTTTTACCTATGAGACATTATTTTATGTATATAGTAGTGTAACAAGTGAATATAAAAAATACAAAAATATATTATTGAGTTTTTATTGTAATCAGAATTTATTGCAACAATAAAATGTTTTATTTTCTTTATTTTAAGTATACCATAATTTACCATTTTTACTAAGGATGTCAATATATTATTATTATACTTATATAATACAAAAATTGCACAGAAATATTAAAGGAAGTTGATAAAATTCAGTACAAAAAATGTTTCCTTTTTGATGGCAACTAGACATGTTTGTCATTGAGATATGGGTTCCTTATTCATTGTTTTATGCGTATGCTACCCCTAAATGTATTCGCCTGATATTGACCCTTAACATTTTTTTTAGGCTGTGTAAAACTTTATTAATGGAAAAAACATTACTTCACTTAAGGGCTGAAGACAAAACAAGGGGTTGTTTTCAAAAACCTGAAGGTTCTGGGAGGATGGAATTACAAAATTACACGAAATATGATAACAGTTATTGGAACAAAATCGTTCATATTGTTGATTAAATTTGTTTAAAGTACACACCTGAAATTTTATCAAATTAAATGCTAGACTTTTAATGATGCGATATAAAAGCACAAAATTATAATGTATAAAAAGAAACTGTAATTCTATAAAGGTGTAAGTGGAAAATATACAACAGGTCTAGTTATGTACAAATACTAAATACATCCTTAGTGTTCACGCTCTGCATCATGGAGATATATCAGTTTTTCTGGAGGGACAAGTTTTTCAAGAAGAGTCACCTGTAACATTTGACTTTGTCGTATTTATAAGAAAACTTTATTTATTAGAAAAAAAAAAAAAAAGATAAATTAAATACTTACTTGCTGTAACAACTGTTTTTCCCTGATCATAGCTCTTTGCAGCAAAATTTTAACTTTGCCAAGCAGCTCACATTTCTGACTAAGCTGCTCCTTCAGTAGTATGTATCCCGATGGGGCCATTTGGGAATCAACTTTAAAAAATAAAATAAAAGTTTCAATATGTTTGTTTAATAATTATGTTGGTGTTAAACTACTGCTAAGTTTACCAGTGTAAGTCTGACTACAAAATCTTGCCTCAGATTCCTTCAGCTGTTCTTCGAGTGCGAGTGCTCTTTCTACAGCGTCTAGATAGTTCTCCTCCATTTTTTGTAGTTCCTTTTGTAGCTGCTCCACATAATCCTTAAAAAAAAAAAAAAAAATACTGACTTCGATTTTTAACAATGTAAAAATACCAGTACCTTTTGTACATAGTTGGAGTGTTGTGCTCTCAATTTAGCGACAACTTTTCTCAGGCCAGCAACTACTTTAATCAAATCTTTTCTACTTTGGAAGTTGATTTTCTGAAACAAAGATGTATTTTTATTTGTTTTACGCTGGTATTTCAACTACGAGGTTATATGAACCCTTTGGAGTATAAAATCTTTTTAAAACAATTTTGTTCTACATACTTCTGGAACATCGCTGCATGATGAATCTGACCTGAAACAATAAATATGTTGGTTTAAAAGTTTCTGTTTATAATTACATAAATTACTCCTACCTTGGTGTCGTCATGCCAAGTCTTGATTCGGTATTTTCTTTTTCCTCCTCATCTTTGAAATTGAGTAAATTCTTTGTGAGCATACCTTTTTCAAGTTTTTAAAAATAATTAATATAGAATATTTTCACTTCAATAAATAAAAGATAAAAATAAATCTTTGAATAAAACATGAGAAAGAAGGCAGATGGACCCTTTATGTGCAGAGTACTGTATGATCTTAGCTGTTTATACCAACAACTAATTATTAAATATTTAATTTTGATTACCTTCACTGACTTTCAATCTCCTTTGCAAAGCGATTCTTTCTCTCTCCATTCTTGTAATTATCTGTTTAAGCCTTGTGATCTGCCCTTCAAGTTCTTCAAGCTGGATGTTACGGTCTTTCAGGTCATTGCGCAGCTTTTCATTTGCTGTCTGCAATTTCTTCTTTTCTTCCCACTTTGCAACTTCATCCGCACACTAATATGTTGATTTCATTAGATTAAAAAATAATAATGTTGAGAGAAATAAAATTTTACCCTGTCTTTTCTCTGTTGTATAATCGCCTTTTGTCTTTCATTGGCTAGTGCAATTTCCTGTTCGAGCTCTTTTATTTTATCCATGAGTATCAGTTCCTTTTTTGCAGCGGTTATCCCATTATGAGGAGATTTTGGATATCTACGATTGTAAAAGGATACTTTAAAGTTTATATAAAGTTTCTGAAATATAACATTGCTCTGACCTTAAGTTTTGGTAATGCTTAATTTTGTGATTTTCAGTCTCAAGATCCTTGATTTTTATTCTCATCTCATCTTCCTTTTTTTTATACTTGCTTCCTTCCAGTCTAAGCTTTGCCTTAAGCTCTTCTATTGTTGACTAAAATATCAAATTTTTATGGTTTTTTTTTTAAATAAATTTATTTATTAGTATATTTTTTATACCTTGTGCTCCTTCACCTGACTCCTTAACACATCGATTTCATCCTCTTTGTTTGGTGTCTCATCATCGTTACCCTTTTGTTGCAGGCTAAGAAATACGATACGTCACATCATTTTTGCTATTTACAATCTTTTTTTCAACAAACCTTTCAGCTATTTCTTTCCACTTTTCTGTCTCTGTTCTTGATTTGATCAATGATTCAGCAGTAAGGTGCAATTGTTGATTCAACTCGTGTATATCAGTTTCTAGGGCCTGTACTCTTGAAACCCATTTTTCCATTAGCACAGAAACAGCTTTGGAATTGGAAAGTTGCATTCTGAAAAACATGGTTTTATGTATTTTCCTTGCTGGTGAATTTTGTTACACATGAAAATCAAACCTTGATGGTGTTTGCAAGGCTTTCGCCTCTAACTGATTATACTGATCAAGAAGCTTTTCGTATTCCTTGCTGTTCTCTTGAAGCATGAACTCACACCTTTCTATAACACTGTCTTTCTGTTGGACTATCGCTTGAAGGCTTTTCACAGTTTCCTACAGTAATAAAAAAAAAAAAAAAATTAAAAACAACAAAAGTTAAAAATTATTTATAACATTTACAAACCTTCAGGGCAATAATTTTTTTATTGTTTTGTTGCGCTTTAACAGCTTTTTTTGATTCTTCCAATTTTTTCTTCAAGTCATCAATCTCAGCTTGCAGAGATGTAACGGTTTTCTCTTTCTCTTCCATTCCTTCTTTAAGTTTTTCAAGTTCCATTCCGTAGTGGGTAATCTTTTCTTCGTGTTCTTTAATTTCTTTCTAAACGTTAAAAATATTTGTTTTATAATTTCTATTTATTTGTTTTCAAGTAAAAACAGATTTAATATCTTAAGATTTCAAGAATTGCAGTTAGGAACCATACCATTTCAACAGGTGCAATCGGCAGTGGTTCTTTTTTCAAAGCTTCAAAATGTTCATTCACTTTATCAATGATGCTTTTAACATCGCCAAAAATCTGATTCTGAAACAGATAATTCTAAATAATCTATTTCTAAAGAGACACATCAGATGTATACTTTGCTTTCATTCAGTTCTTCTAAAACATTTTCTGTCTTAGACCTCATTTGCTCAATCACTGCATCAAGCATTTCCTTGTGTTTTTCTTCATAAAAATCTTTTACAAGCGCCACTTCAGATCTAAAAATTATTATAATTTAAATGTTAATTACAGTGTTTAAATTTAGATTTTTCAAAATCAATTTTGTTGTTTAAATGCTTACGATTTTTTGCTTTCAAGTGATTTTTCACTACCATTCTTCTGGCCATTTTCACTCAAACTCTTTACGCTGGACTGCCTTGACCTTAAAATTTTATTATTAAAAAAACAATTTTTTATAATAATAATGACCAACTTACAAAAGTGGCTTCTTTTCACTATGCGGAATAATTTCTGCAGCCTCTATTGTTGTTTCAGTCACACTTGATTTTCTACTTCTAAAAATAGTTTTCATATTAGTAAAGAAAATTATATCCTGAGTTTAATATAATCTTACGATTTGGCTGAGATTTGTTCATTGATTTCCTCAGAATCTTTTTTACTGAGAGGAGGAGAAGTTTCAGTCTGTGTGCTACTTTCAACATAAATTGTTTTTTCATGTTGAATTATTTCACTTGTGATTTCTTCTTGTTCTTTGTTAGGCTCCTCTTCAATGTCGTTTTCCTCGATTTCTGGTTTTTCTTCCTTTTCAGGTGTTTCTACTTGTTCTTCTTCTGTACTTGCCTTTATTTTTAATTTGCCAATATTAATCATTTTCACTTGGAAAATTATTAAATTTTGAATATATTCTTACCATGACTGTCCTCGGGGCAGGAACCGGTGGCAAGCCGTTGACATCCGCTTGAGACATCCTTCCCTCAAGTTCACCAATCTTAAGAAAAGCAGCTTGCAATTCCGCTTGGAAATAACATTCTCTGAACCTTGTCTCTCTCAACTGCTGCCTGAGGGCATCGTTATTTCCCTGAAGTTTGTTCAAAGCGACCTGCAATCTCATTGCTGGATGGTACCATCCGCTGACATGCCTCGAATCAAGAGCTTCGAGCAACTTTTCCAAACACTCTGATTCTATCGATACTTTGCTTTGTCCTGAAAGATAATTATTGAGATTTTATCGTGCCTGTATAAAAAATTAGAATTATATTACCATCTTGAAACTTGATGCTTTCCATAATTTCATGGAGTCCTTTTCGAAGAGATTCATTTTCTCCAATTAGGGCTTTGTACTTTTCTTCTATCTCTTGGATATCTTTAGAAAATTAAATTATTTATACACATTTTAACGAAAAGAATGTTATCAATAATATCACTTCATAATGCTTCATTTCTTTAAGAAATAGAATATTATGGCCAATTATGAATTATAAAATTAGTACATTATAACATATTGGTTATATTATATCTATTTAAAAAAACTAAATACTACTATAATACTACTCAGAAATAAATTACAGTTATTTAGAGAAATTAATTTATAAATAAAACATTCAACTTACATCCATTATCACTTTGAACAACACTATCTTTTGTCTCTTCTTTTTTAGGTGTGATTTCTACTTTTTCATCAGTCTTTTTAGCATTCAGTTCTTCATTCAGTCTTAACACTTGAGCTTTCAGATCAAAATTCTAGCAATAAAGTTTCGTTATTTATTCAATTTTTGTGCGAGGAAATACAACAAAATTTACCTGAACACTTAAATTAATAGCAGTCTGTTGAATCTGATTTAGCTGGATTCTCAGTTCGGCGTTGCTTGTTTTTTCATCAAGTTCTATCAGGGAAGATTCACTTTCCCTTTAAATAAAATGTGTTAAAACTCGAACTGAAAACTACAGCAAGAACAAAATACCTTTCTGCAAGGTTTAAATCACTGTTGTTGAGTTGTTGGACCAAAGTAAGTATCTGCTTGTCCCTCACAGCTACTTGCTTCTTCAATTCCTTCACTTCAGCTCTCGCTTCTGCTAGTCCATAGACTCCTTCTTCATATTCTCTCAATTGAATTATTAACTCTGTCATCTAAACAAGAAATATTGTAAAATCTCTACCATAATTTATTCATTAAATTATAATTTATACTAATCCATATATGTTTAGTAGTCATAATTGACCATATTAATGAATTAATAGTTCAATTAATGATTATTCGAAAATCATGAAATGCAGACTGGTGTGGCATAGATTTTAGAAAACCGTTTTCTTTATCATGCCAACTTTTCGATCTTTATTGAGTTCATATTCAGGGCTCAAAGTGTTTGTTTCCCGCATAATTGTGATATTTTTGTATGTCAGTGTTGAGAGTACTCCGAATAATCATTGACTAACAGTCACTGACCACCACACAGTTCAATTAATTATTCTTTTTATCTAAGGTGACGGTTGAGATGAAAAAGTCAGCGTCACGAGCGGGATTCGAACCCACAATCTTCGGCTCAATTCGTCACCGCTCTAACCACATCAGATATCATGAGTTCACGTCCGTCACATGTTCAAAGTCTTGGGTTCAAATCCCACACGTGACACCAAATATTTCATCTCAACCAAGACTTTAGATTAAAAGAATAATTACTGGAAATATTAAATTATAATTTTTACCTCTTCAGCTCTGAATTGAGCATCCTGTTCAGCATCTTTCACTTTTTCCTGTAGAAACAGAAGTTGAGAATTCGCTTTGTGCAACTCCTCCGTCAGATGTTCAACTGTCTTCCTCTCTTCCTCTTCCACTTCTCTGTTACAATTAAATAATTTTTTTATAGCTAAATCATAAAATATGATGAAGTATTATTAGGTCTACCCACCCTTCAGTGTTCTTTTTCAGTTGAAGCATTTCATTTGTACTCCTGCTAAGATCTTCACCTGCTTGCTTCAACTGATCTTTAAGATGCTCAATCAGCTCTTCTTGTTGCTCAATTGTCTAAAAAAATGTTTAAAAAAATTACTATTAAAATGCAACAACAAAAAGTAGCCTTACTTTAGCCAATATTGTGTAGTTTGTTGCAAACTGTGTGGATGTTTTAGGCTCAGAAGATTGCACCATTTCATTTAGTTTTTCTTTCAACTCTGCGATCTCATTTTCTTTATACCAAAACACATCCTGTAAATATGATAATATTATTTTGATATATATTTACAAAATTAAATTTATACATACCTGCCATTTTGCTACCCGTTCTTCTAAAGCGTCGATTAACTGGTCTAAATGTAAATCCCTTCTATTTTTTTCACTTACAAGCTCAGATACTTGCGAACTCAAACCTTGATTTCTTTCTTCGAGCAATGTAACTTTTTCTAAGCAATAATCCAAACCAATTAACTTGAAAATAAAATAAGTATTTGTAGGTATAAAAACCTTGCAATTCATAATTTGAAGATCTGAGGGAAATATTTTCTCCTGAGAGTTTTGTTAAATTTGTAGTCGCTTCTCCCAATTCACGTCTTATGGCATTCAACTTTGTAGTCAACATTTCATTCTCTTTCTCCAACACCTAAATAAAATATGAAATAAACACCAAATACATAACAAAAATCAAAGTAATAAACAACCTCAGTATCGGTCAAGAGTTGAAGAATGTGTTTGTTCTTATATTGCACAGTTTCTTTGATTTGAGCAATGTCTTCTGTGTTATCATCGTTGAGACTTGAAGAAAGCCCTGTCTGAGCTTCATTCTGTATAAGAATTATTTCCCTTCTGAGTTCGTTTTTCTCTTTTTGCAATTCAGCAACGTCAGCCATGAGTTTTTCGACTTGCGCTTTCTCCTTGAGAAGTTCCTTTTCTTTAAGCTGGATCTCCTCAACAAGTTGCTCAGTCTGCTTACTCGCTTTGACCAATTCATCTCTCATGTCATCAACTCCAATGCCTAGGTCAAATCATAAATTAAAGGAAATAAAAATAAATAAAGCGAATGAATTACCAGTGTTAGATGCCAGTACATCTAAATCTGCAAGCAAAGACTCCACCTAAAATATTATTACACTTTCAATTTGCAGTATGCTTATCTGTATAATATACTAATGACTTCATATAATCAATGAAAAGAAAATGCAATATATGTAATTTATTTTTTCAAAAACATTATTTATTACTGAATATTTTTCCACCCATTATCATAGTTTTAACTAGGCTTAACAAATACATTTATACATTATACCACAGAATACATTTTTGTATGTATATTTGTGTTGGACAGTTTTTAAAAAATGTTAACAGTAATTCCTTGTCCTACGGCGCACCGGGTCTCTGTGCAAGGTTTTTAAGGCATGAAAATGGCAGTTGAAATAGACTGCAGCCTGGTTGGTCAAAGGTATAAGCTCTTCAGGTATAAGCCATTGTGTAGTATCTGGCTTTCTTCGTGATAATTATTATCATCATTAGCATTTTCTTTTATATACTCAAAAGGGGTTGTCACGGCAGAAACTTTCTAGGGATAATGAAAAATTTTGACCTTTTGACAAAATACATAATTATGAAGCTAGATATATGTGTACTATTGAGTAGAAATCCTTTAAATTTGTTTAAGTTATTTAACTTAATGTGAACTCTGAATGTGATTACTAGGAGTCTATTAACATAAAAAGTCAAAATGGAATAGGGATTTTATCAATTTTGCAGTATTTCTTTCCCTAGCATTTTTAGTTTATTTTTGTTATACATTGCATTAAAATTTATTAAATTGTTTTTTGCTTGTTTTTTTACTGAAGGAAAATTGAATTAAGGGATTTTGAAAAATAACAAAATAAAAGGTTTTAATTCCAGAATATTGTTTATTGGGCACGGTAATAAATTATTAAAACTAAGTATAATGTCTTCTGTTAGTTAAAAACCTCTGTGCACAGGCATACTATTTATTAATAAGGCTGTCGCTAATTTCATAAGGCATTTCACTCTATGTTTATTTTAACACTGCACTCAGTTGTCACAGGTCATCTGGCTGCGGATGGTGATCAATAAGCCTTCTCTGCAACGCACCCCACAATGTGTTCAATTGGATTGAGGTCTGGACGTATGGAGGAAGAGACAGATGGGAAATTCCCAGGTTTCCTGAACAATGAGTAACAACTCTGGCTCTATGAGGTTTGGCATTGTCATCCTTGCCAATGAGATTTGAGGAGGAATAATTTCTTGGAAATTAAGAACTGCGGTGAGGCTGCCATCAACAATACGCAGTCCAGCTTGTCCTTCAGTGTAAATCCCATCCCAGACCATTGCACCACCTCCTCCAAACAGCACATGAAACGAGCACGATGGGGCATCGTACGCCTCCCCTGTTCTCAGTAGGCTCTCTGGCACCTTCTATCACTATTCAGACAGAAATGTGACTCATCAGTATACATAACATTCCAATTGGTGTTCTCTGCTAGGCGCTCACTGCACCGTATTCTCCTGAATTGTTGGTGTTGCTGCATGTTGCCTTAAAGGGGCATACAATGTGATGCCAAACAAGATTACGAATCATTTGTGTTGATAAAACATCTTGTGCTTCATATACGACTTGGTGGACACTATGGAAAGGGTTTTATCATGTACGGTCTGAGATCCATTACCAGGTTTCCTATTGGCACTTCCAATTTCTCAGAATCGGCTAAAGCCTGGGAGATCACGCTCTGAGAAACACAAACTACCTCTGCCGTATCTACTCGCTGCCAATGACTTTGATGACTCATCCTTACAATAATATCGTGAACTCATGGTTCAAGATGCCTTTCCTTATTAAAAGAGAATACAAATCAATTAAAATGGGAAAAATATGAAAAAATATGTTGCTTTACAAAACGTGTTATCTTCTGGTATAAGTAAACGATTATTAAAAAATTAGGATTAACATTTGTTTGTTTTCTTTTTGGTTCAATCCTGCCGACAACGATATATCAGTTTATTTAATTAAAATTAATAAAATAAGAATAAATTACAAATATCCCTACTATGTTAGTTGGAGAAGTTGGAAAAAAGTCATTGAAGGATCAGAGACGTTTTGTTCACTGGGAACTTCTTGTAATATAGACAAGATCGATTTTTAAATAATTTGATATGCTTAAATGTAAGTTTCAGGATTCATAGTTAAACTTAGTTCGCTATATCTAAAAAATTTAAACAATATGATTGATTTTAATGACCGAGTTTTAAGAAAGTTTAGCCATTTCTTTGTCATTATGAAGTTCCTCGAATTATTGGGTTATAACTGTGACAAAAAAGAGCAGATAAAAAAATGTAAAGTCTATAATGTAAAATGTTGATTGCGAGCATTACAAATAATATCACTATCACTGAAATTGCTGCTCACATTGGCATGCAAAATACATTGACTTTCTCAGTGTTACATATTTGTAAAACGTAATCAGTTGGATCGGTAATTTTTGAGAACTCCAAACACAGATTTCCTTTCAAAATCAAATTGAATTTTTTCAGACAAATGAGGTTTTAAATCAAAAATATTTACTGTTGTAGGATTTTTTTTTTTTTTTTAATTAATAGGTATGCCAATTTGAGGATGATTCTAAGTGATATCTACCAAATCCTAGAAATAACTGTAAAAACTAACACATTTTAGTAATAATATATATATTTTTAATATTCTTCTTTCTCTTCTTGTTTTTGAATATTCTTTGTGTGAATCCCCTTCACATCTAGCAACTCTTGACACTCACAAGTGTGAACAAATATTAGTGACTTTACTCAAACAATTTAATTTTTTTTTTTAAATCAAGATCTGATGCTAATAAATTAAAAAGTGACCTTTTAACATAAGTGTATTAAAATTTTTTAAAAAATAATTTAAAAAATTAAAAGTGCCATATGTAACTCCTTGCCACTAACAATTTAAAAAAAGATGTGCCTCTGATAATGGTGAGTAAAAGGTCTCCCTTACGGGTCTAAACCAGCTCTGCCTAAATCCTGCTGCTTGGGGATTAGCATATCCTAACTCAAAGATAGTCCTTATTGTTAAAAAAAATGTTCCGTATGATTCTTGGATTCTTCTTTCAACCAGTTGTTTGTTTTACTTACTAATGTATTTTCGTGTGATAAGTTTTGTTAATTTTATCCCCTTTTTACGATATGTTAATTTGTTGGTTTCTTATCTTCTGTTTTTTTTCCTTTAAGTTTCTTGGTTTTTAAATGAACTTTCAACCAGCAGATGTTTAGATTTTTACTAGTTTTTTTACCCATGACTTCGTCCATGCAGGACTGTTTTAATATTTTTATGTGATGTAGAGTGCTAGTATGGCTCTGTAATAAGACTCATTTCTCAAATTATTCTCTTTTTCAGTTCACTTCAGCCTATACATTGTAAAAAATTGTCCATAACTGAATTGTCATAACTGGTAGTTTTATATAGGGAGATAGTGATGAAATATAAAAAAAATCCTTTCTTAGTGCTTATTCATTTCATAATAAATGCGTTGTCAAACCGTCGTTTAGATCCAGGAGTTGGCTCTGTGCATTGTCAGTCAAGGAACTCTTTTATAAATACAAAGATTTGCTCATGCATTTTGGATTCTATTTTTATTCAGTCACCTCGTCAGGTTTGTTAATTTTATCTTGGTTGGTTTTCTTCAATTTTGTCTATGATATATTTCTTTATTTATTCTATTCTTCTCTGCTTTGAGTGTTTTCAATTTGATTTACGTTTCTTTAGGGTTTTTAAACTAAACTTTCAATCAGTTAATTTTTATATTTTTATTTGCTAATGCATGTTCGGGTCCTAATTTTCTTCCCTGATCATCGAACTGTTAATTATACCTAGGTTGATGTCTTTCTTTCCTGTCTACAAAGTATATCCCTTTCTTCTTTCTCATCTCCTCTTCTTTGGTTGTTTTCTATTTTCTGCACTTATAAGTTGCTTTTTCTATATTTATTTGCCAATCTCAACTGTTCAAAAATGAATAGGACTTTGTAATTTATTCTTATTCTATTAATTTTAATCGAATTAATCGATTGTTAGTTGGATAAAACAAAATAGAAAATACAAACGAAAAACAAACAAATGTTAATCCCCAAGTTTAATGGTGGATTTACTTAAGAATAGTAAACATGAAAAATCACTCGTTTTGTAAACAAACGCCTTCTCTTCTTTTCTCCGTTTTGATCCAATTGTATTCTCTTTAATCAAGGCATCATCTACAATCAGAAGTTTGCAATATTATTGCGTGAATGAGTGATTGTCACTGGCAAGTGGGTATCGCAGAGGCAGTTGGTTACTCGGGTATTAGCCCAATTCCAAGAGACTGGAAGTGCCAAAGGCCTGGTAGTGGATGGATCTCAGTGCATTACGACGCTAAGGGAGGACAAAAACATTGTCTTTGTTGTAAGACAGAGCCTTTTCCGTAGTGTCTGCCAGATTGTAAATGAAGTATAAATGTTTTAGGAAGGCATCAACATAAACGATTATGAATATGAGAATTCGTCCTCACATCATATGCCCCTTTGAGATAACTTGCAGCAACAGCCTGCCACTAGCAACATGGTGCAGCGAGCGCCTAGAAGGGAACACCAATTAGATGTTCTTACAAGCACATTTCGGTCTATAATGATAGAAGGCGCTGATGAGTCTACTGAGAACAGGGGATGCATACAACGGCCCATTTCATGCTCATTGAAAATGCTCAGTGCAGTTTGGAAGAGGAGGTGAATTGGTCTGGGCCGAAATTTACACTGGAGGACAAACTCGAATCGATATTGGTAAAGGCAACCTCACTGCAGTCGTGTCTAAGAATTTATCAAGGAATGCATCCCTAAAACTAGGGCTCTCCTAGGCAGGGGTTTTCTGAATGGCAATGATGATGCCATGGATGACAACCTCATAGAGGCAGAGTTGTTCATCAATGTTTAGAAAAGGTAGGAATTTCCCATCTGCCCTTCCCCCATTGTCTCCAGACTTCAATCCCACTGAGCACATGTAAGATGCATTGCAGAGAAGGCTTTTTGTTCACCATCCACAACCTGCACTTGCAACATGCATAAAGTGAAATTCTTCATGAAATTAGCGACAGCCTTGTTAACAGTATGTTTAACAAATGCTCAGAGGTTTTAGCAAACAGAGGACATTATACACAGTATTAATTATTTTAAAATATTATTGTGTCCAATAAACTAAATTATAGAATTAAAACCTTTTATTTTTCAAAATCCATTTATTAAATTTTTCTTGATTAAAAAACAATAGTTAATAATAAATTTTAATGCAATTTATAATAAAACAACGTGGTAAACTTAAATCGGGTATGTATATATTTGGAAAATCTATTTCAAAATTACTTCTCCTTCTGATTGCTTTCAAGTTCAAAATTCTATCTACTGTGCTAACCAGGAGCTTTAATAACAAAATTGCTCTCAATATCTTAAAATGCTACACAATTACACTCACTCATAAGAAACAACATTTTCTTTATAACTACACTCTCCATTATTCTCTTTTAACACGAGTGGAAGTCGTAAAGAATCTTGGTGTACTTTTTGATCAATAGTTCAAGTTTAAAGAACATATTTCTTCAATAAAAAATAGATCTATGAAGACGCTAGGTTCCATCATCCGGAACACTTATGAATTTAAAAATCCTCCATGTTTTGTCTACCTTTATAAGTTTTTATACAATCCATACTATCAAAATTATCATAAAATTCTTCAATCTGTATAAAACAAATTTTTAAAAAAAACTTTCTTACAAACTCAATCTTCCTCCGAACTCTGCCTACCTTGGAATTCGCTCTGAATTTAAATTTTTCAAACTGGCACTAAGAAGGGATTACTTTAATATTGTTTTTGTATTTAAATTATTAAACAATCGCATTGATAGTCCTTCTCTCCTCTCTCAACTACAGCTACATGTCCCTTAGCACTCTCCCAAAACCCACAAACTATGTTATATTCAATTCCAAAGCTCTAATTGCATTCCCTCTTCTCCTCTACACCAAATAATGATCAAGATTATACACAATAAAGCAATAGCATTGACTTCTTCAATAGTTCTGTGCAATCTGCAACCATATCCTACAACCCTGCTCTAGTTGAATTTTCTTACAAGTATATATTTTTTAAATGCTTTTATATTTCATCCCGTAAAAGTTTATTACAATTTATTTGATTTACTGTTTCATCTAAATCTTGTACTCTAGTCTTATTATATATGTACAATGAACATTATTTTCATTAAATATGTACCAAAATATTATAGTTTTGATTGTCTTTCAGCTTTATCTTGTTTCCTTGGTTTAATTTCATTTCTGTTGTTGTTCAGTTTTTACTCTCTAATTTTATTTTTATATTTATCATTTATATTTACCATTTATAATATTACTACGTATATATTATGTCCTTATTCTTTTTATATATATTATTTGTATTTTTGCGTAATTTTTTTTTATATGTTTTGTTATTGTAAAACGTCTTTCTTTAGTGGATTTCGATCGGTAAATAAACAAATAAATAAATAGCATCAAAATTTAAAGGGTTGAATTTATTCTTCAACCTTGACCAACGTGTTCTACATTGAATATTTTATGTGATGTTTTATGTAATTATATTGACCGTTACAAAATTATTGTGGGGAAAAAACCGACGTTGCTGTTTTACGCTTCAGCCAAATAGGTAAAAGATTTATTTTTAAATTTTTTAATAATGTTTGTTGTTATTCTACTAAAACAGGAAAAATTATAGCTTTGATTTCTATTGAACTTTCGTTGTTTATTGTGTTATACTATGAGCTAAAATTATAGAATATTTTTGAGAACAAGTGGACATTAGTTTTTTTTTTTTTTTTTTTTTTCCAATTGGCATTTAATTTTAGCTTAAGTACCTGTTCTCCTTTGTACTTGAGAACTTCTTTAGTTATAAGAAACAATCTGTTTAGTTTATCCTGTGGTAGATCCGGCTCCAAATCCAGCCAGACTATGCTCTCGTAAAGGTCGTCTTTTTCCTGGGAGCTCAGCTCCTCCGGGCCGACGGCGAGCACGTTGTTCACGTCCACCTGGACCATTTCACTTCTCAAAAATGAAAAAACAAACAGTCAAAGAAAAACAAAAAAAAAAGTTGGCGAGAAATATTGTTTATTCCTGCACGGTATCCATTGGACTGAATATCGTGAGTCATATGACGGCGGAGAACGTTTTGTTGATGCCTGTTGCCATGGCAGCTTTGGACTGCCGTTTTCTTCCTATGAGGATCAATGTGACTTTTTATTTAAAGAATTAGCTAATTTTAAGGTCTTGTCATGTCAGTCCACGTGGCCCGATCTGTTTTTAACATGACGCACGCTAACATGTTAATATTACATTACACCCGCGGAAGAAATATGGCCGAACAGACAACAATTGACCTTTTGAAAGAAACTTCATTTTATTACGTGGTCGTCAATTGATTCGTTTTTGTCTTGCAGCCAATTTCATGTTTGAACAAAACCTCTTTTTCTTAGGTTACAACATAGTTGCTTAGTTAAATAGTTAAAACGTTAGCTGCATTGTAATTAAAGCAAAAATTCCTGTCCCAGAATCAAAGTTCTGACCAAAGTCTACTACGACTTAAAATATCTATCGTGGAATTCATGCAGATGTAGTTGTAAAGAATTTAGGTTTTTTTTAGCATACTGGGTCATTTGAGAATTATGCTATTGCACTGGAGTCCAAATTATTTTTAAAAATTATTAGGCCTGGTTTTATTTCTTCTGGCTACAATGTTAATCCCAAAGCTTCCTCCTGTGGATTGAAAGCACCTCAGTATGTGCATTGAGGTATCTTTTTCCTTATTCGCAGAATCTACAGTATGTTGGCTGATATCTTCCTCATTTGCCCATTCATTCCCACAGTGCCCCATTATGAATTTATGAATCCAGTTAAAATTCAGTCTTTTTGTGCTTTCTTTGAATCATTATATTTTTTCTTTCTAAATCTCATCAGGCGGTTTTGGATTTTTTTATTTATTTATTTTTATTTTATTTTTTTTTGGGGGGGGGGCTTTTTGGGGTCCAATAAGTGAATTCCATCATTTCCTCACTTTTGTCATGTCTTCTTGCCTAAATTGCTTGCTGATGGTATGGATCCTTACACCAAAAAAAGGGCTTAGGACCTATCAGCACTGTTCACTTGCAAGGGGATCCCACTTTTCATTTCCTCTCCTCCTCTCTGTCCTGAGACCCAGTGGAGTGATACCTTGTCTTGTCACACCTAATCATGTTAGTTTAGTTTTGCAATTTAGCACTATTCTTAAGTTACATACATGAGTTTAATGCCTGCCTGGATGATAGCTGATAGGTATATCATTTTTTACCATCCAAATCTCTCAATTGAGAGAAATCGAGCATTTGGATGTGGACTGAAATCCTCCTGCCCCTATGCCATCTTGCATCCTAGATCCATCAGCATGCCAACAATTCTCAACAGGTTTTTTCCTTTGATCCCCATCTTTTTTTTTCTCATATTGTCATATTCATTCATATTGTCCCTAGGGGCTATGAGTATCGGTTATCCTCTTAATAGGATTTTTTCTCCTGTAATATTTTTCTTCTTTGCTGCCTCGTTATAATTTGGTGGAGCGGGATTACTCTTAATATTTATTCCACACAGCTGTGGTATATTTTTTCATTGTTCCAGTAGTTGTAAATGTATGCACATCATTTTATTTTTGTGAGCTCTTTTGTTTTGCTGTTTGTTTGACTTTATGGATGACACTTCTCTATTTAAATCTCAAAAACTTTCCAGGATTTCTCTATGCTTATTTCTTTAGGAATTAATAACGCCTTTCTGAAGAGGCTGTACCATTTCAGCACTAATGCTTTGCATTCACAGAGATGTTCCAATGTTTCTGCCTATTCATGTTGGAGACTGACATTTATGTCTCTGTTTAATTATTTTTTCTTGAGGTGGTTATTGAATGTATAAAGGTCTATTATCAATGCCCAAAGAAAGGTATATTATTTTCCTCCTTGTCTAATAAAAGATGAATTTTTGTTTTACGTGTTGACAGATATTGAGCACTTCTTTGATTGTTTTGAACCTGGTGGCCATTTCTTTTTCATCTGTTTGTTCAGTCCTGCTTTTAGCATGCTTTACAATGTGACCCCAGTTCCAGTCCAAAGGGTGTAAGGGCTGCTTCTCCTTTTGCTAGTTCGTCAGCCTGTTTGCTACCTTCAATCTCCTCAAGTACCGGTACAAATATTGTAGTTACCTGTTTACGTTTTATCAGGAGCTGGAATAAGTTAGGCCTTCCCAGACCGATTAATGGAAATTATTCATATTTCGAGAGATGCGGTCTGGTGTGATGTAAGTTTCAGAAAACCATTTTCTTTATCGTGCTGTTTCGATCTTTTATTGAGATCATCTTCAGGGCCTGGGATTTACAAAGTGTTTAAGTTTAACAAATACATATAGAATGTGGGAAAAGTATATTTTTTATATTCAATCAAAGTATTTACCTCAATCGAAGTGGTCAATGGAGAATATAAGGTCTTCAGAGCTTCCTGGCTTATGGCTATTCAAATTTATGTATATCTGTCGGTTTTAATCCTTTCTTAAAGTATATTTTGTAACAGAGTTCTATTGCATGGATCTCAGCTTAGAGAAATGATGGGGTGGGCCCTAAAGGTTTTGCTAGGTTAAAATTTATGCCTTTAATACTCCTGCCCCCATTTCATGTTCCATTTTAGCTTCATCTAGTTTCTCAAGCCCCTCTATTAGTTAAATTTGATTAAGTTGTATTAAATCTGAAAACGGAAAGTTATTGCCCAGTCTCATTCGATGGTGAATTACTCTTTAAGGAGAATATCTAACAATAAAAAAAAGAGACAGATTGTCAGATCTACATATATTTACCTTAACAGTGCAAAACTATTCTTTCAAACAAGAATAATTAACATACAAAAATATATAATGTACTTTTATAAACATACTTAATTATAACAGATACCAAATAGGCAATGCCCTACATCCTTTGGGAAGTAAACATTATAATAATTTAATTACTCAATATTACCAGTTATATCTTATATATTACAATAAAGGTTAAGTGTGATAAAAGGTGCTATTGCTTGGCACTTTGCTTATTCAACCCAATTCCTGAGTTTGATTTCCTTCCTAAAAATACTTTTGTAAAAAATGTAATCAAGCTGGATGAAAGACTAGTTTCGGACGGATAATATTTCTGTTCAGTGCTCAAACTCAAAAATTCAATGTAATAAAAAATTTAGAAAATTATTCTATCGTAAATTATAGTGAGATGAATAAACAATTTATACTATAAAAATTGTCACATAATTTTATACAAGAAAACACGTTGAGCTTTAGAAATTGGACTAGCTCATTAAAAATAATTACATACATACTTCTTTTATTAAGTTAAGATAACTAGTTGTACAATTACAAAAACAAAATTTGATTTAACAAAACTCTTTTCTAAGAGAACAGAAATGTCTTAGGGTCTTATTTGTAAAAATATAAAAAATAAAAACAGTCTATTAAAAGAACATTTAAGCCTTTGTTTATCTAATGGAATAAAGTACCATAGCTAACAAAAATAAAAATGTAGTGAAGCCAGCTGTAAGGATAGAGGACGAATTACATCCATCTTTACTGTTGCATGTGCAGTACTCCATGAAAATGTTATAAGTCCCAGACCTCATGAGGCAAAACCTCTCGTCACCCTCGATCCCAGGCTCGCCCAGGTATGCACAACTTCTGAAATATCTCCACTGTCCGTGTACTGAAAAGTTTGTATGACGTTATCGTTCGTTTTAATGCGTATTTTATTCAATTACCTTTCTGTCTTATTTTCCTACACATAGTTGGTTTGACGCCAGGCAACGTATCAAGATCATCCTTCTGTACACAATCCGTAATAGGAACACTAGTGTTGTCAAAAGGGTCTGCACATTTTGGGTCTGAGTCAGATCTGCAGTCCCAACATTTGATTGAAAAACCTGGAAATAAAAATATTTAAAAAATTCTCAATTTCAATTATGTTAAAGTCAAGTTTAGTTCTGAACCAATAACCAACCCTACTAGAGAGATATACATTAACTTTAAGCAATGAGAATAACAATGTTCACAAGCCAAAAAAATCAAAGTCAATAAAAGATCATGTTTTTTGCTTAAATCCTTCATTGAAGTTTATTTTTTACAAATTATTAAAGAATCCAATGAGTATTTTAATAGCTCATCTAAACTAGATAATTTTATGTATGTCTAAACAGTGAGATTGATCTATAATATAAATTTGTGCTGAATAGGCAATCGACTGGATTTCAAATGGATAAAAGGAGATCAAAGTTTACATTTTAATTGCTTTTGCTGCCTATTTCCCCATCTTAAGTGTCAGTGTGTAATTTATGTCTTTGGCTTATTTATGCATTTATGTATTTTTAACTGTGCCAAAGGATCTAACATATAATAAACTAAGATTTGGACAAATTACCCTTAAATTCATTAAATTTTGCATTTCACCTTCTTCAATCTTTGGGGTACTTTTGCATATCAATAATTAACCAATCATCTGAACTTTTGTGAGGATTCTTCATGAATTCTGTGAGTAATGAAACTGTAGCTTTGCCATTGCGGATCATGCTAATGTGCCTAGCCTACCAGCGTAGGTCTGACTTATGACACCTTTTTTACTGCTGGGTTTATTCATAGTTTTAAAATGTATTTTTTGTAGCTTTTTTTATTCTTGGATGGTTTTATATCAATTCAACTATAGTTGTGCCATTTCCATTTCGGTTGTATTTCATGTAAATTATTCTTAGGGGACACCAGTCTCAGAATAATGTTATTTTTCTTCTTCTTAAAAATTCGAAACACCCTCACTAAGATACCAACTTTTAAAAAAATCACCAGGGAGTTGTATATATACTAAGAAATTAAGGAAAGTATGTAATAAATTTGACAACAGTTAAATGAAAAATGACCAAATGTTTCTTTGGAAAATTTTGCTGTTTTACATATAGAAAGAAATTGTAGGTATACAAATACATTGTTACATAAACAACTGAATTTTTTATATGGTACAATTTTAATAAGGGCAATTCTTGTTATTTATAGACAATTGTAATAATCTATAAATTTTGGGAAGCTATTTCTTAATTTGGAGTAATTGTGTCTACTATCCAACGTACTTAATTAATCAGGTTTCTTCGCAATTTGAGATCCGTTTAAAATCAGTTTCCGCATATAACGAATTATGAATTAAATTAGAAAGGTGGCTGTTGTAAATAACGATATAAAGCAAAGTATCAACAGGTTGGCACGTCGTCTTTGGAATGAAGTACTTACTTGGACCAACTAGGACAAGCAGGATCGCCGCTCCTACCCAGACGTTCATTTTCTAACTGCGGTGCTGATGAAAAAGCATCAATTTCGAAAAACCGAATATGAAACAAAAATTGGAAACGACGCCCAACGGTTGTAAACGTGGTTGTAAACAAAACGATTGTGGGAAGGGTCACTCCCTAGGCTTGGCAGTCCGTTCGGGAGTCGTCGTTTCAAGAACACCACGCCCCCCTAATGCCACGCCCGGCAACCGCTCTATTCAAAAACGGACATAAATTTCCCTTAAATAGCGATTACAATTAAAATCACACGAGGGACAAAGCTTATGGCACTCCTTGCACAAATTAATTCAAATTTAAAAAACGATAAGAAAATATGAAACATGGTGGGAGGAAAAAATGACATGGCATTAATTATTTACTGAGAGAACGATCAGCCTTGTGCTCTAATCGTGGGAAATGTATTCTTAGCATAAATCCTACATTATACAACGTACGTTTGATGTAACAGCTAATGACATCATAAAAATTTACAAAATTGAAACAATTCTTCCATTACCTGTGTATACCTAACGTCCATGTCATAATTCTTGTCTTAACGTTTCACTACTTAGAAACTAATAAAGACTTAGCTCCACATACTTGAAACATATCATGCCTTGATCCCTAAAGGGAGCGTATAGGCATGCCATCCAAATTGGAAATGGTACTCGAGCATTGCAGCGGGTTTCTGGGCCCCATGTTCCGCTTTTAAAGGGAAATTGGGTTTTTTTTTATTGTATATAATATGTCTTATGTGTTGTGTGTCTATATGTTTTGTCTAAATGCATGTATTTATTAGCGTGAATGGAGAGGGGCGATGGTAAAATATAACATCATCATCGCCCCTCGAACGTTAAGAGCATAATAGTCTGTGGTCGGGGTTGATGGTGGAATATTTCAAAAAGTACTCCATCAACCACAATCTAGATTAGTTTAACTATAGGCCGGTGGAGGAATATCAAGTGCTCCACCGACCAAACGGAATCAGTGAACTGTATGGATACATTTAGTTATATGAATGTAGTGTTTGAAAGGGTATATATGGTAAATAGAATATAGTCTTAGATGTGGTTGAAATGACCTAGATGTTGAAAACACAGTAAAAAAACGAAAGATTTGGTCAACTCAATTCTGCACATAAATATACGCCGAATTGGGCTTATGACTCACTCAATTCGAAGTTTCTCGGGTCATGTATTTTTGTAATTCCGCCCTCCCAGAACTCACGATTTTTAAGTGATGAAGTCTTTGGTGTTTTATGGACAAATGAAGTGCTTCCCATTGATAGTGTTTTGCAGAGCCCAGAAACAGTGAAAATTTTGAAGGGGCAGTGCCAGTCGAATACGGAGGTGGGTAGCAGATCCCAGCCAAGCACCAGCAACCTTAACCGGAAGTCGGAACTTTATAACTACGGCAACAAGGTAACCGCTAGCCTAAACTTGGATCTAAAGGACAAATCAATATTTCCCCCACTTATGCAAAATACCACTCCTTACTACAGTAAAACAGTCACTACAAAATCGGTCTCCCGAAGAACGACATAGAAACGCCAACAAAATTTATATAGCCCTTAGTACCCGTGCCGAAGAACATATAAGTGGATTAATACCACACAACCCACTTGGACTGCAACATAACCTAGAAAACATAAAGAATACCGTGAATTCTATTCAGTAATAGAACAACATGGAGCGCGGCGGGCACAGATAGCCGTTGCGGTCCCTCAGATATGTAAAGATTTTTAATTGATGATTGAAGGGTTTTTATAACGTTTATGTTACGACTGTGTTTATGCTGATTTATTGGAATGAACTCAATTTTTTAGCGTGAAAGGAAGGGGGGGTGTCGTTTAATCCCGCTCCGAGGAATATCGAGTACTCTGGGGGAGTGAATGTGAGACCAGACTTCTTTGCTGGTGATGATGTATAGATATTGTGTTTTATATTTATTCTGCAGTTGAAAACCTGAGGTTCAAATGAGAGGCTGGCATTTGAGATATCGATTTAATTTTCATATAAAAAAGTACCGAGTCAGTAACAGATGAAAAATGGGCTTTTTCAAAAACACCCCCAACCTGAGGGCTGCTCAAATGATTAAAGGATGAAAATTACGCGTGAAAGACTGGAAAAATAAGTAAAAACACGCCGGAGACGACCTCAGCTGTTTGTCGGCCGCTAAATTCCCTGTTTATCCTTATTCGAACCTGACATACAAATGGGCTTTTTTCAAAAACAACATCTCCTGAAAAAAAACCTTCGATTTTATTCATTGGAATGCCATATCATTAGTAGCTAACTTAGTATTTGGAAGCATTAATTCACAATAAAAAATTTAAAAATAGGGCAATTTCAGAAACTTGATTCCAATCAGGTTTCAACCACCACTCATCTACACTTCTAGACAACTATGATGGAAGATGATGGAAAATCAATCACTCTATTAGTTAAAAATAACATACCTGTTAATATACAATAATATACTGAATATTCTTTATATGTCAAATAATATAATGTGTATTAGAACAAAAATTCCTATAAAAAAGAATGGAAAAAAAGGCTCGTACAAATCTATTGTCGATGTAAAGCGTGCCAAAAAACAATATATCTGCAAGTAAATGGGAGAAATTTTTTACAACAATTTACTCTGGACTGTAAGCAATGAGCCCTCAGGATTAAATCATTTACTGATCATAATTAAGTTTCATAAATATGAACCTATTAAAAATACGATAATAAGGTGGAATATAAGTAAGGAAAATGGCACAAATATAAAACTCCCTTAAATTCTTCATGCCGAAGTTTATTTCAAAAAATTACATCGATTTGATTGAAGAACAAAGTATCTTGCGAATCTATCCCTACAATAAAAAAATCACAAAACAAAGCTTTAACAGATAAAATTAATGAACGACAAAACAAACAAAAGCCTACAGAGACTTTTCTGATTTTTCTCTTCTTTAACTTGTCTGAACCGTGAACGAAATAGAAAGTAGTTATAATACACTATTCTTGAACTAAATAGTTATAAATATTTATCATTTTGATCTGCCTGGGTTGGTCTGTCAGCCATCTCGCCAATTTTAGAGAGAGTAACTGTAGAGTAAAGTTAGCTGTAGATTTACTAGTGAGGAGTGAACAAAACCACTGCTGGTTTTGTAGTTGCTTCAGTTATACCTTATGTTCAACTTTTATTAGTCTAAGTAATAAAAGCAGTATGATGAGAAGTATGATTTTTAAGTTAGCATTTTTTTAGCTGCAACTGAGCTAACTGCGTATAAATAAAATATTTATACTCTAATGTCCTAAGTTACCTCAGAGTTAAAAGTTGCGTAGGAAGAAGGCCTATTGCTAATTTAAAAGAGTATTCCCTCTGATTAAGTGATTCAAGCTGTCTCTATGACTTTCCATTTTTAAAACTAAAATTTATGAATACTTGATGAATTAGCTTATCATAGCTGCCGAACTGTATTCAACTAGTTTGATCGAATGATTCACTCATTCTCTACTTACATCATCGCGATATTTAGATTCTTTTAAATCGACACCGCCTTGTTCTTTGACATCTACCTTGTTCAAGAGGAGTCAGTTACGGAATCTGAATTTCTGAAATAACAATAATGATGACGACGCGGAGATGAGCTCAGGGATTAGTCCCTCCACACCTGTCTGTCGTTCTTATTGACGAATGTGTTTTCCTTTCAGTTTTTCTTTCGCCAGGCCGTGTGCCAGTTAGACAATAATTTCCGCGGTTTCCAATTCACCAGTCATACCGGCCAAGTGTGTTTTTCGGCGAATGGACGATTGTAAACCGCGTCCTCGAATTTCATTTCACAAGAAATGGACGCGTTTATGTTACGATTGCACGTATTTAGTCATTTTCTCAGTTTTTAAAATCGACTTCGCAATCGGCGGGTTGTGTTCTGGATCTTGTGGTCTGCAATTAATTGGACAAATCACAAATACATTTATTCTAGAGAATTATAAAAAATTATAAAAAAGGTCTGATTAGTACAAAAATTTTTACAATTGTGTCTTCTATGCTTTATTCTATAATAGTCTCGACGATTAGGACAACCCATTCAGTTTTCCGCCAAGCAGTGGATCGCTGCGTTCAAAAAAATGATTTGTGTTGACCACAGACCACTTCACGTAATAGTTTGAATGAATGAATTTCTATCGCAATTTTAGAGCCTTTTTCTTTATAAACATTCCTAGTTATTGCTAAAATACTATGGTGTTTATTAGTAAACTAATGCCATGACAACTGAAAATTCAATGGATCAAGTTCAAACACGGCATAAGCTTAGATTTACCATTTAGCTACAGGAAACCTGTTCTTTTAAATATTTAAATATTCACAAGAAATGATAGAGAGATAAATAAATAAAATTTAGCTCATGGACATAACCATAAATGAATGGTCCTACTTCAAAATGGATACATTAAATGCATAATTTTTGGAAAAAAGTTGGGGGGAATGATGATGATGATGATGATATGTCAGGGTGTGTATACTGCGCCCTTTAAGAGCTATTGTATCCCCCGTTCTCTGCCTAAAGCACATCGGTGAGTCCTATTTCATCAAGGAATTTGATTAATAGGCCCGGTTTTATTGGTTGAAGTTCTTCTATGGTCACATTGTACGTCCCAAAACACTTCCTCCTACGGGCTAATGTCGCTCCGCAGTTTGTTAGCAGATGTGTTGGTGTTTCCTCTGCTTCTTTGCAGAATCTGCATGTGCCATCCTGGATTATTCCCATTTTCTTTAGATGTCCATTTAGTCTACAGTGTCCAGTTAGGAATCCTGTTAGGATTCGCAGTCTATTCCTGCTTCCTTTGACACATTCCGTGATTTCTTTCTTTCCGAAATTTGTTAGAAAATTCTTGGATTGTTTGTGTCCAATAAGTGAATTCCAGAGTTCCCTTATTTTCTTTTTGTCCTTCTGTCTGAGATATTTATTGATAGTGTGGATTCCTATGCCACAGAAGGGTTCAGGTCCTGTCAGCGGTGTAGCTGCCCCTTTCTTTGCAAGGGTGTCGGCTTTCTCGTTGCCATCTACACCCATGTGTCCTGGGACCCACAGTTGGGGGGAAAGAACTCATTCCTGAAAGCTGGGTAAACATTAAAATGAAAATGATGGGGCGTAGGTGGCCGCAAGATTTAGTCTTTGACACGGTGTTCATCACTGTAAGGTAAAGGGTTCGAATCCAGCGAATGCTCGTAAAAAAATCGTTAAAAAAAGTGAACAAATATTTTAAATAAAAGAGCCGATTACTTATTTTTAAAAAATAGGAGAAGCAGAAATGATATATTCTCCTCATACTTAATTAAAATAAATAAACCTGATACAAAAAAGAACAAATGTGGCCAGAATCTTCGTAGATTTCCCCAAAGGTTTTGATTTCTACATGCTGAACTTTGGTAAAAAAAATGAATAAGAATTGATAGCGATTTTATAAAATATATAAAAATTCGTGAATGAGTTCTGCTGGGTAAACTACTAACCCCTTTACTTTTCCCTCATGCACGATAGGATTAATTTTTTTTAGAAAACACGGACCAATAGGCCTTACCATTAATGAAAAGAAACGACTTACTTATGCTTCTGATATTTGACAATTGAGTTGTGAAGCGCACGTACGCAACATTATGCTATCACATGGGAAGGGTGTTAATAATGGGAAATTTAAAGAAATGTGATCAATCATAGTGCAACTTCAATTAAAATAAACATATTTCAAGAAAAGGTGCCGTAGTACGCAACGTACGTTTTGTATTGTAGCGGATCTTTGGTACCACATTTTATCGAAGAAGTGGAAAAACAAATCTTTTTAAAATATGTTTGTATGAACTCTCTAAATCAACACCAAACTTACTGGTAATATTTAAAAGCAGAAGAGTAATTTCAGGATAGTTCCTAATCATATAACCTACATGGTCGATTAAAAGGAAAATGCCAAATTATTTTACAAAAGACATTGATGTCAAACAACAAGGTTCCTTTTCTGGTGCATATGTACCTCACAGATACCTATTTAGACGAGGCACCATACGGAAAAGTCAGAAAGCAAAAGTCGAAAAGGTTTGAAAAACGAGGCAGGACTTACCCAGCCAAATGTTCTACATTGAAGTACAGCTATTAGTATTAGAAATATCCATGTTGAACCGGCACATGTGCACTTACTGGGTCTGTCTTCACTCGCGGGTGGGTTTGGGTTTACTGAGGTTTGTTAGTTTCTTTTTTCATTTTGTGTATTTTTGTTGAGTTTGTGTTTTTGTGTTGTCCTGAGTGGTTTCGATGAAGTCTGTTAGTGATTCTGGGAGGAGTAGGTTGCTAATAGTCAGGAGTAGGTCTAGGAGTTCTTTGTTGAGTCAGGCTTTTTTGATGCACAGGGAGCGTTTTCTGTTTTTATCAATGTTATTTGTGCTTTCTTGATGGCTGCAGTTGCAGCGACTGTGTTAGTTTTTAACTTAAGTTTAGCGTAAGTCGGGGTTATATTGTTAGTGAGGCATTGTTTATTAAACCAAATGTTAGCAATGGTGTTGTGTAGTTTTTTAGCTTTGTGTACAACCTTTTAAGTATCGTACCCAGACTGGCTGTGTTGTAGTAGATGATGGGGTTTGGTGTGCGAGTTGGCGAAGACGCGGGTGAAGACAGACCCAGTAAGTGCCTTGTGCCTGTTACACATGAATTCGCCAACTCGCAGATCAAACCCTATCATCTACTATTAGAAATATTGACCATTTTTTCACTTACGAACACTCTGAATCAAGGAATGATCTTGAAGAAGAAAGCAAATTCAGTTGTTACTGCCAAGGTTTCATCATCAAGACAAAACAATCTTAAACAAGTTTTTAAGAATGCTTGGCTCTAATTATGGCCTTAAAGTAGATCGAAACGTTGGCAGTAACAGACTGAATTTGCTTTTTTCGACAAGACCATACCTTGATCGAGATTGTACTATAATGCATAATATACCATAGTTAGAAAAACGATTAATGAAATTGATTTCCCGTTCATAATGAAAATATCGCAATAAAAAAAATCTTATGCAGTTTGCCGATAGTTAATTTATTTTAAGACCCTGGTACACTTCCCATTTACCATCGTCCGGTCTGGTCGTGTGTCGCTGCGTAAAAACGCGCGTACGTACATAATCGGAAATTTTCAACTTCGAACTGGCTTATATGAATTTATTTATTTACTTTTTTTTTTTAAATTGGGAGAGAATTATTTTTGGAGTGTATTTGTTCGTTCACAGAATAATTAAGGTTTTATCATTTTAAATTTGGTTAATTCACTTCATGTGGGGGTTGTTTTTTTTCAAAGAAACTCTAATCGTCACAGCTTTAAACAAATTAAATGATACAGTTTGTTTTCTTTAAATAACGTAAAAGTGATTATATTATCCTGTGTTATTATAACATTATATTATTGCTTCTTCGCCTGGATTCTTTCCACGTTCCTAAAATCGACATAGGTGCAAAGATTTGTATGAAAATCCTTTAATTGGTGTTTTTTCGGGATTTTTGAGCCAGTTATTGTAAAGATCAAAATTGCTAATGAACGATGAGATTAGCAATTGATTCAAAAAGACATTGAGTTGACTGCCGTTTCTTTTAACCTTCGGCAGATCAGTACTGAGAGGGGGGCACAACAGCTCTTGAGCGCGCCTCTTCATTCCAAAAGTATCATTCAGTACTTCGCCATGGCTCGTGCAACACTCGTTCTTTTCTCCCTTCTCGCTCTCTACGTACAACAAGGTAAACAAAACAGTTGAATTTAAAAAAAAATGAATTAATAATCTATCTAAAAGGTTTGTTGTTTATACACCAAAGCCAAAAAACGATTTTTTTTAAGGCAAAGAGGATTGATTTAAACAATTTTTATTATTCGGCAGCAAGATATTTGAAATCTTCACGACCACCTAGTCAATAATAATATTGTTTTTATTAATTTTTTTTTTAAAGAGCTCATGCACAATTCTGATATTGTAGCAACCATGACAACCTTTAATTATTTTTCATTATTTTTGTTGTATTATTTATTAGGCCTTTTTTTAAATATGTGGTTTGTTTTTTAATTTTTTCACGTTTAGAAGCATATTACTTAAGTTCATATGCATATGATAATTCATATCCAACTACTGAAATAATACAAGGTTTAACTGTTATCAAATGCTAAATCTTTTAAACGTTTCGGTTAATTTTTATAGGAAATTGATGACTTATTCACAGGAGACGCAAAAACTTCAGGGGGGCATTCCTATACCCTCCCAATAAGGAGCCACAAAATGCCACCCATGAATTATTTTTCATTACGGATAATTTTTATTGTCATTTGTTTGCCTTGTTTTCGAAGATGTGGGTTTTTAAAGTTTTTCGCGTTTAGACGCATATTAAATATTTATAAATTCATATGTTTGATTATCTACACCACACTAATGAATGTTTATTTAAAATAAAAAGTTTCGGTTAATTTTGCTAGGATGTTGATTTATTCGCAGGGGACCCAAATACTTCTTGCCGTCCTCAAGATAAATTCTTATACAGGGTGGCATACCACATGCCCGCTATATGGAGCCAAGTAGTGACACCCTTCCAGTATTTTTTATTTTGGATTTAATTTTTATTGCCATTTGTTAGGCCTCTTTTTTTTTGGTTTTTTGTTTTTACAAATGAGATGATTTATATGTTTGAAAACTCGCATATGTTTGTCTACTAAAATTAAGCTACGTTTGAATATATTACCAAAATGATGAAACTTTTAAATTAAATAGATCATTTATGAATTATTAATAATAAGTTTCAGTGAATTTTAATAGTTTGTAGATAGCCTATCCACATAATAACAACCCTGTTTTATCTTGAACATCGAAAATTGTCTAACTTTATGGTAATAGGCCAAAACTTGATGAATAATCAATTATCAGTAGGAGTTTTCCATAAGTTAATTGTAAAAGAAATGTTTCGTTTCCAGGAAATTTTATGTAAGCAATAGGATGGTTATTTAAGCTTAATAAAACAACGAGAGGGAATTATTCGAAAATGAACTATCATTGTTGATTAGTGATATCAAATTGTTTAAATTGATTATTTCTAAATGTTCTAAATTTGAATGACCAAAAGAAAAGCGTAAAAATAAAACAATACATCTTTTTTAAATTGTTTGACAGTAAAAATGTCATGTAAAAATATAAAACTTTAAGCTTTCGAAGTAAAAAAGGAAATGTGTGGTTTTTAGTGACCGTTAATTAATAATTATTTAGAGATCGATATCGTGAGATGCGGTTTGTTGAGAAGTAGATGTGGAAAAACCTTATCTTTATCGTGCCAACGTTTCGATCTTTATTGAGATCATCTCCAGGGCTCAAAGTGTGCGTTTTCTGTGTAGATGTGTCATTGTTGTGTATCCTGTTGAGATTTTTTATGTTTTGTGTACAAAAATAAGGTCTACATTTTTCCTTTTTTGATGGTTGGTGCAAAGGGGGCGAGACAAATCGATCCATATTCTAACTTTTTCTCTCAACACCTTTACTTTCTTTTCAATCTCTATTGGCATTTGATTTGTATTAAACAATAAAATTTGTTCTTAAACCTCTTCATTTGAAGAAATATAAAAACGAGGAATTTGGTTGTAATGACGGAAATAAGTACAGGAAAATTTTTCGAGTTATCTACGTGGTTATTTTAAAACAGGCCATAATACGATTTATTTATTTATATGTAAAAGCACAACTGCACTTACATAAATGTTCAGAATTTAGCTAATTAGCTTTCTCAAGGAGTGCTTGATATTCCACTACACTATTACTAGTAGATTACTACATGCTAATATACACGAATGTCAATGTATACAAAATAGACACAAAATGTATATACCTACCAAGTGCTATATTCATAAAAAAAGCCCTGGTCTGGCATTCTTACATGTTCTCTAAGAGGAACCAGGGAATGACACCCTTCAACTGGAGCACGTCGAACAATCTTTCTCTACATGCCGGACAAATTCAGAAACACGTATTTTGGCCTAAAAGTATCCCTGTGGGTCAACGCATGGCCTATTCTTAACCGACTGAAGATGATCCGTCTTCTGCAAAATATATCTGATCTTTTATTTTAAGATCATTGAAAAAAACTTTAAAATTTGAAAAAAAAAATTTCGTTTTATAAGAAACAGTTGTACATAAGTTTAGATTTGCTTGAACTTTTGAATTCTGTTTCCAGAGCTGAGGACCCAAATAAACTCTCTTTTTAAAAAAAATCTCTTTAAATCAAAATGCACTTTTTTTGGTTAAAATTCAATATATGATTTTCACATTTTGGATTAACTTTTTTAAAAAACCATAGAATAGTATGTAAAAATAAATGTTAAATTATTGTATTTGACGAATATTTTCAAATGTGTAGATTGAAATTTAAGTTATTGAAAGATGTTCTGCTGTAGATGTTCCATGACTCCGTGAACAATGTAATAAATTAAAAGCATAGTACACAGTTTTACGTAATATATAGATCGAAACTTTTATTTGTTATTTATTGAATGCTACTCGTAAATAAAATTATCATGATTTATTAGTTTCTTGTACATAACTTTATTTAGAACAATATAGTGCTGTTTAAAAAGAAATCAAATGCGACACGAACTAAAAACTTTTCCGACAGTTAAGATCACGCTATATTTCAGATTTTTTTTCAGGTTATATAAAACTGTATTTCCTGATTTTGTTTTAAATTTTATAGTTTTATTCCAATGGGAATAGACGATTGAAGTAATGTTCCATCGATTCTATGATTGGTAAAATATTGTAACATGCAATGTTACTATATTTTCCTAAAACAATGATTTCCTTGAAAATAATCATAGCGACAACAAGAATCCAACAATGTGTTTTTACAAAATATAATATATATAGCTTCTTATTTGCATAGCTTATTTGTTTATCAGAATTTTCTCGTTAAATTATTTAACTTGTAAGTTACAACGTATATGTCCTTTTTCAAAGTTGTATTGAATATAGGACAATGAAAAAGAAGAAGAAAAACAAGTTGTTTTAACAAGAATACGCTGGTGCATTGTGCGTTATTAAAACCTGCGTTAACAGTTCTTGTTTGTATAGAATGCTTATACAACACGCGAGGCTTTACTGACTCTCCTTTTAGACCTCTTTCTAAATCAAAACATAATTTTTTCTACTCTAATTTTCAAGCATAGCTTCCTAACTAAAAGCTATGTTTGACGTAATGTAGGAGTCTAACAAAGGCTATCGTTAGGACGAGTTAACCCACTTGACCCAAGTTCCATGAGTAAGCACAGGGAACAACGAGGTATTCTTCATACGGGCCAATTATTTACTTAATTATCCGCCTCCTTCTTCAATTAAGCTGGACTTTTTGGAGCGTAGGTGTTGTATATTTTCCCTCGCGACAAAAACAAAAACCCTGGGTGATTTCTAGCCGACTGTACGACATCTCGAAAAAGTAGGTTTTGTAATAGTTCCAAGAAAATAGCTTGGTTGAAAGTCTTGTTTGGAAAAGTTTGTCCAAACTGTATTCATCATTTTAAACTGGCAAGTAGGTCTATATATACAGGAGGTCATAAAGCTGAGTTCACCCAATAGCACAAGACTTAAGACGCTTGCTGGTGATGTTTATTTCTCCATTTACCTTTTCCTTTCTCTCAATACAAAGGCCCCTCTTGTCAACATGTTTGTTTTGTGTTTCTTAATTAACAACAATTAATATATTTCCTAGGCATACTTTTTTCCCTTCCCACCCCGCCGTACCCGAGGAAAACCCCGTGCCTGCGGACAAACGCTTTAGGTTAATCGAATTTTTAAGGGACTTCAAATAAATGGGATAAAATTACCTCCCAACGATCTTTCCTTCAGGCGAGAACGCTGGTCGGTTTTCGAAGGAACAATATTTTTATTTTAAAAATTTAAAACAAAAGGTCTTCCCTTACTGGTTTCCACTTGCATATTTACATTTTCGTGATTTTCTATTCTATATATTTATATTATGTAAAAAATTTCTTACTAAGAAGAAGCCCGGAATCCTAAACTTAAACCTACGGTTAATTATGCAATAAATAAATAACGGTAATAAAACTCTAACAATAACAACAATTTTTAGGACTTAGTAAGCAGAATAAAAAGGGACTTGTTCATTTAAGCGTAGTTGAGGCAAAGCCTTTCAGTGCTGAAAATGATTTGGTATCACAGACTAGTTTATGAAGATTGAGGTGCCACCAATCTGTTGAGGTGATGGTCTTTCGAAAACGTTCTCTTTCTGCAATGAATTCGGTACAGTTGAAGAGTTTACGTTCAGCGTCTTCTTCAGTGGTGCAAACGGAGCATAACATTTCTTTTCTTAAATTTATGGAGATAGCTTGCGAAGTTTCTTAATTTTGGTAGCATTTGTGTGGATTCTTCCTTGTTACGTATGAAATATATCTTATTAAATTTTTTCCGTCTGCCTAATTATCAATCTTCCTTAAATTAAGTACACCCTTATCCACCAATGAACAATTTATCTGGCTTTCTATCTATCTAATTATCAATAGTAGTCCAATTTGTAAATGTATACCACTGGGTATATACCTACAATCTACACCTATCTTTCTGTCATAAATATTAGCCAAGTAATCAACTTGTCTGCCGGTGTTTTTGCGTTCTTAACTGCCTGTTTGACTGTCTATCTATGCAAAAATATAATGAACGTTTTAAAATTTTCGTTCCTTGTAACCATTTTTTCTTCTAGTACCTACATTTCAGTTCAGAAAACAAAGTTTATTAATGGAGAATTTTTGTAAATTAAAATAATTATTTAATTTTTTTTACACTTTTCCCTAATGTAAAAATTCGAATTTTGCACTATTAGACAATTGGGTTTATCAAGTTTGGAGATTTCTCCGAAAAAGAGGCACGGTTTTTCTTTTCCGACATCCTTCGACGGTTAAACCGGGATTGGAACGGTCACGTAGATGGACACGGTTTTCCGCCGTTTCAGCCCCAGCCACCCACCCGCACGGCCAGTTCTTTATTTAAGAAGGACCGTTGTCGGAGACCTAGATATGGGTGGTCTCAGTGACGAGCTCGTAACGGAATCGCATAATGAAGAATTTCCACATTCGGGATATGCACTAACGCAGATTTATGATTCGAAAAAACGTCCCACGAAGAAGTCCGTGCAAACCCGTACTTACGTATGCTACGGCTGACTTACAGCTTTCGATTTAAAAACCGTATGCTCCGAGTTTGAGAACCAAAAAGAGAGCCAGATTTTAAAAAGTCATTGTTTTACGTCTGATTTTCACACATAGTGTGTCAAGAAGTAAAACATTTTAGTTTATATTACAAAACATTTACATTTTTTATGTATATGAAAAGTAAATATACTCATTATTATTTTATATTTACTTATTAACATTTATTTGTACGTTGGGGAATTTACACTCATGACAAGCACCAATATTTTTTATAAAAGACAAATAAACCATTGATAGTCGTACTGTACAACATTTTGTTAAAAAATATTTGTTTTATGATGTAAATTATGTGGTAGTTAGTGCCTGTCAATCAATAATTATTCAGAAATCGTGAGATGCGGCCGCCTTTCGAAGTAAAAAAGGAAATGTGTGGTTTTTAGTGACCGTTAATTAATGATTATTTGGAGATCGATATCGTGAGATACGGTCTGGTGTGATGTCGATTTCAGAAAAACATTTTCTTTATGGAGCGAACGTTTCGATCTTTATTCAGATCATCATCAGGGCTCAAATTGTTTGTCTTCTGTGTAATTGTGCCATTCTTGCGTGTCGTGTTGAGACTGCCCTATATACGTAAAATAAAGTTTAACCTCATATAATTTTCCTATAGATCAGTGATGTGGTGTGTACACTGGCACAGAAGACAAACAATTTGAGTGAAAAACTTTGATTGAATATAAAAAAAAATTGCATTGTAATTGACTTTTTTCCACTTTCAAAATGTATTTGTTAAATGTAAACAATGTTTGTAAATCCCAGGCCCTGAAGATGATCCCAATAAAGATCGAAACGTTGGCACGATAAAGAAAATGTTTTTCTGAAACCTACATCACACCAGACCGCATCTCACGATTTCTGAATACTTATGCTTTATGTTGGATATTCTTACAGTAGGTGGTTTTTTATGAAAGATGAGATTTTTTAAAAATCAAAATCGGTAAAGGATAGATACAATTTTTTAAAATTAGCAATGCCTTTTTTCAACCTGTTTTAAATATCACCTTAAAATAATATAAAATTTTAAATAAATAAACTTAATTTAATTTTTTTAAAATAAAAGAACAGAGGGGATCGATAGGTGGTGAATCGATGTATTTGATTTTGTCCTTCCTGTTTTCGCAATCTTGCTAATAGCGAGATTGAAAAACGAAACTAACCAGAAAATTCACATAATTAACACACACAACGATTGTCCTTGTGAAAACTAGTTTTTCATTTATTGTATAACATTTCCAGCTTTTAAAGGTATACCTCGCGAATTTTTAAAAAAATTGCGCAATTTATACGGTGGACATTTTCTGGCGGGATTTCTGTAATTGACAGCTTAAACAGTTCACAGCCGTGTTAGTTTCATTTCGACTTGACAAATAGGTCGTTTAAAAAGCGTGTAAACAGCCTTCGCTCACTCAGAATCGGCTTCAAGATCGCAATTCCGCGGAGATTTCAAGGAGGAAGGAAACACGAAACTGTTTACACCGGATTTCCAACCTACGCATCACTAAACACACTGTGACTTGTCCCTCGATTAAAAAAATCGTTTAAAACTATTTAATTTTTACCTTGAAATAGTCTGACTGATAAAAAAATATAATATCTTATATTTAAGTTGTTTGAGGATGACCGTGAGTGTACACTCCAACAAATTCTTTGAAGTTTGATGGGGATCAGTCAGGAGATGACACCAGCAATACTCCTAGTGTTCACCTTTATTCACACACATACACATAACCATTGATCTTTTCGTTCTTTTACCTATATTGAAGTAATATATTAAATTAAATAAATTTCAAAGAATATATTTCCGGGCTTTATGGTGTCACAATTAGCCGGAACCTCGGTTACGGAACCGTAATGGACGTTAACAGCCATGACAACAACAAGAAAAAAGTAAGAAAAGTAAAGAAAATCCAATTTTACCGGTTGTTAAAAAAATCTTTAATAGGAATTGTTTAACGCCACTTTCCATTTTGATCCTAGGGACCTTTTTGGATTTTCACCGGAGAATAATCAACACAGTTTTTTTTCAGTTTTTTCCCTTCTGCCAATAGAAGTGCCATACCGATTGGTCTCAGCCTCCAAAATAAATTGGCCTTTTTTTTCCAACTTGTTCAAGGGGCATAAATAATTTTCTCCCCAGAACAAAATTGACACCCATCATCATTGCAACTATTCACCATGTTCTAGTTGTCATTTTTACTGGTTCAATGTTAAAGCTTAACTTTTCACTTTGTAAAGGCGTGAAACAGTGTTTATTAAGAAGGATTATGGCATGTCGTCGTGTGTGCGGTTGAAATATAATTCAAATATTCTGGTTTGGGCTGGTTGTACGATCTCTTAAGTCAAGTCTATTTTGTAAGAGCCTAAAGAGTCGTATGCGCTCTCGGCTTATCTTTGTTAATCCTTTCTTTGGTCGATTTTCTATATTATTAACAGCTTAAAATCCAAATAATTAATCTTAGCGTAAAGAAATATCGTAATTTTTTTCTACTAGTACAGTAATTTCAGCCTAGTAGATTTATATTGTAATTTTACTGCAAAATATCCAATTATCAATGTAAAATATAACGACGTGTCATTTTAAATTCGTAAAAAAAACGAGATTTATTTTTGTTTTCTCCAATAATATTGATGAAGATTTAAAAAATGTTAAATTATAGAGACCTCGTTTTTCTTTGTGAGCTCAAAATATGAAGCTGTATGGTCTATAGCTTAGTGATTTGTTTAAAAGTCAAACTTTTTGACAGTTTCTTTCTCACACACTTCTCAGTGCGTTTTTCAGTCAAAAGACACACTTTGAGTTCGTGAAAAATAATCCTCTAGCTGCAGTTCTAACATCGTTGTTGTAGCTGTCATATTATAAAAAAAAGAGAGTAGCAGTAACGTTAGAGATTCGTCTTGTGTTGTAGTGTAACTTTTTTGGGAGTAACGTTTATTTAGCTGATCCCTCCATTCAATTTAAACCACAAAATTGCCGAGTTATAAGTTTAGATAAATAATTCTAATTTAATACCTTCCCCCAACCAAAAATTTCATCGACTCGAAAAAAATATTAGAAATCTGTCAGCATTCTTGCCAAGCAAAAGGTTAAACATAATTTACATGTGTGTTTGTTTTAAACGTGGTATTCTGAATTTGTTGTGGCTTATTTCAAGTAACGATTCGGATTATTTTTAAGCACTCTTTAAAACCCTTAAGTACTAATTTTCATCGTAATAAAAAACTGGAATTTTTAATTGGGAGGTGGCAAAACAGCCCTGGTTTTTATTCAAATTCGTTCTTGTTATTTCCGTACAGAAGTTGAATTTCTCTCCTTTCAGAATATGTCAACAATATATAGATGGTATGTCAATCCAAGTGAGAAAAATAAAGAAGAAATCAACAAAACACTTCAAACGTTTTATTTTATATCCCTAGTTCTGATTTATTAACGGGAGTCGGGTTTGTGCAACAGCAGGTATATTCTAAAAGCTTCTAATATATACGTAAATTATTCAGAAATGTTGTTGCGGTCTGGTGAGATGTAGGTTTTAGAAAAATATTTTCTTTATCGTACCAACGTTTCGATCTTTATTGAGATCATCTTCAGCGCTCGAAGTGTATGGCTTCTGTGTAATTGTGCCATTCTTGGGTGTCGTGTTGAGAGTGCCCTATATACGTAAAATAAAGTTTAACCTCATATAATTTTCCTATAGATCAGTGAAGTGGTTTCAAAGTTATCGGCTAAGCTAAGCTATCGTCTAGTATCGATTTAAATTTAACATTTTTGATGACAATAGGTCGAAAAATCTTGGACTCATGCCTAAGCATTCTTCCTGAAGCGTTTCAAGAACAGAAATAGTTATTATATTTTAATAGACGTTTTTAAATCTAATGTGTATCATTATAAGTGAAAATAAGGATAAATTCAACCAAACCACATCAAACATTTCAATTTATATCTCAGGTTCGATTTTGATACGAAAACAAGATTTATGTCATTACATGTAGGTTATAAAATTTTAAATTCTAATAAAGTTTAGTGTGAAATGGTGAAGTAGTTTCAAAGCTATAATTTTTGTTGTTTTCTAAAAAATCGAAATCACGTGAAAGACAAATGACACATTTTTCCCCAAAATTGTGTGTTCAGGATGTTTTTAGTGCACAAAACGAATATCAATCTTGTTTCTTGTTTAAAAAAAAGAAATATTTTAACCTACTTTGATAAAACACGAAAATAACAGCAATAAGATACATAATAATTATTTTGTGCCAGAGCCACGGGGCGAAGCAGCAAAAATAAATTTAATACATAAACTTTAAAAAATATCTACCTTGTAAAAATATTTAAATTACTTAAAATATTTTTTTTATTCCTAAGGATCAATGCAAGTTATTCGAAAATTTATAATTTAACCTGCGTTTCAAGTCTGTGTAGGCCCTTTTTTTCAAGGTACAAAACGTTGACAATTATATTGTGTCAATGTTCAAAACCATTTTTTGACATTGATATGTCATTTAAAACCACAACTTCAATGTTCTGTGCCTTGAAAAAGGCCCATATATGCTTGAAGCGTAGGGCTAATTCCACATTTTTGATTGATCAAAGTTTTTTTTAAACTGTAACACTCACAAAATGAGTAATACAATGTTGTCAAATATTAGCCGTTATTATATTATCCTAGCGTTTAATTGACAAAAAATCTAAGTAGGCTAAGTTAAACGACTTGTTAAACTTCAGCAAAAAGGAGAATTTCAATGGAGGCATGCATTTGATGGGAAGGAAGGGAAAATTATCTGTATAAAAAGTTACTTAAATAGTATATTTACGTCTAAATTAATACAATAATATAACAATAATTCTAAGTTCCCTGTTAGAATTAGGATAATTTGTGAAAAATACCACGCAAGTACCAAGGTGATAAGGAGTCACCATGATATACCATTGGTTATTGTCAATTTTGCATTTTTTCTTAAAGCCTTAATATTTAGTCACGAGGCCAATTGCAATACGACAACATAACCTAACAAGACATTCTTTTTTAAGTAAAAAGAGAAAAAAAAAGATTGCACAACATTTACATATATTTACATTTTTTGCGTCGCTTTGTTATATTTCTCGTTACGCGTTCGTAAGTCTTGCAGTAAACGTGCTTGTTCAGAAGCTATGACTCAATAGGAAAGCAATAAATAAGAAAAAAGAAGGAAGAATGAAACGGCGACAATAAACATGCGAAGGAAAATCAGATTATTTCTGCCCGGCGCCGTTTCGAAGATCGTAAAAGAAAAGTCACCCCGTTTATGAATTGGACAAATCGCGTGAAAAACCCCGTAGAAATCGGCGTTAGCAACTTCACGGCGGTCTAAGATGTGGAGTTTTCTGAACACAGGATCAAACGTTGTTTCAATATGTCTCAGCCCGAAAAAAGAAAACTATTGTCTTCGCGTAGAATTCTCATAGTCAGCGTTAATTGCCCGGAACATATTTTCGTTCTCCGATAAAAGAAAGAAATGGAAGGAAGTGTTGGATAAACAATATTAAATACGATAGATTTAGACTTTAGCCTTTTTATTACCATGAAAAAAAGTTACTTTGTTGCATCACAATCCTCAATCCTTTCAATTCTTAACTTAAAGTTTCTGCAATTTGAAAACTACATCTCTCGACCGCTTGTGGGACAGTGAGAGTGTTCACACATTGAATAGTTGAATAGTTCCACGCACAGATGTAAATAAACAAATTAATAAACGTATGATTTTTAAGTCTAAAAACCTCATAGCATCCATCTTCCTATCGTACACTCCTTGCTTATAATGAGAAAAATCCGAGAACTGCACATTCTCTCCATCCTGCATTGTCGCAATCTTATTCCTGACCACTATTTTGGGTTGTTCATTCTATTACTGAACAGTGCCATCGAGTAGTAGACATAGCTACAGCTATTGAGCTAAAAGAGGGCTGCTCCGTTGAATTTCTTTTTCGAAGGAATCCGAACGGGCATGGCACTCGGGACTGCAACATGATCCTAAAATCCTACTTGACAAGCACATGCTTTCTAGTCATCAGTAATTCCTCTCTATTGCTTGGGACATATATTCAGATGTCTAATGTCGAGTCCACTTGGGCCTACATTGACATGGAGCATAGCTTAAAAGTCAATAACAATAGACCCTTCTAGAAATGGTAAATGGTGGACTGGATATGTTGTTCAATATTTTTAAAAGTTCAGACACTTCTAATACTTTTTAACAAACAAACAAAAACTTCAAATCAAATGCCTGATTTCACCATTCTGTGACCCATTTAGACGTACCTTCCACCCTCCAACGTATCCAATCCGTACAATACAAAATCCTCCGAACCATCGTCGACGATTCTTTCTATGTAACCAATCTTATCAATTTACTATGACCTAAATATCTAATATGCTCTTTAGATAGCAAAAACAGCTACAAGAACTTTCACTATCCAGGTCACATGAACACTCAAGTCACCTTTCATCCCGCACCCTTCAAAATAATCCTCCCCGACCACTGAACAATCACCGTCAACAATTATATTTATATGATCACTCGATTTGTTTAATTCTTTTATTAAATTTGACTTACAAAGTTTTGTAATGATGTGTGTTTTCAGGAATGAGTCTTCATTGCTACGTCTGCTCGAGTGACCGGGAGTCGACCTGCAGTGATCCTTTCACCAAAAGAGCGCACTCGTAATTTTTATTTCATTTTATCATTTTTGTGCATTTTAAAATATTAGCTTGATGAATAATGTACCATAGTTTTTTAAGTTCTTGTTTTGCTAATTTGCGTTAAAGAATTCTTTTGTTGTTGTTTTAAAGGGTGGTTGTCATTTTTAAATGACCATGTCCCGTCTTAAACAGGAATTTTGCTCATATTTTCATCTCATTCTCAAACGTGATCATGAAACATGGCACGAAACTTGCCTCTTAGCTCGTTTTCTGTAAATATTTCAATTGAACCTTTAATTTAAAACACGCTACGTCGTAAATATACTTTGTGTGGGCTAACAATTTCCCCAATCTTGTCATTCTCAAAAACACGTTGTTGCGGAATTCTTCCGAAAAGTTATAAAATATTTTTTATACCAATGTCTGTTATAAGCTTCAATATGTTTCAGCAGGTTTGTACTAACCGACTGCGACCGATCGAAAGCCCCTTCGTCTTACTCTGGCAAAATACCTTTCTGCAGGAAATTCAAGTCTTATGGCGGTAAGTCATACTTTTAATATGTGGAACCTTCGATCCGATTTGATTAAAGCAAAAGTTAGAAATTTAGGATTTTCTATATGGGAAAGTATTTTCTCTTATTTTAACGACGTTAAAAAATCTGGATAAAAATAGCTTTCTAAATTGTTTTCCTTTTGTGCCAGTAATTTCCAACTTTCCTGGCGTACTTTTTCCGCTTTTCCTCCTTTTGTGAATATCCGTCAATGTACCATGAGAAACGTGTCCCTTATGCATTGCTCATTGTTTGGCCGTTGAATAAAAGCAGGACCGGCCATCCGCTCATTTTCGATACCGTTGGTTATTAGGAAAAATCCAAAGGAGCAAACAACCCCCTGGGTCCCCAGACAAACAGACCGGAAGACGATGAAAATTAATCCGATGAGCCGTGTGGGTGGTTAAAAAGTAGTTTCCTCCCGTCCGAATAGGGCTCTTCTTATATGTTTTGTCTCGTGTTCCTAACCAATTGTCCACTTTGGTCTTCTCTTAACCTTTAATAGCCCCACAAAAGAAACCGGATCTAATTAAACAAAAAGATCGTTTTTTAACCCTTTCAACTAACTCTAACTAAACTAAAAATCGACAAATAAAGGAACCCAATTAAGAACTAAAAATCCAAATAAGGTCTGCTTTTTAAACTTCAATCCTAAAATATTATTTCAAAAAGAGTCGTTTATTACGACCTTGTAATGTCCTTAAGACTCACAAAGATAATTTGTCTACGTAAGGACAGTTTCTTAAAGATCTTAAAAAGATTTGAACGGATGTCGAACTTCCTTCTAAATTTACTGTTTTTGTTTCTTACGTACCACGGCCGGCATGATTCAACAGCTCAATTGTCTTAAAAACAACTCTATTATTTAATAATACAAAAAACTCTAGCCATCCAGTCTTATATTTGTGCATGCGATGATCCTGGGTTCGATTCCAGACCTTTTTTCTTGGGATTTTCTTTGCTAATTAGAAGTTTGGTTATTTCTGATATATTCAGCCTAGGAAATAAGATTACTTAATTAAAAAAAGAAAAAAGTAAAGTCTTGCCAAATAGAATACTAACATTTGTGCGACGTTAACAAACCATCAAATTAATAAAAATGGCTATGGTGGAGTGAATATAATTAAAAGAACAGTTGTTCCTCAAATTATTTAATTTAACCGTACTTTTTTTAAACTTTTTTTTAATCAGGTAGTAAAAAAATGATTACAACTTTATTACAAGTTAAGATTTTCATCAGTTCAACAAATAAATCTGGTTCATTTCACAATGGTTGAAATTAAGCTTTACCCAGAAATTTTTACTTCCTAAATTAAAGATAAGTTCGAATATTAAAAACTACCTAAAAAACTTAAAAACTACCAAGTTCTCTAAACGTAATAATAATCATAAAGACCCGCCTTAAGTTTTATTCAGAGGTAACCAACTTAACCAAGAGGAAAACAATGTATTAAATAAAGGTTTAAAGTTTGTTCCAAAAACGTAACTAAATTACTAACACAAAACGAAATTACTATCCCTCGGTTCAACGCTTGTTTTTAGTAATAGAAAAACAAATATTAATAATAAATGCGCAGAAGTTCTAAAACCAGACTTGATAAATTTAAAGAAAAAATTGAACATCCCACTGACTTAGGTCTGTGGAAAGAAAACAGCATGCAGTATGTAAACAATGATAATTGTAAATAAATAAAAGCATTCAACTATTTTTTAAATGATCAATAAGCAGTTAACAAACTCATACCAATAAACTCGATAACCTAAATTTTTTAAGGTACAGACAAAGAAAATAATACCAGTAGTGTCATTTTATAATTATCCATGCCACAAACAACCAAAAAAATTAAAATCAACGTTAAGATCAAATTCACGTGTTTTCGTGGTTGGCTTGACCAATTAATATTTTTCAGTTAATTAAGGTTTTTAGTTGAGATAAAAAAGTCAATGGCACTAGCGGGTTTCGAACCCACGATTCGGCTAGATACTCCGTTGCTCTCTGTGTCCGAGTGGATGGAAGTCACGATAGCTCAAGTGGTATAGTAGCGGCGTATCTAGCCGAAGGTCTTGGGTTCGAAACCCGCTCGTGCCACTGACTTTTCTATTTCAACTAAAACCTTAATTAATTGAATTAAGATCAAACCTAAATTGTATGTTATCAATTCTTTAGAATTAATAAACAAATAAATTTATCTAATGTTTGGGTTTTAGTTTCATTTGACGTTACCAATTTATTTATGATTATTCCTGCTAAATGAATTTGTCAGAAAGAGATAGTCCAACTTTTTAAACGGTTTGTGAGTAAAACTATCTTTTTCAATTTCGCTGAACCTTCAAATTTGCTAACTCAACAGCCTTTTAATTGCACAATTGAAAAATTTTGATACTCACCAAACTTCTTGGAGAGTAGATTTAGTAATAACATAAAATAGTCCATTGTAGTAAAATAGTAGTATTACACTTATAAATTTGATAAGGACGACAGCATATTTCGTGTACTATATGCCTGTGTAATCTAGCTGGTGGTCTTGTGCTAATTGAAATGTTATCGGCACTTTGATCAAAGGATGTCTCTGCCACGCTTATCTTGGCTTTCTCGACTTTATTGAATTGCCTTGGCAAGAGATTAAAGTAATAATTCTAACCGAGAAGAGAAAAGGACTAAAGAAAGTTGACTGAAGTAATCCATCGAGATTTCATAGGCTATAAAGAGTGGTTATGATTTTTTTAAAAATAACGACTTTTTTCCCCTATTTACATTTCAGAAATAGCTAATATTTTTCAATAGTTATATTGAAGTGAAGATATCGGCCACTGTGGCAGACCGCGAAGGCCGGATCGATTTTACGCATGTTGAGAATGAGCACCACGCCACGGTGTGCGGCGAAGAATGAGCAAGACCGCAATAAATCTTTTCCACTGAAAATGCGGTGGATTACAAAATATTACCGAATGCCTTTTGACAATTTGACAATCGAATTATCTCGATGACAGCACCTCCAGGAAACGACAAAGAAAACACGTGGCTGCTTGGAAAATATATAAGGATGACAACACTTGAAAGTAGCTCTACCCTTATTAAGGATATTAAGATTGACGTAGACGCCACGGTAATTAGTGCGGTCAGGCTGAGTAAATTAGTAGGAAGAAGAGCTGACCCCAAGCTATCTAGATCACGCAGGAGGGACATCTATTAAATAGTTTATAAAGCGAAAGACATGTCAATAGATAACTGGGACAAGAACAACTACCAAATTTACACCATTTACACCAAGATTGAGTAAGAACATGTTCATTCCCTTAAAAAAAAAAAGGTACACTACTACCTTAGTGTGAGTAGGAACAATCTTTTTTTTAAAAAAAAGGATCGAACACCGCCCTCACCCCATCATTCACCATTTAGAGAAAGTTCGTTACTTTCATTACAGTAATCGTATAAATTCATCTCAGTACATCGTAAATAATAATGATATATTAAAAAAACATTATCACAATTAGCTGGCGTTAACATCTTTAAGAAAAAGACTTTCTGTTGATTCTGCTCTTTTTTCATATTGGTACCGAACTGTTTCTGTTTCTGATTAGGGATTGTCAACAATTATGAATAAATCTTTGATTTAAGAGTACCATCTTTTAGATAGAGTTACACCTTTTGCGATAGTTTTACAAAGTTGACAGCGGTTTTTGGAAGAGACAGACCGCTGTGATGCCATCTTAAACGCAGTTACGAAACATAACCCGGCAGATCATTTGGACGACAAGTCATCTTTTTCAGCCTTCACACTAGTGCCCTAGTTGTTGGAACATGTGTTGGTGCAGAGTTGGGAAACATTTGTCTTCAAACAGAATCTCATTATTGTCCAATTGATATTTACGCCGTGCCCGAAAAGAGGTGCGTCCATCTGAGTCATACCAGAAGACAATGACGGCCTTTTTGAAAACCTCGTTAATATTTTTGTTTTTGTTTTACCTGGATATGTAAGTTTCTCTGAGGCCGACCTTTATCATAAATGAGGTCATTCTTTGTAAGGTATAAAAATAGAGACACTGGGATTACATATTGTGAAATTATGTGAAAACACGGTCAGAATTCAATTAGGCCATTAAAATTTCGTTTTTCTTATTTCTTTCTATTCATCACAAAATCTTTATCTTGTTGCTTTTTCCGTTCTTGTCTACGTTGTACATGCATTTCTTATTTATATTATCCTATTTACGGTTGTTTTCTATTTTCTTTGTTTCGTGTTTTTTTTCTTTTAAATAAACTTTCAGCCAGTTATCTTTTTATATTTTTATTTAAGTTTTTACCGTTTTTTGAATCCTATTTTTCTTCCAATCCCTTCATCAGATTGTATAAATTTTGACTTGTTGATGTCTCGTGTTCTTGTCTAGATGTATAACCATTTTTTCTTTCTCTTAGGATGTTTTCTAATTTTCTTTATGTTTCATGGGTTTTTTTTAATGAACTTTCAACCCGTTGACTTTTTTTAAATTTAAAGGTGGAGTCCAATGTTCTTTCTTCCCTTATCAGGTTTTGTTAATATTGTCTTGTTGGTTTCTCCAGTTCTTGTCAACGATGTTTAACCTTTTCTTCTTTCTCTACTCCTTTTCTTAGGGTGTTTTCTAACTTAATTTATGATCCTTGGGTTGTTATTAATGAGCTTTCAATCAGTTTCATGTTAGTGGTTGAAAAACGTGGAAAGCATGATCAAAATACAATAACCAATATCAACGTTGTCCAGGAAAATTTTATTTATTCTTTTCTTTCTCTTCATCAGATGGTTTGTTTCTTCAGATATAAAGGTTCCATGAAATTTGAACTATAAAAGAAAAATACTTAGATAAATTATCTGGGGTGTTTGCCAATTAAAAAAAAAAAAAAAAAAAAATGGAAAATATAAAAAAACGAAGTTTTCGTATAAAAAACTTGTCGATGAAATAAATACTAAATAAGAAAGGAATAAATTTTAAAAAAAGTGTATGGAAATCAGTCAAACACTTTGATAGACTACTTACTTTCAAATGAACACAAAGAAACATACAAAACTAGCAAAACAATTTTCAAAAATGAAGATATAGCGAGTAATATTGGAACAAAGAACATAGGTGACTAACATAATCATAACATAAAAGACGCAATGTATACTTGTCTGCCATAAAAACAAATCATTGGAGTATAAAGAGAGTGTTATGTTGCTTCCTACCTGTAAAACAAGCTCATAAAGAGTCAGAATTGACAATGCAAAGAACGGGTATAAGCCTAAGTTACTATTATATTGGCTGGAAAATAAACCAAAGATTGGCGTATTGGTATCACAATGATCAAAACCCCTAGTCACAATGGTAGAAAAAACACTAGATTTATATAACAAAAATCATACCTACAAAGAATAGCAACTTATCCTTATGATGATTATTATTCTTTTAAAAAATTATAGGACAGATAGGTAATTTTTGATCATCCTGATCTTCTTATACATAGGCGAGTAAGCAGTACAGCTATATTAAGAAACTGGCTAACTAAAATAAAAAACTAAAATTATTATCAGTCAAACAAGTACTCTATAAACTACCTTTAGCAAAATAACCTATTAAATAAGTAAAATAAAAATGTTCTATTTCTTACTATAGTTAGTACACAACGGATTGAGGTTCCAGCATATCCAAACATATTTCTAAATAATGTTTTTAATATATTTTTGTTAAATATTATTTCAGGTTCCAATGATGATAACTTGGTAACAGTGAGATCATGCACTTGGGTAAATGAAGGTGAAAGTCCTTGCTCACAACACTTACTCGGCCCACATATCAGGGTTGAATCATGCTCCTACTGCGACGAAGATAGCTGCAACAGTGCTTCAACCATCTTCTCAACACTTCTTATCTTCCCTGTTACTCTTTTAGTCTCAAAGTACTTGTAGGATAATCGCCTGTGGGGGAAAAAAGATATTTCTTAATTGCCTGTCATTTATAGCAGATAATTTTTTTTTTTTTTTAATGAGTCTGCAATATTTGTATATTAATTTGTTACTATTGATATATAGAATCAATATATAAGTTTACAATTTGGACTAACTTCTTTTTGTTTTTCCTATGTTTTTTTGGGTTTTACCTTTACCAATGTTTGTATTCTTAATCATATTTTTCAATCACACTACCCAAAAGTTTTTCAGGCATATTTCATTTAATGTATTGAAATTTGGTTTTTGTAAGCTTAAAACAATATAAACTTTAGCTTTATATGTCCTAGCGATAATTTTCCTACATACAACTGTTTCTTCGTGGGAGGTAAATCCAAATCTATATAATCTATGTACATAAGATCATAACAACCCTAATAACCCCCCCCCCCCAAAAAAAAACTCAACAATTATCAGGTTTTCCGTCCAAATCATGTAAATAAAATTTTTAGCCACGTGTAATTTAATTATCAAGCTTGGTCAGGTAAATTGTGTAAAACTCTGTATTTTTGTAAAAATGATTTCTGTAATTCTTTTTTGTTGTAGTAAAAACATATTTTACATTTAAGCTGACTTTATTTAAATCATTCATTCCCAAATTTTGGCTTTATTTCCGATTGAATCTATTCCAAATAAACTGTTTTTGGTTTATGCAAGATTAAATTATATTTATATGATTGTTTTGTTTAAAGTTTTTCTAGCTATTTTGTATATTATAGGGTATATTGCTATTTTTCTGTATTACGTGCAAAAAGTATAAAAGTTGTCTTAAATAAATAGTTTTTAAGCAAGTAAAAACAGTTGTCTCCAATAGAAAAATCATTGGTTTTCAGAATGGTCAGAAAACGAACATATGAGGTGTTTACCACAACAAGTAGGTGTAATGTCCGTGTATGATTAATTGTATGAGTGATTTATAATTTTATGTAAAGTGTGGTAACTAATCGTTTCATCTCAGCCCCACTTTACATAAAATTATAAACTCATTACGATAATTAAACAACAAACCAATTTAAAACATAATACATTAATTCATCATTTAAAATATTTTAGATGGTTGGAAAAAAAAGTTTTCTATAGTTACAAATGATATCAAAATAATTTTCATTAGTATTATTATTCCAAAATAAAAACATAATGTGCTATAAAACCCTAAGAAACATTTATATAAAATGGGTGGTAAAATTTAACTTACTGTCCAACCATATTCTAAGATATTTAACTTATGGTGATCAAGGCACTATGACACCTCTAAAAGTTATTTTCATCAGTTGATCCTAATTTGCCACTTGTTGAAAAAGTTATTTATTTTTTCTATCTGAAGCTATCTAGCTGAAGATCGTGGGTTCGAATCCCACTTGTGCCATAAACATTTTTTTTTCTCAACTAAAAACCTCAATTGTTATGTATCAATTGGTCAAGCGGACCTCTAAATTAGTCAATATATTATTGAACTGACCATCCTTTTTTTCCAAATCCAAAAAGTGCACTACTACTAAGGTAGTTTAGCGCTTTCTAATATTCCTCTTTCTTAGGAGGATAATTAAAGCTGAAGGTCCTTTAGCATGCGTTGGGGCTAGAGAAATTGCAGTTACAGTAATAATAGTAAAATTGTTTTACTCAGTGTGGTCCATAGCGTGATGTAATTTGGTCATTACCGACAATCCTGCCTATCCTTACTGTTTATCTGTCACACGCGTTTCAACATTTCACAATCTTTGATTTTTTTTTATGAAGATAACGTAAAACACTGAAATGTATGTACATAACTTATAACAAAAAAGGAAATATTTGGAATATGTTTAGCTTGCAGTTTACACTTTTTAGTAAATAACAAGGGCATGCACAAATTAAACTAAGTATAAACAATTTATTATTCACACAAATAAATATTTTCGTACTATTGTAAGAAAACGTGTTTCATATCAATCACAAGTTTATCTTTTAAATTCCATTTACATTATATATATATATATATATATTTCAAACTTTACAAATGATCTGCATTGAATTATAAAATTAAACAATATTTAATTTAAAAAATTACTTGTAATAAAACTTTTCATTTTCGTATTTACATTTTAAAATATATCTGTTTAAAATTTTTGGTCAGTTATGCAACAATTTTATGTTTCTGCAAAAGTTCTTGCGCCCTTTCAATGACGGTGTAAATGTATGGTCTCTCCATCGGTGAAACTTTCAGCATCATTCTTATTAAATCGTGCATATCCTAAAAAAATGTTTCAATTTTAATACACATTCATGCCGTTATAAGTATATTTTGTATACTTGGCTAAATGGAGAAATCGTAGGGAAATCGATTGTCCCATTTATCACTGCCAGAGCAACCGAATCTCCTCTTTCGTATACAGCATCGTAAGGCGATTTAAAATAGCACATAGCATAAAATAAACAGCCAAGTGACTGAAAAAGAAATTTGTGAGATTATATTTATAGGTAATATGATATTCTGCTTATAAATCAAGATGAAAAGGCTAATAATAAATTTAATATGTGTTATCTTTCCTTCTTAATCTATTGTCAATATTTACTTTCAGTGAAACCTTATAAATTTTGAAAAATATTTCCGTATAACTGAAATGTATTTGGTCGGCATTTACCCATATATCAGTCCTTTGATCTATCATGCAATAACTTTCCACGTTGAACAACTCCGGCGCCCGGTACGGCATTGAACACCTTTCACTGGCTGTATCCTGTAGCCTTTGCGCCTCTGTGCTGCCACAAACTTTAACACATGCTGGAGCTACTGAACCTAAAAGATGAAATCATTAAAAATTAATAAAATAAATCAAAGTTCTTTTGTTTTTTTAAACCACATGCCAAGATCCATTATCACAGGAGTGTTATCAGCATCCAATAAAATGTTAGCAGGTTTTATATCCCGGTGGGCCAATGCAATAGGCTTGTTATCGTGGAAAGCTTTTACTCCATCGCATATTTGCAAGAAAATCCTCAGTATTTCTTCTTCTGATAAATACTGTTTTGTCTTACGTTTACAATCAATGTAATAGGCCAACGTCCCTCTCTTTAAAGGAAAATAATAATTTTATGTGAACAGATTGTAAAGAAAAAAAGAAATCAACTTACAGAGTAATAGGGCAAAAGGAGTAAAACTTGACTAGTAGTGTTTTGAATAGGGTGGGCACAACCGATCACGCATGATTCAAGGCACGGGATTATGTTTGGGTGATTCAGCATCTTGTGGTATTCAATTTCTTGCACTGCATCTCGCTGATCGTCACGACCGTGGCAAACTATTTTTTTAACTGCGAACCGTTTTCTCGTCCTGGAATGTTCGACCAACAGAACAGTGCTAAAGCCCCTGAAAATTGTCAAATTAAATTAAATTTTTTACATTACGGCTCAATTATCAAAACGCCAATTACAATTTATGATATGGAACGTTACGAAAATTATAAAAAAAGGACAAATTTACAGAAAGTACAGCCTATATTTTTAGTGTAGTGTTAAACTTTCCGAATTCATATAAAAACAATTTTCTTTGCAAATAAAAAATCTCTTACCCTTGTCCAAGCTCTTCTAAAATATAATACTTGCTGTTGTTGATCGTGATATCATCTCTAGAGCATAAACAGCCCATTTTAAAAATCATACTTAGACCTAGGGCGTTCATATTATGAAAAACACAAATATTAAACACAAATTAAATCAAGCACATGCACGTTGTTCATCACTCAATGTGTTTCTGATACGATTTCGGTGAGTTAAACACAAACATTGACTATCGTTGTGTTTGACACTTAAAGCTGACAGACGGTTGACCCATGAGAGTGAGGTTACTGTGAATGTGACCATATAACAGGGCCCTGTCGACCATGTCATGAATGTGAATGATTCGATCATGAATCGATCTTTTTAACACAAATTTTCCCGTCCTTGTCACAACAAAAGAACTTCAAAACATATTTTAAAACAATTGTTGATCACCTGGCTCGTTTTTCTGAGGACTAATAATGGAATTTATAATTTTAAACTAATGATTTCACATCAAAACTAACAGGCATATTTTTGTGTTATCATTTTAAAAATTATGAATTGGTAAATCTGCCAATTATGTGATATATCTCTTTTCACGCTTCCTGGTGATTTCTTCACACACCTTATACAATATATCAAAAATTATCCATTCAGTTCACAACAGATATATTTTATCTGAGTAATTCCTGTCATATCAAACTACCTGTTGATTGTCATGAACCACTTAGCAATAACTCAAATAAAATTTCAATGGGATTTTTACAAAACCTCCAAAGAATAGCATGCCTTTTCTCAAAAACACCTTCATTTGCAGTAGAATACATTCTCAAGCTGCCACCCTTACCTACGATTGATGAATGCGTGGAAAAAACATCTAACAAATGTGTATGCTCGCTTCGTAAGGTGCTCGTGTATAAATACCGGTGTAAAAAAGAAATAACCACCTTTTAAAATTTGAGGACCTCGAATACATCATGCACTTTAACTAGTCAACCAAATTAGCTTGTACCACATATTGTATGATTTCATTACGAACATCAATGTGAATAATACATAAGCTGCATTTACTAACATTAAAGAGTTAATTTTTAGAAATAATAATAAGTAATTACTATAATGTAAAATATGATGGCTGTTTTGGAGTAAAAAAAGTGATAGCCGTTCTAATTTCTTTGATTAAATAAAAATAGCTGACATGGTTAAAACTATCTCCCCCCCACCCTGTTTGTGAAAAACTACTAAACTTTGGAAAAAATTAGCTCATACCACAAATTATATTATTTCATTATGAACATCACTGTGAATAATATATAAGCTGCATTTACTAACATTAAAGAGTTAATTTTTAGGAATAATAATAAGTAATTATGATGATGTAAAATATGATGGCTGTATAACTATTTTGGAGTAAAAAAAAGTGTGATAGCTGTTCTAATTTCTTTGATTAAATAAAAAT
>CM077103.1:6376466-6402742 GCA_039619505.1 Cimex hemipterus | reverse complement strand
TTGATTAAATAAAAATAGCTGACATGGTTAAAACTATCTCCCCCCCCTTATTTGTGAAAAAGTACTTTGAAAAATTGCCTACTCAGAGGGAGGCAAGTTTGTTTTCTTTGTTGAGATGTTGAGGAACTTTTTTGATTATGCGTGGTGGTAAATAGTGACCGTTAGTTAATGATTATTTGTAGATCTTGAGATGTGGTCTGGTGTGATGTAGGTTTTAGAAAAATTTTCTTCACAATGACGAATTTCAATCTTTATTGAGATCATCTTCAGGGCTGAAAGATGTGTCATTCTTGTGCGTCCCGTGTTGAGTGTTCTTTGATTATTTTGTACATGGTAACTTCTTCACCCAGTGGTCATTCTTCTAAATCCATTTGTTCAGTTCTGCTTTTAGCGTGTTTTGGGGTATTCCAATTTGCAGTACCGGTTCATGCTTATGCTTTTATTGGCCCTGTTGTCTGGTACACTCAGGAATGCTATCTTATTCTGTTTTCCCAGGACCTGGGGACTCAGTATGATAGTAAGCTTATCATTCCTTATTTCTGTAGTTCTCTTGGATTTTTACTAGTTTGTGAAACATTATTTTACAACTTTTCCAAATTTCTGAAAATAATTCAAGGCATAAAAGGCTGTTTAATATATAAAGAATACTACTGCTTACTACTTCTATGTGACTAATATGAGTGGGTTGAAAAGAAGTCCAAATAAGTGAACAGTAACATTGGTCTTACAGTTGAAGTATATGAAATTGTAAGTGTATCTACATAATGAAAATGTTCAGTATGACATGTGATAAATTGTAAGGTTTTGTTTGCCCTTGAAATAGTTTTACTAATATGGTTTGAAAGTTAATCTGGTTAATAACAATGATGCAAGGTTCTTCAACAGTTTCAGGTACAGTTAGGGATAAGTCCGATATAGTGGAAAGTCATAACTTGTTATTTTAGGGAAATGAAAGATCCTGAATTACGAGGAAAGAATGTTAGCTTTGTCGACGAGGTTAGACAATATACAAATTATATTTTAAAAACAAATAATGCAACAATTTCACAATACAAAAATAAACTTTATTCCTTATTAAATCATACAGAAAGGTATCAACACAAGGTTTATTTTTGGATCTGCACAAGAGGAATACCAATTAATCGATTAACCATGTTGAAATGGCACTTGTTAAAGATTATAATTGTTTTGATGTTTTTAAATCAGACAAAAAGCCTGGAAAAGGAGCATGTGGGTCGTGGTCAAAATGGTCAATTCAGTTCGAGCTGGAAGAAATGCCACAGTGCCAGGATGGATATCAAGTTGAGGACAGTTTCCTGTCCCTTGTATGATGACAATGACAGAGCAACTTTGATTAGACTTGACCACATGTTCTTTACTAGGGGGGGCCTAAAACAAAATTTAAAAAAATAAAAACAGGATATTAAAATTTAGATTTTCCAAGTTTTCTTCCAGTAACAGCAAGTACATTAATAAAAAATAATAATAATCCCCTGAGCATAAGTGTAAATCTTTAAATTTTATAATTAAGGCATACTTACGAATATTCTGGTGATTGAAAATTCCTTTACAGGTGGTTTGTAAACAGTGCAGTATTCATCTATCCTCTTTCCCTTGAACACCATTTCGCTTGCAGTTGATGATTTGTAATTTAGCATCATACATAGGGTTTCAACATCACGGTATTTTGTAGTGAGTCCAGCTCTCACAACATTGTCCGAGCAGGCCATTATTTCAACACAATCTAAAAAAAAAAATTATCCAAAGCTAATTTTGATAAATAAATTTATGAATAAAATGCTAGAAAGATACATTTCCTTATATTTATAGAACTTGAATATTTATTTTAATAAAACAAATATAATATAAGGGTGTCACTTCTGCACTATATGTCCCTTGATATATGGTATAGCATGGTATGGTATAAAAGGATACTAGAAAGCAGGGTTTGTACTCCCCAGGTACTGCAGCCTTCTGGCTTATTGTACCTTCCTAGTTCATTAGTTCAGTGCAATAGATTCAATCCTTCTTCTTAGAAGTATCAGGCTGCAATTTGATTCCCTAAGTTTTTTCTATATGTTAAGTTAAACCTAGCTGTTGCTTCGTATTCAAAGATGATGTGAGTAACTGTTTCCTCCTCCTCATTACACAATCTGCAAATGGGATCATCGCTCTATATACCCATGTTGTGTAGATGTTTTCGCAGATGCCAGTGACCGGTTAGTAGTCCTACCACTCCTCTGAGTTTGGCTCTCTCCAACTGTCCAACTCCAAGAACTGTGCTAGAGCACAGCAACAACGATTTTAGCCCCATATTCAGATGTTTGGAGGAAGCAGGGCTATTTAACTGTATACGACATCTTGTTTGGAGTTCCCTTTTGTGTTTATTGAGGTTGAAAATGTACAATAGTGTAAAAGTGAAGCAGAAGTGGATTGTTCACCCCATCAACTCTCAATCAGAGTAGTTACGTGTAAAGAGTGGTGAAGGAATATCAATTCCCATTACCCTACTTGAGTGAATGGTATGTAAATAGGAAAAAAATTATTTAAAAATTATTGAGAGTGTCTAGATTTCAATATTGCATGATTGGAGGTGAAATAATCTAGGTGTCAGTGTCTGGAACACTTCAACAGCAGAGCAGATAAGAGGGAAGATCTAAAAAAAAAGGATAATGTCATGACCTCAACTATATCTCCTCATTTCTTTTATACTAAATGTGGGTTGATATTCCTTCAAAATACAATTTTTAAATAATTGTGCATACTGTAAATACGAATTTTTGCTTAAATTATTAAGCGTAACAATGTAAAAAGTTTAATAAAAGAATAAAGCATATAACATATTAATCCTTTTTAAGAAAAGATTATTCCTATTCGCATTAAGCTTAATGTGAGTAGGAACCATCCTTTTTAAAAAGGATTGAACTCCACACTCACTCCATTATTCACAATTTCTAGCATATTAATTGTTAAATTTGAGTATAAACTATCTCATACACACTAACAATACAATTTAATATATAAAATAATTTTCACCCACCTCCTTTGAGGTATGCATGCGGTACATTGGCATCAATGAAAACTGCTTCTCCGGGTTTCAGTTTAATGTAGTTCATGAAGTAAATTGAGAAAATCCCTACATCCATTGGGTGTTGTTCGTTAAGCATTTCAAGTATAGGATACAACTGTGCTTCTCTAATTTCATCGACTGTACATCAAATACGAAAGAATTACACCATTTTAGCTCACGACTGTAACAGTATTTTTACCTGAAGCTTTGAGACGGTTCATAAGATTCGTAAGTGACCCTCGGACACTATAATCTGAAGCAGTCATTAATGATGTAAAGAGTGCTTGGAGTGATGATGGATTTGCATTTCTTATAAAGCCCTGGTACACATTGACTGGGATGATATCTTGCAGTTCATGAATGACTAATTAAATCAAAATTTTGTAAGTATTCAATTTTTGGTACTTGAACAATAGGGGGAGTTTACGCTTTAAAAAATTTTTTATCTCCTCCAAAGGTCTGAATCCACAGAGTACTTCAAAGTTGTCCACTGCAATTGCTAATTCCGGCTTGTGGTTTGCATCCCTGTAAATCAATGGGTTCTGTTCATGAAGTACAACAGCCAACTCCTGAAAATTTAAAAAGAATGTTACACACCACTAACCCTCTGGTCAGCACTGCACCCGGAGGGCACACACTATAAGAAGCCAACTATCACAAGCATTAAATATGAGGGCCATCATCGTTTAATGCAACATGGAAAGTTTCCAGCATGGGAAATTGTCAAAACCTGATCAACTAGGCGCAACAGAAGCTTAATAGGATTTGTTCATAAAGTCGAAGGTTAAAAATGTTCATCCCAAACTAAGTATTAAGGCTGACAGCACTTAAATTTGGTACATCTGCAACTTCCAGCTGCAGTGGCCTAAACTCTACGGTCAACATTGGCCTAAGACTCAAAACCTGTCAGCACTCCTGTTCCACAAATTCACAGTCCATTTCTACCAACAAGAAGTAATCGGCTGAAAATGCAAATGCACCCATGTATTTAAACTGTCTTAAAGACTGTTTTTTTTTTTTTTTACTTTGTTGTCGAGAAAACCCTTGGGTCAATTATTGTTTGAGCAATATTATACTACAAACCTGTACATCCTGCAGAATAACTTTGAAAAGAAAAAATAATAATGTAATTTTACCAAAATTTCTACCCTATCATAACGTTTATTAAATCCAACAAATATCAAGTATGTGAGTACTATGATTCCACAAAAAAACAATAATGAAGATTGAACAGTAGTCAGTACATTCCAGCTAGATAAATATTTTTTTATATACTCCTTAATGTTATTTATTAATTACTAGTAGGATTATCAAGTGTTTAATAAATTACGACTATCCATGTTTTAACATGTCGTATCTCATGAGTAGCTATAGCTTATTTTAAAAAATCTTAATGTTACCTTATCAGGATGAGCCTGAATAGACAAAGCTTTGCGTATGGATAGCACTTTGAGAAGAAATGGAAGGTCATCGTCCAAAATGCTACCGAGGGCTCTTGGGTTCCTCTTGAGGTAGCTGTGTAGTGTCTCTCCTGTTGAGAGCATGCACGATTCCCCCTTGGCATGTGTACCTATCCATAATTCAGCATAAGGGATGTTTTCATCCAACTTGAAGTTCTTATTAGAGGTGAGCAAACGTGATACAAGGCTGGAACTTCCCAGTTTGCCCCAGTCATACAATTGCGCCACACAAGCCAACTCCATAGTATAAAGCCTTGTGTAATCTTGCTAACTATCTTTCATTTCCACTTTCTAGATATAATGATGAATGTATTGACAAATGTCACTTTTGACGTTTATACTCCGAGGAGGTTATCATTATTAATTGGCCGAAGTACAATTTCTTGAATTTCCCTTTAAAATTGACATTTTTCTCTTTCTTTAAAATTTAAATTTTCACTTAAAAATTCACTTTGTTTTTCAAATATTCCAATACTATAGTGGCCTTAAAATGTAATAAAATGCAATTATCAATTCATATAATTTGTCAATTGATAACCAAAGAAATATTAATTCTTTGGTAATCTTCAATAAATTTAAATTACATACAATTAATTATAAAATTGATCATTAAATTCAATGGAAAACAAGAAAACCAATGCTTAGTAGTTCAAAGTGACAATTATGCCAAAACAACCTTAATGAACCATTTTTCAACATTTATCATTTGTTATTCTAAGTAGAAAGATATATACTTTTAATAATAATATATTTTATGGAATTAATCAAATTTACAAAAATGTTTAAATATAGAAATATGCAATATATAAAATATAACAAGAAGTTCGTTGCGAAAAAGCAAAATTGCTTCCACTATAAGAAAACAAAATAACATTAAATTTTAAAATAAAATGTTTACAAAAAAAAATATTAATATAATACTGCACCAGAAAAACATTTGGAGCAAACTCCACAAATTATGAAAGTCAAATTTAGAAATTCTGTCTTTACATTGACGTTTTAACAGATCAAGAGATAATTTCTATGGAAAAGCGAATTAAAAGAACAGCAAGACTTGGATGGTTAAAAAGTGTGAGGTAAAATGCATTAACAAATAAAATGATAATTTGTAGTCAGAAAAAAATCGGAAAATCGTAGTTAGACACAAATAAATTCTGACTAAAGAAAAAAAATAGTGAAAAGAATAGATATACTTCAATTATAAACAAAATATTAAAAAATCAATTAGCATTAAATTTTAAATAAGGAAAGATTCAAATTAACATAATTACCTTAAAAATCAGAAGAAAATATAATTTAGCCAATTAGAAGAAATAATCTACAAATGATCATACAGATAAATTTAAAAAAAATTTTGTTAAAAGTGAAATCATTTAGTAACATTACTGATTAAGGGATAATTTCGAGGGGAAAGTTAAATTAAAGAACAGTAAGACTAGAGTAATGTAATATCATTAAAATGGATTAACAAATAAAATGAAAATTTGGATTATTTAAAAGCAGGAGTCTAAAAATAAATAAAAAATTGGTTTATTGTAGCAATTTGCAAGTACAATTCTAGGTATTGAGGGTGTATTGAATTAATTCTTATAGGTTTATTGTACTATTTGAACATTTAATATATAACAATATTTTCAAAAAAAGAAGCTTATCTCAAAGGATAGCTAATCCCCTACAGCAGGTTCGGCAGTGTGAGTTGAGATATCAAAGGACGGGGAAGGACTGTCTCTCATCTTTTTTTTTAAATCGAACAACCTGCGGTATTTTTCAATTTTAAGGGCAAGGAGTTGATAGCGTATGTTTTTTTACTTGTCACATATTTTTATTTATCCACACAGTATCTGAATATATTATTTTTCAAGACCTTAGTTTTTTTTGTGGCACAAAAATTCCTTTTCATTTTTTTTTTTTTTTTGTATTACTTTGTTTCTTATTTTTCATTTTTACACAATTCAGGAAATTTATATGCTGCATCGAGTGAAAGGGATTCACCAAAGATCGTTATAAATAGAAAAAAGTTTTGTGAGTAAAAATAGTCAAATAGTGATGATGAATTTCACCCACTCTCTTGAAAAATGGCTCATAGATCTGATATCTAAAGCCAGAGCTGAATTCAGATGCAGTAATTCACATTGCATTTTTAACACAACAGTGGAGATTCTTTAGGGGGCATTCTTTGAAACTATCTTCATTAACATGTAATAGAATGACTTGGTGATTTGGCTTGGTGAGTTATTTCAATGGAGTTACGGGTGAAATAAAATTTGAACAAACAATTTTTTTTTTCTGTTGGGTTATTTATTTACTGTAAGTGCAGAAAAGTTAACTTCTTCATTTTGAAATATTTTGTAAAGAAGATTTAAACATTAAATCGTATTTCAGAAAAAGGCAAACCAAGGCCATTCTCAATAATGGACAAAGCCGTAAACCTGGAGAGATTTACAACAGTGTACATAGGAGATTTAATAAAGTTGGCATAATGAAAGGTTCAAAGCTGTTTTTATTCGGAAAGTCTTTCAGTAATCAGCCAGACCATTACTTGATTTTTATGGAGATTTCCTGTGACCTTTTTTTAAAGTTAAACATTTCATTTGTTTTTAAATATCGTATTCAAAGTATAATAACAATTGGTGTTAAAAGATTTTTAGTATTTTTGGCCAGAAATTGGCAAGATATTTATATACCAACTAGCTTTTATCCATGACTTCATCCATGCAGGACTTTGTTTTAATGTACCTTTCTAATGCGATGCAGAATGATTGTAGATTTCTCATCTCACAAATGAATCTCTTCTTCAGTTCCCTTAGTCTAAACATGGTAAAAAATTTTTCACTATGATCCCCTTAAGGTAGGAATTAAAAAAAATACTTTCTTAGCAGCTATTCATATCGTTATAGGTATGCACTGTCGAAATTTCAGCCCTTAGATCCAACAAATTAATAGTAATGATGAATAGTGGAATGTTTAATCCTTTTAGAAAGATGTTCCTACTCAGAGTAAGTTGTTTTCAATAATCCGGGTTTTCAAGCATCATCAGGTTGAAAGAGTTCTTCAAGCAAGTCTCTCGACATGAATGTAAAAGTATATCTAAGTATATTTTACAATTTATGTTGAGAGATGTGGTTTTAGAACTCCTTCAACATATTCATAAGCTTGAAATCCAGATTGCTAAAAACATCTTACTGTGAGTAGGAGCAATCTTTTTAAAAGGACTTAGATCCAGCGGTCCACATACAGATATAGATAGGGATGCAACTTCAAAAAATCCTTTTTTCTTAGTAGCTATTCATGTCATTATAGGAACCCACTGTCAAAATTTCAGCCCTTTAGACCCAGCAGTATGGTCTACGCTACAGATATGATTTATTGTCAAAGAAGAGCACTGTTAAAACAGTTTCCTTTATATTTCCTTTCTGTGTATGCAAGTTTAAGATTTGGTTAAATATTAAAAAAAGTATTACTTAAGTTATTACTTTACTATTAATTATTTAAAAAAAGTAGTCTTGAATTTATTGTTGCTTCTCTTTACTTATTACTCTACTCTACTATTTCAACAATATTTGTACCAACAACATAAAACATTCAGTTTTGTACTTTTATATATTTCACATTTTTTAAATTCCCAGAATCTATGATAAGCCTGCATACATAGCCCGAAAATAAATAGTGAATTAGACTAATTGAAATTGGATTGTACATATTGGTAGAAGCGATGATAATTTAGGATACTGGGAGAAATAAAATGTCACTCCATTCGATTTCATAGACACATCCAAGAGGTCTACGGTGGGATAGGGATACGGATCGTTCATTTGAATAGTCAATGAATATCTTTTTCCATTTTCGAGGCTCATCGGCTGTTTGAAATTAATGTTGAACTTTTTTGAACTCTCGACAAATCCTATAAACTTTGCTTCTTCCATGATTTTCCAATAGAAGCTCTCATTATTTTCACAGTCCATCAATCTCATCAAAACATTTTCCTTATATTTCTCACCGTCTTTCCCAACTCGACAGAAAAACTGAAAACATTTTTCATTTATCTAAAAACGTGGAGATAATTTAGGACAGAACTCACCTGAATTCCAATGATATTCAAATCATGATCAACAGTTAAAAACACAGCACAGTTAGTAACAGTGAATATAGTGTATTCAAAAGGGGTTTTACCCTTAAAGCAGGCTGTCATGAGATTTAACTCGCCAATAACTTCTCTACAAGTTGTTTTGAAGCCCTCGGGAAACGGAAACAATCGGTCTCTTGCAATTGCACTCAAAATCCCATTGAATTCTCTTTCAGTTAGAAAACCCACTGAACCGGGGCCATCAATAAATTCATGAGGTGTCATATTTAAGAAGCAAAAGTTTTTCAATACAGCCTTTTGTGCATTTCTTCTGAATTCCTTGCCTAAAAATAAAAAAAAAATAAAAATAAAGAAAATCACCCTTCTTGTTACTGAATGTTATACTGATTACTGATTTATATAAACTCAATTCTACACTTGGATCTACATACATACATATGCATGCATACAGAGCTAAGCCTATCACTGGCAATTCCAGTGATTATGTAATTTACAAAATTACTCGCAGGCCTCAAGAATCATCCACCCTAGATGTTGGAAATCTGGGTTTCAACTTAGGTCTTGTCCATCCTAACACGAAAGTTGGCTCTAGGTGGTATCAGCCTAAGCCATTTCAGCCCCTAATGCAATTGGTTTGGAAATCCAAACCCACTCACACTTATTCTTAAGTATGTAAAAAAGTAAAAACCCATTAATGTCAAAAGGGCTTAATGTCCTACTACGCATTGGGTACGCAGACGACATTACAATACTTTCACCATATTATTCTAAATTTAAAATCCATGGGTTATCTAAGAAATCCTGAATCACCAATATGTGAAATATGAGTTGGATACTATAATCACTTGGCCACTGTGGTCCTCTCTCTCTTAAATAAATTATTTTCTATTTGCATGCCATTCCGCGGTTAAGGTGGTGAAAGACTTGATATTTCTTTATCACCATTTACTTATTTTTTAACTAAATTAATTGTTGGATGATCAAGTACTCAATATTCTGCAATCAGCTCTCTCACACTAAACATTCACACTAATAAATACATTCAGCTTCAACCAAAGAAATTTGAGACGAGATTGTATTATACAATTAAACATCACTGTTTCCTCTAAAATTCAAAATGGGGGACCCAGATACTTGCTCCCATGCTCGAGCACATTCTCAGATCGGGTGGTATTCCTTGGATATGGCATTCTTCAATTAAGAGAGACACAAACTTGCTCTAAACTCTGAATGGACGCATATGTATGTTTTGTGTTTGGGCCCAAAAATAAGAGTTCATTTGTTGACCTTGTATGACCTATTCTTAATTGGGTGTGGATGACTCCTCTTCTAAGGTCCACTAATATCAGTGGTTTTGAAGTGAGAGTTCTCTGCTGACCCAACCCACTGACGCAACCACTTTTTTTTTTTTTTTAAATCATGTTTTTAAATATATTTTTAGTGTCAAAGGGCTATTAGTCTGGAGGTTGGGACATTGCTTAACTACTTCGTATGCCTTTTGCTGAATTTTATATACGTTTTTACGTATACCTTTTTGAACTTATTTAGTACATACTAAAAGTTAAAAATAAACAATACCATTTAAATATTAAATTTAAAAAATATATAAATATTTAGACAAAGTTGTTTAAAGTTTTTAAAATTATTTTGAGAATCCATTTTGGTGTCAGAAATTATTGTACCTTCTTTAACTTCTTTGAACTCTAGCCATTTCTTTACAAGTAGAAAAAGATCCGTTTCTCTTACATCCAGTACTTTTTGTTCGAGTATGGTCAATATATTATTAACTCCCAGCATACTGAAATTCTGTTCGCTAAGGATGTATTTAACTTCAGTTTGTATTTTCTGAAAAGAACAATGTTAAGATTGAAGGGGGGGGGAAACAAAAAAAAAACAACATAATCTTGCCTTTGTACACATATTAAACAGGACTTCTAGATCATAAGATTTCGCAAAATAGTAAATATCAAAACAGTTAGTGTGATTCACTTCTTTTTTTATAAAGTCCATACAATATTCTTCGCAGTCGTAAATTAAAAATCTTTTTGCCAAACGTATCACCTCAAGGACTTTGGGCATGTTTTCAGTTTCAAGAGACTTACAATATAAAAACCTGAAATGTTGACTATGAAATTTGTTCAAATAAATGGGTTGACCAACACTGACTTCAAAAATAGGCCAAAAATGACTGGATTTGTTTCAGGTATTTTGAGTTCTAGAATCGGTCTTATAAATCCATTTTCATCTCTTTTCAAAAGCATTTCTTCAAAGACTTCACTTGAAATTATTAGAAGTAACTGGTGTGCTTCGAAGCTCTAATCAAATAAGATTCCTATAATTCAATTTCCTTATTTCTAAAGATTAATTATTATATAAAGTTTTGTAACCTTTGTAGATCTATTGTCGAAAACTGTTATTTTAATATCGGCCAAAAGTCCAGTGTGAAATAAGAAGGAAAGTTTACTGCCCCATGAAACGTTATTTTTTCTCCAACAGTCATTATGCCTGCCAAAGTTTATATGGGATTAAATATATGTAATAAGTTGAATTTAAATCAGTACCTAATACTATCATCTGAAGTACATATTGCAGAAGGATGTATTGGAAAGCTCATTTTAATGTGCTGAGGAAAATTGGCTTTAGAAACAAAACTGATTCAGACAAATTGGATTAAACGCTGAAAAATAACCAAATATTTTTGTCAAATTATGAGATAAAATTAATACATTAAATAATAAAATAAAAATCAATTAATTATCTATTGAAGATATTATTGTATGATTTTATTCATAAATGACTGAACCTAAAAAATACTATTGAAAAATAACATGTGTCAATTTTTTGATTTTGGCATTTTCTATATTCTACCAGATGATCCTATTGCTTACCTAACATATATATACTTACATGTACCAAATTCCTAAAACTTCTGGGAATTTTTCAAAATAAGTTCACAATTTTGAGATTTTTGTTCAACAAATTAATTTGTCGGTTAAAAAAAAAAAAAATAAGTGTTTGAAATTTAATGACAACCCAAAAAAAAGTGTAATTTTGATTAATAAAATTTATATCATATGGCTACATTAGAGGTCAAAGAGCAATACAAATACATAAAATTATGTATGTGCAAATGATTTATTGATCAAAACAAATTGATGAAATCGGCAGACTGGAGGACTGGTTGTTGTACTTTGAAAATGAGAACTCCACTTCATTTGCAGTGACTTTTATCTTGTGAAGATCAACTGTTCTGCAAAGATTGCTCTCATTGAACTCAAGAGTTATAGAATGCCTTGTGTTTTGTTCAATCATAGCTTTTTCATCGAAATTGATATAAAAAGAGTCTGAAAATTGGACTTCGAGATTGTTTGTATACTCAGCTACATTTTTCCAATCCCAGAACTGCTCGCCGGCACACTGCATGATTCTCACTGTTGCTCTTTCCCTATATTTCTCATTGTTGTTACCAATATGTGAAAGAAGCTTTAAAAAAATTAAATATATTTTTTGTCATTCATTGGAATTTAATTTGAAAATTAATTTACTTACTCGGACATTTTTTATGTAAATGGTTTTGTCAACAGTGAAAAATATTGATGCAACTTTAATTGGCTCCGTTCGGTACTTAAACCTAGATGTTTCAAAGCTCAGTTCTTGATATGAATCTCTTATTTTTGTGCAGAAACCTGTTGGGTAAGGTTTGCTGTTCTTTTCCCCAGTGATGTTGCTGAAAATAGCGGCATATTGCTTTTGGGTAAGCAGTCTACTCTTCCCAGGCCCTTCTGCAAACTGCTGGGCGGACATGTTGAGAAAACAAAACTTTTTAACAATAGTGTTGGTGAATTCTTCATCCAATTCTCCTGTAAAAAAATTGCATTCAAGTACTATTTAAATAAAGTATAAAATAATTAATACCTTTTGTTTCCCCTTTAAGCTCTAACCAGGCCATAACAGCTTTAAATAAATCATATTCTATAATATTTAACATGCTTTGGTCCAAAATCATTAAAATTGCTTCACTATTCAATGTCGCTAAATTAGGTTTGCTTAATATCTCTTTGGTCTGTGTCTGGATTTTCTGTAAATAATATATAAATAACTAATAATTTAAAATATTTTTTATAACTCACTTACATTTGTACAAAGAATATTAAGATACTCCATGTCATTATCTTCTGCAAATTTTTTAATTGTACAGCATGTAGATATGTTGATATTATCCTCTATGTAGTCCAAACAGATTTCCTTAAGATCAGTTAAAGAAAACTTATCAGCTATTTCATACATATTTATGCAATCTTTCAATGAGCTTAAAGTCACTTCATTGCAATAGATGTAGCTAAAAAAAAATCAAGTATGTATATACCTATGAAAAAATCAAGCCAAAATAATTCAAGCATACATAAAAGGCTGAAAACTAACTTTAGTAACAGTTTACAAGCTTGTGGATCTGTACCATTCAAATTTATTTCAAAACCAGTCTTCCCCTTTTTTTTAAGGTTGGTCTCAAAGTAATCACTTGCCAGGACCAGGACAAATTGATGAGCGGGAAAGACCTGAAATATAAATTGGAAATATCAGCACCATGGAATTTTATGGAATTTTTAAGTTAGGTAAACCTCAGTAGATCCATTTTTGCTTGCAATCAATGACACATCGGTAAAGAGTTTGTTCTTAAAAACATAATTGATTTTGTCTTCCCACGTTTTGAGTTCACTGCGCCACTCACTCATTGTTTTAAATCTTTACCTTAACGAATAATTCAATAATTGATTTATAACACCAAGTCCACGTATTTCACAGGTATCTTCTTTTTCTTAATTACATCTGCACAGTGTTATGTGTTTACTGGTTTTGTATTTTGAAATGTTGTGTTTGTTACAGGTGGTTAAAACATTTCCATTTGTTTAAATCTTTTGATCATCATTTGATTGTACTAAATCTGGATTTATTCTTAATGCCCCAATCCTGTCAAAGATAATTTATTGTGACACTTCCTCTTGTGGACTGTGGATAATTTGGTAGTTACATATCGTTTCGGTCGCCTATTCTCATTTGGTTGGAATGTCACACCAAAATGATAAGTAACTATCAAATTATATATTAATTTATATTTAAAAATTTTAATTGCATCTTCTTGCAATTTTTTCTATAAGTCAGTAAACATTTTTAATAGAACAATTCAAACAGTAATTTTTAGTCTTATCTAAACACTTAAAAAGAGAAACTAAACACATATATTTTTGTTAATAATGTATTTGTGCAAGGTAGAAACAGTAGAAAATATTTTTGGAGCATAAACCATTCCCTTCAGAGACATTAAATGTTGAAATACTGCCACAGTACAAATCATTTCAATTTTCAACAATTTCCACCATCATCAGTAACTTATTAAAATAGTGCTTAAATAAGCAAAAAAAAAAAATACAATTGTTTAAAGAGAAAACATATGTAACTATTAAACTAAACGTAAGCAGTTTTTGTTATCCTTGACTTTCTTAAAGAACACATGATTATGACAAATAAGATAAAAAAAAGTAAGAATATACTTACTGAATTAACCAGCCTATATGTTAATGGTGAAAGAAATTATGTGATTTTGTTTATTTGTGTCGAGTAAAATGAAAGTGTTAATTTTGGTTGGATGCTTCAAAAAGAATCATATGATTTAATAGATGCACCCACTTTTAGCACTATAGTTGTTTCAGTATTCATTTAGTTGCGTTATTTTTGATAAAATTTCATTTTTCTTTCAAATCAAACTAACAGGACTAGGATTTGGATAAATTTGTAAAAGGCTAAATAATGCCAAAAAAATATGAAATAACAGCCAAGAAGAAACTGAAGTTCTCCACCTCCAATTCAAAGCTAGTCAGGGAATGCCTAAGATACCTCCAACTCCAGCGAATACATCTTATGACCCTGATGTTGGTACCACCAATGGATCAAAATCGTAAATTGGCATGCTAAAAGTGGAACTGACTTAAAGAGATGGAGGGAAAATAACACACTGGATGAATTTTCCAGATGCAAATACAATCGAAGTTCCTTGATAAAAAATCTACCTATCACTCAGTAGGCAATAATAAAAGAAAATAATAGGCTTTTATATTAGCTATTGCCTATACAATTTCCACCTCAAAACAATTGTAAAACTAAAATAGAAACCAGCCACCCTATCATGAAGAGGCAGAGATCTTGTATAATGTCCTTTGTATACAAAACATGGTGGAAATGGTACAGACCATTTGAATGGCAATATTAATGTCTAAATAAACAAAGAGAAATCCCGGAAATTGTTAAACTACCTTACCAATTCCACAATAGATCTTTAATGTCACAGTGAAGAAAATGTGAAAGAAAGGGAGACATTGATCAGTCGAAGTAGGAAATAAAAAGATTGTCAAAAATAACATTAAATAAACCTCAAGAACGATTTACTACTTAACCTAAATTCCAAATTTATATTATTTATTATACTATTATTTGGGGGCCGTGGTAGCTGAGTGGTTAAGGCGTCAGACTCTTGGCTAGTAGACCCCTCGGTCGTGGGTTCAATCCCCACCGTCGCCTCTAGAATTATTCTGACCCCTAAGGGGAGTGGTGGGCCGCAATTGAAAGAAATTGACATGGCACTCATCAATGGAAGGGGCGAGACTGGATCTCAGCGACCCTGAATCTGGTCCCAACCCCCTTCAAAAATGAGTTTCTTCGATGGAAGAACACTGGTATAACGGGGGCTCAAGTACAGCCCAAAAATGGAGCCAGGGTATAGTACAATAAGCTGTACAGCTGCAGTGCTCAGGAGGGAACTCCTCCAGTCCCTGGTGACCATTGTATCCATCCATCCATTCATACTATTATTTACTTTGTTTTATCTTTTTATCACAGGCTATCAACAATATAATCATTTCAACCCTTACAAATGCAAGTTTTGAACCTAGTCTTTAAAATGTATTATTTTCTATTTACAAGCTATTCACTAAAAAAGGTAGATGAAGGGACAATGGATATTTCTCCATACACTTTATAAAATATGAGCAACTATGCATACTAGTCTAATTGAGGTCCAATGGGGGACTACACATTCAAGCGTATATATACATTCTCACAAAGAAACACAAAATCTATCATCATACGTATTAACGTTGATTACAACTTCAATAATAAAAATATCCATTTCCTTGAACAATTGGAACAGCAGATCCAAAATTTCAATTTTCATATTGGATGGCATTCATACTTGCTGCCAAATAACGACACCCTTCAATTAAATGGTGCACACTGAGTAACTTTTTCTGCATGTGGTCTGTGGATCAAAAGTGTCCGTATAACAATTGCACATGGCAATTCTGATTTTACTACTTTTTTTTTTCCAAACATATAATAGACTAATTTGTAGTGTTGGGGCTGCAACGGTTTAGACATTGTGTTCACCCCTTTAAGGTAAAAGTCCTGGGTTTGAATCCAGCAGCCGTGTATTTTATTTGGTTTTTTTTTTTCAAAAACACTGACTCTCCCAACTTGAGGATTGATATGACCTCTACTATTGTGAACCTTCAAAAAAAATTAAAAATAAATAAAATCATTTTTAAAAATTAAATAAGACATTTGTTTTTATATTCATGATGGGGGCCGCGGTAGCCAAGTGGTTAAGGCGTCAGACTCTCGTTTAGTAGACCCCGCGGTCGTGGGTTCGATCCCCACCGTCCCCTCTGGAATTTTTCTGACGCCTAAGGGGACCGGTGGCCACAATTAAAACAAATTGACACGGCAATGGAAGGGGCGAGACTGGATCTCCGCGACCCTGAATCTGGTCCCAACCCCCTTCAAAAACGAGTTTCTTCAATGGAAGAACCCTGGTACAACGGGGGCTCAAGTTCACTTTGTGTTGTGAGCCCTCCCCCAAAAATGGAGTCAGGGTATAGTACAATAAGCTGAACAGCTGCAGTGCTCAGGAGGAACTCCTCCAGTCCTTGGTGACCATTGTATCCATATTCATATTCATGATGAAAACATCCAAGTCCACTTGTAATTTTGTCGTTACCAATGGCAGCCTAGCTAACCAACTAGTCTGTCAGAGCGTTTCAACATTTTCCTAAAGTCCAAGTATTCCGTTGGTGACATGGCAAATATTCATGCACTTGGATATGTACATAGGATTAACATTCAACTACCCGATTGGGAGCTGATACGAGAGGGTCAAACCACTTTACAATATTTTTGTCAAATAAAATCCATGGGCTATTCCAATTGCTGGATTCAAACCTAGAATACTACTACCTAGGATACTACCACTAATATCTTTTTTTCCTTTGAAATCAGCAGAAAATCAAACCCATTTATGCAATATATAGATGGTGCCAAAACCACTGAAGGGACCAGATCAAGTATATTCTGTGCAGGCTAAAAATATAAAAAACAATTTATTAGAGCATCTTGGTTTTTCTAGCTGAAATATATGTAATCAACATTTGTGCCACAGAAAATATGAGGTTGGACAGAGTAACAAAATTCTTAGTCATATCAAAAGTAATGAAAACATCAGCAAAAAGAATTGCAGAAAGACCTACTATTTCTTGAAAGAAGGATGACTAAGGAACTAGGAAAAGTACAATAAACTAAGTGAGGTGCTTTGGGAATAACTGTGTTTACTGTCATCATCATCCTCCTCTCTGAAGATGATAAAAAAAATTAAGAATAATTGAATGAAATTTAAACCTGCGGAAGTAGCAGGGCACAGTAGTGATCATGTGTTGATTAGTTTAACATGTGTTCCCTTACTCACAGATCGACCATTAAATTTTATTTTGTTAGTTGTGTATTTATTTCGTAACTTTGCAGAACATTTAAAAAAATATCCTTAAAAGGCAAAACTTGTTTAGATATAATGGTTAGTAAAGTTAAAGCCTATGATTTCTTCATCTTAATCGATTCACCCGTCATTTTTGTATTTAGTTCAACTTGCACGAATTTGTTATTGAAAGCGAATCATCCATGGAAAAGCAATTAATTATACAGAGTTGTTTTTATGTAATAAATATATTTTGATATCGCATTACTATTTTAGATTACTCTTTAAAAACCATTTTATTTCTAATGTTTAATCTATTTAATTATAAAAAAATTCGTCTATACACTTTTCTACCTGGAAATGCTTACATTCTTTTTGTAAAGATGGCAAGTTTTTAAAATACAATTAAAATGTAGAAAATTATAGCAAGAAATTAATCCTGGTTTTGAAATCATTTAGCAAATATCATAGAAAAAATACAATTCCATCATTTAGAAGTTTAAAAAACATGGTTAATGGAATGAGTAATAGTTAACTAAAGTAATTACCTTGTTTTAATAGACATAAAATATTTTGCCACCACATTTTTTGGTTATAATACAACCCCATTTAATGAAAAAACAAACAAACAATCTAACTCACATAAAGCACTTGTTTTTACACCAATAATTGTTTAATTATAAATAACTTTACTTATAAAACAATTCATATAATGATTTAATTTTAATTACATCTATTTCTACTAAAGTTGACAATAAATAACAAGGAAAAAATTTCAGCTAAACAATATGATTAACAATGAAGTGTGTGAATTGAAAGTATAAAACAACGGTGTGAAGAGTGTAAATTTCACGAAGGGGTGTTGATCTGCAGCCCACTCATCATTGCTTCTATCGAGGCCAATTTCTTATCCATTTTTGCTTGTTTGTACCTATAAACATTTATAATCGTTTTTATTCAAAAAGAAGATATTTTACAGATTTTAATCTTGATTTACCTATCACGAACTTCGTTTAAAGCCCATTCCATTAAATTACCGGCATCTTTCTTCTTAGAGGATGGGCACTTGGGTGAGCAGTAAATGTTACACATCGTCTTCATACAAAAAAATACAGTTACATAATAAAAAATTATTTATATAAAATAAGAAAATGCAGCTTCTTACAATGTATAGACCATAGAGGGCTCTCATATTGTCTGGATTTAGTTTCAAAGCTTGTGCATAATACGATTTTGCAATTTCAAAATTCTCCAGACCTCCCTGTAAGCAAAATATTAAAAATTTACTGTTTTCATTATAACTGAAGTGACAGTTAATACTCTTAAGTTTTCTTAAAGTAACAAGTTTAAATTTTAAAGTTCAGTGAAACCTCACCTAACGGACACCCCTTCTTATGGACAGTTTTCAAATGTCCCGTCGAGGAAGTATAGGTAATCAATGTATTTAGACCCCCTTTACAACAGACACTCCTGTAACGGACGCGGACAGCCTACTTTTTGTCCCCGAGAGATAAATTTCCCTCTTATAACGGACACATAACAGACTTTGGAAATTGAGAAAACAGGATTTACTTTAAATTTAAATTTATTAACAGTACATACGAAATACCGAGTTACTTACGTAGTATGTAAAATATTTTTTTACCAGAGAAAACATGATATGGAAGGGTACAATTTAATGGAGGTGATGGTTTATCACGAAAAAGAAATAGTGAATTCAAAGAAAAAGAAACAATCAGAAATTACTAATTTTTTCAAAAAAGTATAAATTACACACGTGTACCTACTTACTCCATGAATAGTACAGTACATTGTTTATTCCCATCTTTTCAAAATTTGATTTTCTTACGCCGTGTTTGTATGTTATTCATTTCCGGATTTTTAATATGTGCATACATACATACATATGTACATACATACATACTATTGTGTTTTCTATTATGTACTTAATAATGTACTTATTAATTCCCAAAAATATTTTAATAAACTAATTTTGATACATGCACATATTCATTTTAATAAATATATGTACCAACATTACATTTTTACCCCTCCTCAGCGGACACCCCTCTGCAACGGACAAATCAGTTGGTCCCATGACTGTCCGTTGTAGAGAGGTTTCACTGTAATAAGAAATAATGTAACACTTAACCTTTAATTGGTACAATTTTATTTAGAAATATAAATTTTTGTTTGGTTTTATTATTATGCTACAACAGCACTAGAATGCTACAAGGAATTTTTGTTGTCTACATGAATTTTCAGTGAAAAAGCGAAAAATTAAAAATGAATTAAGAGAAATTAAGAGCAATCCAATTTTCAATCCTAACACAGTACTATTCACTTTCCACACTAAGAAGAAAATCATGAGGCCATTCATTGGCAGGCACTTTAGCCATGTGAGGATTGTCGGGAAGGGTTTGGGATGTTGGGACAATGGTCGAGGGTTTGATAGAGGTGCCTATTTGCAGTTTCAAGGATAAATGAATTTGAAGGTCTGCATGGATAGTAAGGCTGGATGCAAAGTAGGAAGCTTAGACAATAGTTTGATTGGTGTGACTGGTTTCTTTGGAGGTTGGAGTACTTAATTGAACCCAACAGTTCAAATCTGTAGTGATGTGTTCATTTGGAGTTGGTTTTGTTAAGGAATCCCTTGAGCAGTTTATGTTGTCTATAGTCTTTTGAGTTGAGTTCTTCCAAGAAAGTTTTTTTTTAGGTAATGTCCCAAATGGTATATGGTATTGATTGCTTGGAAAGGAACAGTAGTAAATTGGAGTAATACAAAACAAAAATTTTATATATATATTAAATTACAATATTAAAACAGAATATTAACTACCTGTGTAAATTTGATCTCAGCTAGCCTTTGATGAAAAAGATGGTTATGTGGATTATGAAGAATTAATTCTTCCATACAAAAAGCCGCTTTGGCATAATCTTGTTCTATAAGGTATAAATCACATAATTCTTGCCATGCTTCCTGGTCAACCATAAATCTAAAAGGACAAAGTTAAACAAATAAATTTCATAATTATCAAAAAATAAAACAGTCAGATCTTAAGTACTTTTTCAAATACTCAGTGAGTTCCTTTATAGCTTCTTGGTAATTGCATCTTGCCCTCATGATGGCTACTTTCCTTTTCCTCGGTGCTGGGTTTGTCTCGTCCCTTCTGATTATCGAGTCGAGTAAGGTCAACGCTTCATCATACCTTTCAACAGCCTCCAGGTGCAAAGCCTGCAAAAGGTGGACACGCAGACTTCCAGGGAAATGCTTTGAAAGGTCTTGTAGACAGTCGCCAGCGATGTCCATCCGGTTACAATCCAATGCCCCAACACATACTTGTTCCAGTATCAGGTATTCTATTTGAAAAGTATAATGATAAATATTGTGAAATTTTGGATGCGATGAAAAGTAAAAACTTTAATTTACGTTCGTCACCCAATTTGTGCACATTTTCTCTAAGGATATCTTCCCAGATTTCTATCAGCTCTTCACTTTTCCTTTCGTTGTCTTCTCTCCATTTTCTAACAAGATCCCTTGCGTCTTTAAATGAAATAAGGCAATTTTAAAAACTGATTATTCTTGTTTAAATTTTTTAAAAATCAATTAAAATGATTTTGAGTTATAAGTGAACAGAATTAATTTTATTCATCATTAAAATGATTTAGTAGAATTAAATGCAAATACACTTTTTTCATGTTTCATTGGCTATACATAGTTGATTCATGGACTTTTGGGCCAGAGCCCAACTTGTCCAGCATGCAGGGAAAAGTTGTTCTATGTCCACTTAATTGTAGGATGTCATTGCTCTATATACAGAGTGAGTATGAATGCCACCCGGTATGAGAATTGTGCTCCAGGACAGAAGCAAATCTTTCCCCTATTCTGATTTTTTGAAAGGAATATTTTTGAACAAATATATTTTTAAAAAATCTAAAGGTAGCTCCAGACATGGGATATTCGTGGAATGCCGATTGCTGCCGAATATTTGCCAAGCCTCGAGATGCTTGTCTTGGTATTCGCCAAATAGTGTGCCTATGTAAACACATACTCAGGGTTTGTACAACCACCCAGTTTGTGCAGTAACAGCGGATATTCGCCAATGCTATGCAAGTCCTCAACTGACTACCAATCGTGATAGATAACAGTGGAGCTCTGGTACTGTTTCCCCAATCTTACTTTCAATCCATTTCCACACAAAAAACTCTTTCTGGTTTCTTGGTAAGAAGAGAAGCATTTTAAAATAATGGTTCAGTTTGATTGAGGAACTCCGAGGCTGTTATGTTGGACCAATCCATTCTTAACCAATAGAAACAACACTATGTTCATTAATGCATCTTTACTAGTAACAAAAAATAAATAGCAGTAAATAGAAGGTTTATTTTCTATTTATATCTAAAACTTCATTCTGATATTTGTAATTTGGAAGAGAAACGTTCTAAATTTTTCAACTTGAGGTACTCCCAGAATGTTAAATTAGTTAATTAGAGAAAGAAAGCAATTTTTATTCATTAATATATCTATACCAGTTAGGAATTGTTTATTATTGAAAAATAAATAGCAGTAAATAGAAGTAAATAATAACAATTGATTTACATGAAGTACGGTTCATTCCTTAAAGTGTGGATGTTTAAGAGTTCGGCTACTCGGTTAGAGTAAGGCTACTTCATGAATATTCAATATACACTTTGAAGTGGACAAAAAAAAGTGACAATTATCTGAGCACCAAATAATGTTGTTCGGTTATTCACCGAGCACCCATCCCCACTAGTTGAGATTCAGCAAACCTTTATTCAACATTCAGTGAATCACATGTCTGGAGCCACCTTTAGTAGAGGTAGTGCCCGAAGACATTTCTCTTCTGGGGTTCTGAGTTCATTTTTCAGTGAACACTTTTCAAATACGGATGACATCGTCTTTGCCATAACTACCAACATCTGAATAGGCCAGAATACGTTCTTTAAAGGATGTGTTTCGGTGCCGTAAAGAATCATTTATTCTTTCATATAATTTGTCCAATGGTTGTATGCTCATTCTTAAGTAGTTGAAAAATTTTATTCGCTGCCATTTCTTAACTCTTTAAAAATTACAGTGGATACTAAACCAAATCTTCTAATATTGATTGAATGGACCCATTGCAGTATATTTATTATTTACTTTATACAACACTATAAATGCGATTAAACTAATGCGTTCCATTCCAACCCAAGCACACGCTGGGAGCAAGCTGGAATGATGTAAATGTTCCCGTTATAATAATGTGTAAGTGTGAAACAGCATTTGGAGTTAATTTTGTGATTGAGTGAAAAAACATGATTACATTTGTAATAAGTACGAATATGCTAAATGTAAACATTAAAATAAAATCCCGTTTCCAGTGACAAAGCAAAATTCACACTAAACTATTGTATCATGTTAGCTTAGTGCTAATCAATCTGGAATTTCTTATGAATATACATCGTAAACTAACGTAATATAACCAATAATACATAATTCATGCATAATATTCCAAGAGGATTATCAACTTGGTACAATATTTTTTAATGGGCATGTACTATAAAGAATTGTACGATTTTATATTAAATAAGCCCGTTAATTAAAAGCCGACATGGTGAAAGTGTGCCTCGTGCGAGGTAGATATCAACGTAATTATGATTTCTGCAATACCTGACCAATGCATCACTCTAACGCTGACTGAGCCTAGCTTCCTGATATTTTTGATATTTGAAGCAATTCATCAATTGTCCAACTATAATTTACGTTTAAATTGGACGATGAGAGGTTTCGGAAATATTTATTTATACAGTTCAGGTACGGTATCACTAATTCAACACGGGACAGCTGTGATCCTGATGTACTCAGTAAAATTTGAAAGCTCAGATTTATCACAAATGATATAGGTATATGAGTTATAATCCGTTTATAATTATTTTCTTAGTCAGGATTCTTGATTTTCTTATACAAAAAGCAAATTATGTCTAATTATTACCGTTATATTTGACGTCATTTTGTGGGAAATGGGTAAACACATCAAAGACTATATCCCCCAGTTTAAACCAAAATTGGACACAATTTTCCTTCTTGAACATAACTTTTCTATAAGTTTTATGATGTTTTCAATTTCAATATACCAAATAGATGATTCACTAAACAACCAAGAAAAGCAGAAACTTTCTTGGATACTGAAGGAGCATTTGATTGAATGAGAGAAATTCTGATAAGCTTTTCTCTACTGGAAACATTCATACAAGAAGAAGCTAGGAAAAGTTCATTTAGGCTCTAAAAACAATAAAATTGGTCGGGAACTAAACAATTCGGGCACACAATCATAACTAATAAAATCAGACACCCATTCTAAAAAATAAGGACTAACTGTATGATCCTGGAAAAATAATTTACATCCTACGAAGCCTCAACAGACAATAAAGTAGAGGAGAACTCAGGAGAGCATCAGATAAAATGATACGGCACACAGATGGCTCCAAAACAAATGAAGGCACCGGATTGGGGAGTTTTTTTTTTTTTTTTTTTGTACAATATGATCAATCAAACTCAGGAAAATATATTTTGGTTTTTCAGGCAGAAATACACCATCAATGCTTGTACCCTAGAAAATCTTAAAAGTGGTTACACTGGCAAAAAAATCCTCATAAGATCAGACAACCGAGCAGCTATTAAAACATTAGCATAAGAAAAAATCACATGAAAACTAGTCAGTGAATACATCTTGCAAGCAAAATCTCCAAAACTTGAGGAGAAACAATAACCTGATGATATTATGACGGGGTAGAGGAAGATCTGCAGGACTGTATCAATTGCACTGAACTAGAGAATTAGGAAGGTACAACAAGCCAGAAGTCTGCATAGCCTAGGGACTGGGGAGGACAAACGCCACTTATAAGCATCCACCATCATTATCAAAGTCAAAAAACACCGTTACGGAGTTCCACAGCAAGAACGGTGCCACACTCAACAACATCTTAATGGTAAAACACTTATATTTTGTTGTTTATTTCTAAATATATCCATTTTTATCATTAAATTAATTACAACATTCTTAATTTAAAGTTAACCACATTATGCAGGATTAAAATTGATTAACTTTAATAAAAACTGTTTAATTATGATGATTTTTATTATTTTAAATGTTGTATGTATTGCTCTCCTAGTCAATTAATTCAGTGCGTCTCAAAAATTAACAAAGAGCTCTTTTAAATTTTAATTTGGGTCAATAATAATTTGTCCATTAATCCATTAAAACCACAATCTATTGTAATTTTAAAAAATTGGTGTTTTTTTAACAAGGTTTGCAACAGCAGAGGTCAAATCAACCGCCATAGTGATGGTTATTTTGAAAAAAAAAAAAAAAAAAAAAAAAAACTATTTATAAATATGTTGGGTTCGAATTTACGGTTGCTGGATCTCAACTGGGACGTTTACCTTTCAGGGATGGGTCAATGCCTAAACCATTGCAGCCACCAACACCCTGAAATTTCTTGTTGACTTTGTTGGGAAAAGTTATTACCTTCACATGTTCAAACGAATATCTTGGCTTGCTTCTTGTAAGCACAATTAGGAAATTCTTCTTGGTTCTTTTTATTGCCTAAGTCACATCTTATTTTGTAAGTCTAAATTTAATAAAATCATTTGTAGTTCCCTTCTTTCAGAATTATGCCATAATTTTCTCATATTTGCTAGATATAAAATCTTTTCACAGCCTCATACAGCTATTAATGTTTGCACTTGTTATATATTAAATTAAATGAAACTATATCAAGCTCATCTATCTGATATAAAAAAATAACTTTCAAAATAAGATTTTGTTATTTATATTTATAAATGATTTAATCCACAAAAATTTAATTGTCCCTCATATTTGAAGAATTGTTGACAAAGAGTGTCTGCAAATCTTTTCAAAGGCGCCGCAACTCAAGGTAATTGTTTTAAATAATTTAAATGGGCAGGTGCATGGCATTGGAATACATTTCTGGTTGCAGTGCATTGGTCCCAGCACTTGGAGAATGCAGGTCTGCTTTTTGTGCACCAATGATTGATGAGATTATTTTCTTCTTTTTTTTCTAAGTTTTGAGATGGTTGGAAATTTTTGGTGTTTGTTTAACCATATTGAGCCAGTTTGCCATTTGGAAAGAGGATTTGGACATCAGACCAGAGGTTGAACCAGTACTGGTAAGAACTGGTGCAGAATATGATTAGAGAATGTTTTCATTATATCAACGGGATAACCATCAGCATTAGAACAAGCTAAAATAAAATTGGTTGTGGGCCTGTGACTTTGACAGATTATTAGAATTGAGAGGAACCATAAAGAGCTCAGATGATAACCACCCCCATGAAATAATTTCTTATCATTCGCATATTGATCCACTTCATAATTGAAAATAAAAGTACTATGTCTGAAAAGAAAAGAAACAGCAGTTAGCATGTTATAAGTCTCTTCTTAAGCACATGCTGACAGGAAGCAAATAGATAATACACCATTTTATACAAGATGAACCTATAATGGTTGTTACTGATCATTTTGGTCTGTCTGTCCTCAGTCGATTGGTCTGTAAGATGTGTTTGGAAATTTCACCATTTTCAGTGTGTCTGTGTGATTCGACAAAGTCAAGTTTATAAGGTTTTGAGGATTCGTATGTTTCTTCATGCCTTTGGTGGACTAAAACTGGGCTTTTATTGTTCCAGTCTGACTTTGTGATTGTTGGCTCTTTTTCTTTTTAATTTTAAATAAACCAGCGAGGATAAACAGAACAAAATGAACCAAATCATCTACCAAATTACATACTGTGTACTAATATGAGCATTTTTTTAAATTACATATATATATATATATCGACGTCTTATACACA
>CM077103.1:6324982-6376066 GCA_039619505.1 Cimex hemipterus | reverse complement strand
ATATATATATATATTTTTTTTTTTTTTTTTTTGGGGGGGGGGTTCCGGTGTTTTTGAAAAAAAGCCCATTTGTAAGAATGACGGGTTCGAATGCAGGGCCACTGGATTCGAACCCAGGACCTTTACCTTACAGGGATGAGTGCCGTGTGAAGGACTAAACCTTGCGACCACCGAGGCTCCTCCAAAATTATAATTGGAATTATGGAAATACTTAGTGTCCACAATTAAAAAACAAGTCTTAATTTTGTACATATTCTGTATTTTAGGAACTATACATTATTCATATTAATGTTGTCTGTCAAAATTTATCTTCAAATTTTCAGCCTATATCCATATATAAAATACATATATGAAAGCTATATTTCATAATTAAATTTATTTAATGACTACCATTTGCTCCATTTTATGTCTTAAATTTTTATAAAGTTCATCCGATCTGTAAAATCAAAAATAATTACATATATGTAAATGTAGGATTATTTAAATAATATTTTTTTACCTTCCATTGGTCCCCATGTCTATGATTTTAATGAAAGAAGATGGGCAATCTTCTGAATATATTATTCTGGTACTAAGAAGCAATGTATTTGATACAATGAAGGCTAATTCTTCATAACAGAAGTTAGGCAGGTTGAATCTCTTTCTTGTCTCATCTCCTCCCATCTGTTAGACCAAATATTAATTGAATATTAATTAATACTTTGACTTGTGACTTACATATAGAAGGATTGTCATCAGAGATGATAAAAGTGTCAGATTTGGATTTAGCTTGTAGGCTACCCCTGATATAAAGCCTGATACGAGGGCAAATCTCTCATCATCTTTTTTATTTGTATTGCATAAATAGCAATTTATTATCTGTAAAGTTAATGATTATTTATTAAAAGAAAAACTATACTTTACTTTTTTAACCTTATAAAGTGCGACATAAGAACTTGCAAATGTAGCAATTCCGCAGTTATCCCAGTTCAACATGGTTTTAACTAACTTGATTGGATTTTGGATGAGCTTAGGACTTTTCACTAGCACTTTGACAGTGGCCAACCCAAGTCCAATTGTGAAGTACTTTGCTGTGTTCTGTTATTTAGAAATTGAAAAATTATGGCCAAGCTTTAAACGTAACACATTTTGATTAAATAGCTTTAGTTGTACTTTTAATATATCGTCCCAGCAACTGTTTTTATGAGAACAGAAGTGCTTGTAATTTCGGTCATCATCTTTTATCCTCGACGGTTTGAAAAACCTATGCAAATAAACATTTTCAGCTATGTTTAATTATTTTGAAAGAATTTCATTTAAATAATGTTCATGGTGGGTGTTAGTCTGTGAGTCAGTGAATACATGTTGAATCGGCAATTGATCTTTTTTCTTTCTTTTCTTTTTTTTTCTTCAAACACATTTTGGCTGGTGACACAGAATGAAACCCAAGGCTGGTTCAACATGTTAACTAAGACAGTTGAGGAAAAGTTCTAAGTTTTATTCATGCTGAATAAGTGAAGGGACCATTTTTGGTGTCTATGTCAAGTACAATTGTGTCAATGAAATACAAATAAATATTTATATAAAAAACAACAATAAAAGTTGATTTATGTCATGCAAATTGAAATTGGAGTTAACTTTACAAATAGAAACTTAATGAATTAATAATAATTAATGTAATTACCACATAATGGATTTTTCACTTTTCTTCTTAACAGGTAATCTGATAGTATACATAAATATAGCATTGCAAATCATGAAAAAAAGCATTTCAAGATTTTTTGATCTTTGGAATCTCTTATATAAGCGACGAAACACACATTCGATAGCCTGGATTAAATATTATTTTTAATTTATATGAATGATTTAAAAAAAAAAGTTTGTGTAATTTTTCACCAAAGCAACGAAGGTGCGAGTTACAATCGATCTCCGAACAGGATGGTCAAGAAATATCGGGAAGCTTGATATGAAAGGGCACCAAAATTTGAGAACGTTGAAATTAAGCCGTCCTGTAATCTTCCTGAAAATTGTCTCTTTATAGATAAGGCTTCGAATATTTTCAACTGACTTACACATTTAGGCAGTTTATTGCTGTAAAACATGTTGCGTACATAGTGGCCATTAACGTTGACCTGAAGAAACTCTTTAATATCTCTGGTATGTGATTTTTGGTCAACTTCTTATACATAAAAAGATATTGGAACTGAAATGAATAGCAATTTATTATTCCTCGGCAAACTTTTACAAGTTACAGTAGTATAATATTTACAGAAAACATATGTATTAAACATTTCAAAACGAAAAAGTATAATGTAAAAATATATGCTTTTTATCTACATTATAGACTCCAATTTATTAATTATTTAATTGGTTTCTTTAAACTCACAGTGTACATCATGAAAAAGAATTTCGATGCACCTATAACAGTCGAGTAAAAAATTATCAAGTTGCCCATGGTACAAGTTGATCCCCAAGGGTGGATCATATCCCGACAGCAATAAATTTTGGAAATTTCATCAAGATGCTGTTTGCTGAAAACAGTCATTTTTCGATTTATGAATTGTCTTCTAGTAGAACAAATATTACCAACTGACTACAAGCAACTATAACTATAATTTCTCACAATGATTATTTTGCATGAACAATGGGATGTCTGAATGTTTAATAATTATTCATTACCCCCTCTTTATTTTCTTTTACGATGGGTCAGCTTATTAAACTCAAGGTTTGCTGTTTTTTCAGGCCTATATTTGGGCTCATTATACTCATCAGATTTAATTTGGAAAAACAAGTAACAAGAATTTTTGAAAAAGAATAATTGTCTTTAAAAAAACAACATAAATTTGATTTAAAAACTTACAAATGTTGAAGTAAATTATTAAAAAATAAATTAGCATATTCTATATACTTGTTTCTCAATGTTTCATAAACAATAACAAATCTTTAATAGATAAAGTTAAATACCAAATACGTAAGTATGTAAAATTTTATATAATAGCTAGTATTTTTTAATTTTTTGTTCTACCTTAAGGTGTACATTTCAGAGTAAGTTATGCTACAGTTTTAAGACATTTTTTTAAGAACTCTCTTTCATTGTATATCTACTGTACATTTTTCTTGACAGCTGTGTTCCTTTCAATCAATTTTGTTAATAAATGTAAATTTCTTAGAAAAATCAGCACATCCTGATAATTAATTAATTTTATTCAGATGTCCATAAAGTGCCGAGCATATTGTATCTCAACTACCATTTAGATTACTTTCACTTTTGCACCTATTTTGGTACCAATTTATTGCCCAAAGTCAACAAAGAGAATATATTTAAGTCACCTGCTTTTGTCCTCAGTGAGAACATAACACTGTATTTTTGAAATTAAACGATGCCTAACAAATGACAGTCCTTCATATCACCGCTGACATCTGAATTCAGTGCTGCTATGACATGAAACCTAATTCCAAATTTTTTATGATTGCATAGATCCTTGCCTCATTTAATTAACTTTTGATTGGAAGATACTGCTGGCTAAGCCTACAGGATCCTCTGTTCCTTATTTCTAGATCTGTTAACAGAAAGAATTATTCTCACTTTAAAAAATCCATCGTTTATGAACTTATGCTACCTTAAAATTTTATTCTTGCGAATGAGGTAAAGCTTCCATTTTTAAAAAACAAAAATATTAAAGATGATTGATTAAAAACTATGAATTTTGTTGTAGGCATGCAAGGATGTTCTTTAGACTTGGACATTTAAATAACAAAAAGTAATGAAACATGACAAGCTGTGCAGGTGACCTTAAGCTAGATTGCCTCTGATGTGAACTGCTTTAAGAACATTGTATTGTAAAAGAATAGTAATAACAATAATGGCCCACATATTTTCCTTTTGGATTATAATAACAGATAAGTACTTTATCATTGCACCTAAGAATGTAAGGATACAAGTTGGATTGATGCACGTTTAAAGCCGGGAACTCACTTACCAGATGCAAATCTACTCAACACAAATTCAAAGTCCAATTTTCCATAAAATTGTATTACTCTCATGCACATCCACCGGACGCTATGCAATGCTGCCCTTCTATACACTCTGCGATCCCCACTGTCCAGATTTTAGTTGGGTAGCGTCGAGTACAGTGGAAGATAAAATGACCGAACTCATATTTTTATTCAAGCTAAAATTGAAGCTAAGCTATTATTTTCATTATTTAATTTATTATAAGTATAATTAATTTAAAAATTTATTACAAGGTGTTGCTCATAAAATTTAACTAATAATTTATTTCATGATTTTGCTCATAAAAATATACCATTTTCGTTGAATAGCTTCAGAACAGGGAACTCATATTTTTTGCAGTCTATTTTAAACCAAGTATTTGTAATTTTTTCATTATATAATCACAACATTGCTATTTTAATATAAACATAATTAAACATAATCAAAAATTCATAAGTTTTTATAAAAATTATTTAATTATGATAATTAGGAAGAAAATTTATCAAAACACCAGAATAACTTGATTTAAAACAATTAAGTTTAACAAACAATTTATTTCCTGGATTTGCTAATAAAATTACACCATTTTCGTTGAATAGCTTCAGAACAGGACACTCATTTTTTTTTCAGTTTATTTTAAACTAAGTATTTGTAATTTTGTCATTATATTAATTACAACGTTCCTATTTTAATATAAACAAAATTAAACAAGATCAAAAATTCATAAGTTTTTATAAAAATTTATCATCCTAATATTCATCTTCCTAATCATGATGGTTAGGAAGAAAATTTATCAAAACATCAGAATAACTGTATTTAAAACAATTAAGTTTAGCTAATAATTTATTACATGGTTTTGCTCAATATAAAACATTAAGAACAAAAGAAGCTTTGTGATTGTGATACTGATTTGTGATACACGCTGTGGCGTGCGCTTGATGCCGTATAGATGTGCACACCCTACCAAAACAGGGCATGGCGTCAGGTAGCATCGGATAGTGTCGCATAGCATTACTTTAGAAAAGTGTGTTCCTGGCTTAACTTATAAATTTTTTGAGGCCGCCATAGTTATCGAGTGCCGGACAGTATGATGAAATTTAACAAAAATTATGAACAGCTATAAAAAAGATGAAAAAGAAAATCACTTTTACTGTGGTATTTAGTGTTAAATGCTACTATAACAAAACAGGTACCTGATAGAAGTTGTATATTTTTTTAAATTGGCTAAACAAAAGGAAAAATAAAATTATAGCATTGTCTTTTGTTACTAAGAAAATATTATACTAGAATAAAATTAAATTAAAACAATATTGAAAAGGACAGGTACGAACCAATTTGTCAGATTCGACTGTGACGGTGAAGTGCTGAAAAATAACATATGAAACTAGTACCAATAGTAAAACCAGGTTGATCAAAAAGCTGTAGATTAAAAAATATTTCAAATAATGCTTAAATTATAACATTATGCATTTTTTTAAACTTAAAAGTGGTGATTGTACATGCTGTTAACACACTGGCTTGAACAATCATAGAGATGTAGGATAAATAATTTGATACAGTGAAATATTCTTAACTTAACGAAAGTTAGGATAGAAATAAACTATAAATTAAAAAAAAAAATATATATATATATATGTCAGGAGATATTGAGTTAATAACATTAACCTGAAGCAAGAATAACAAATATGGTAAAGCTCAGTCAACTTCTCTGACAATAGGCCCTTTTCTCCCCTTGGCATCTCCTCGTTGAAGTTTTGTCATGTCAGAAGCACACCTTCTGGAGATCTTTAAGTTTGTCCTTGAACTCCAGCTAAATTGTTTGAATCGAGTCTAGAAAGCGTGACACTACATTTATCAAGAACAGTTTTCTTGTTTGTTTCGGACAGTTCTGAACCAACATCCTCAGCTCTTTGCTTAACACTGAAGCAGTAACTCCGTTGATTCCTTGCGGATACTTTTTCTCCTTCTGTTTATTGTCTTGCACCTTCAAATGCCTAGTTCTCAATCCCTGCTTGATCTTTGTCTAGTTAAAGATATCAATAAAATACTAAACTGTCAATGTTTTGACACCCCATGTGACTCTAATCATAGGTTCTTGCTGTGCTAATGTACCTTTTTTCAAGAAGTCTTCCTTTAGATTTATAAAATATCATAAACTTGTTGAAGGCCAACAACCAGAAGTTCTTATGAATAAATCTCGACTTATATGAGAACCTACTCTTCGTTGATGGGGACTCGATGTTGAATTTGTTTAATGACAGTACTCAACTGAACGGCTCCTGTTATTAAACAGTAGGTCTCTCATATCTCTTCTGTCTCACATCTCAAATTAAATATGTTCTCTATGTTCAGGATCAAGCACACAAGATTTGTAGGGTGGTCATCCTGAGAACTGCATAAATTACAAATATTTGCTTAACGAAGCTTGTACAACTGTCAGAAATGCTCAGAAGATATTCTTGTCTAAACCTCACTTGATCTGCTTAGTAAACAACTTTGGAGCAACATTAAAAATAAAGCAAATAATCATTAAAACGCTTAATATCTCTGGTAAAGTGCAAGACAAAGATGCTACTTTCATATAAATCTTCTGAGTCAACATTTTATTTCATCCAAGAGTAATAATTTTTGACATCCCTCTCATAATCGTATCATTTTGTTTGGTATAAATGAAATTGGGTCTCAGAAGCACTTTTTTTCCTATTAAGTCCAATACTATTGAATTTGATGAAATTCCTATTAAAATACTTTGATCTCCTTCCCATTCACCAGTAAATATACACATTTTCAATTTCTCCTTAATTTTCCCCTCTGGGTGGAAAAAAGCTGATGTTTTACCCTTTCCTAAAGTTTCATTATCCCCAAATGATTTTTTCTTCTAAGTGGATACTCTCCTTATCTAAAACTCTAGAAATAATTATGTTTAAACAAATTAATAACTTTCTTGATACTCATTCGCTGGTTTTTGACTTCAACATAGCTGACTCGGCCTCAATAAACATTAATGAAGGTATACGAATAGGCACAATTGGGGAGGGCAAATCTCAGAGGAGTGGTAGGACTACTAACCGGCCACTGGCATCTGAGAAAACATCTACATCACATGGGCATATACAATGATGATCCCATTTGCAGACTATGTAACCAGGAGGAGGAAACATCCACTCATATCATCTTCGAATGCGAAGCAACAGCTCGATGGAGGTTCAATTGACGCCCAAAAGCTACTCAGAGAACCACATTGAAGCAATAACAGTCAATGACTTGATACTTCTGAGAAAAAGGATCGAGTCTATTGACTAAACCAAGGAACTGGGAAGGTACAATAAGCCAGAAGGCTGCAGTGCCTGGGGTACACACGTACGGGTGCACCTCCTGGTATCCTTTCCCACCATACCATACCATACCATATGAATAAGCATATAAATTCATGAATGCACTCTGTTAACTTTTCCAATGCTTTTGGGGTGGTCAACCATGACCTATTTATTTGGAAACTTGAAAATTTGCTTGGGTTTTTCGTCCTCTAGTTCTAAATTAATATCCTTTTATTCCTCAAGGTGCAATTTTAGGACTCTTATTGTTTTTGAGCAAGATTGTCTCTGATGTGAACTAATTTAAGAACATTTTATTGTAAAATAACAGTAATATAGCCCATATATTTTCCTTTGTGGATATAATGTTAGGAATAAGTTCATTAAAGTATGTACTCAGGAATGAAGGATACAAGTTTGATTGATGTATATATAATTTATACATTGTTGGGGGTTCACATAGTTAGCAATATCCCTGGTAAGCAGGTTGAATTTTTACTATTGAAAGCTGATGAACAGCTGTAAAAAAGACAAAAAACATGGGGAAATATAGCATTGTGATTCATATTACAATAACATTGCAAAATTCTTCTTCAAAATAGAAAAAAATTAAATTATAATAAATTAAATGATAGCATTGTCTTTGTTACTCAGAAAATAAATGGATAAAATAAATCAAGAAATTTAACAGAACACATTTATTATATAAAAATACAATTTTTAGTCAGAGATAATTGAACATGACAAGAAAAGGGCATGTAAAAAGCATTATGTCAGAGTCAACTATGATGGCGAAGTGTTGAAAAATGCCTGACAGATGAAACCAGGGCCAATAGTAAACAGGTTGACCAAAAAGAGTTTAGTTTAAAAAAATTCTAATAATACTTATAACATAACATAAATTATAACATTATTTTATTAGTTTATTTTTTCTAAACTTAAAAATGGTGTTAGTACATTTGAAGTAGCAACACATTCGCATGAAAAATAATTTGTTTATACGATAAATAGTCTAATATAGTGAAATATTCTTAACCTGATGAAAACTAGGATAGAAATAAACTATAAATTCACAAAAACAAATAAATAAATAAATAAAGACAAAAGTAGCAGCAAATATTATTGTTAATAATGTGCACCTGAAGCGAGAACGATAAGTAGGGCGAAGCTTAGTCAACTTCTTCAACAGTAGGGCCTTTTCCCCCTTGGCCACCTCCTTGGTGAAGTTTTGTCATGATAGGCGAGCACACCTTCTGGAGATCCTTAAGTTTGTCCTCGAACTCATCCTTTTCTGCTAATGTGTTTGAATCAAGCCAAGAAAGTGTGGCACTACATTTGTCAAGAACAGTTTTCTTGTCTGCTTCAGTCAGTTTTGAACCAGAATCCTCAGCAGCTTGCTTAACGCTAAAGCAGTAGGTCTCTAGCTTATTCCTCGCAGATACTTTATCCCGTTGTTTATCGTCTTCAGCACGGTATTTCTCTGCATCTGCCAGCATCCTGTCAATCTCGGCTTTTGAGAGACGGCCCTTGTCATTAGAAATGGTGATTTTCTCAGATTTCCCAGTTGAAGAATCTTTAGCCGAAACATTCAAAATACCGTTCGCATCCAAATCAAATGTAACCTGAAATTTGCATGATGTTTTTGTGTGTGCATACATTGTATTTTAATTAAACTCACCTCGATTTGTGGCACTCCTCTTGGTGCTGGTGGTATTCCAGTAAGGTTGAATGTACCCAAAAGATTATTATCTTTGGTCATTGCTCTCTCACCTTCAAAAACCTAATGAACAATATAATTAAAACATTACTACTTTATGTGAAAACATATTGTAATTTAGTTATTGATCATTTTGGTCTGCCTGCAGAAGAGATTTGACTTCACAGAAATTTCACAGGCACACTGAAGACGGCAAAATGCCAAAATGTGTCTGACAGAGCAATCCAGCAATGATAGGTAGGTCAAAATGAACAGTAATTACCAAATTACAGTCCCAACACCCAGCCAACCACAGGAGGAAATCTCACTATTGAATTCATATTGTAAAATTCTGAATATTGGTGCATTGTAAAATACAAATAATGTAAACATAACAAAACAAATTCAAAGTTAACTTTGAACCATACCTGGATAGTAACGGCTGATTGATTGTCTGTGTAAGTAGTGAACGTCTGCTTCTGGTTACAAGGAATTCTTGAATTTCTTTCAACTATTTTTGTCATAACTCCACCTGCAGTTTCAATTCCGAGGGAAAGGGGTGCAACATCGACAAGGAGTACATCCTGGATGGCTGAGCTCGTATCTCCACTAAGAATTGCTGCCTGGACTGCTGCACCGTATGCAACTGCCTCGTCCGGGTTTATGGAAAGATTTAATGATTTTCCACAGAAGAAGTCCTATAGGAGTTTAAAAAATATATCTATTTTGATACAAAATTATTTTTTGTTTAAACAAATTGCAAAAGACAAATTAGTCTTAACAATTTTTTTTTTTAATTAAAAAAATGTATATAATTTTTTTGTTACCTGGAGCATTTTTTGAATTTTGGGAATACGAGTTGAGCCCCCTACCAAGATGACATCATGGATCATACCCTTATCCATTTTTGCATCCTGAAGGGCCCTCTCCACTGGACTTATTGTAGACCTGGGAGAAAATTTAACATTAGGTTAAATTTAAGTTAATTATATGTAATTAAAATGGAAAAGGTAAAAAAAATTAAACTAATTTTACAACTACTTATATGCTTATGTGTAAATCTGTAATTTACTTATCTATAATCTGTTAAACTTTTGCAATATAAATAATTTATTCGGTGTTGGACCATCTTTGTAATTTATTCAAGCATCTTTCTTTCTTTGTCAAGGTTAGTTCACATCATAATTCTACACCCTCGGTGCAAAACTCAATGAGTTAAATCTGGGCAGAATGAGATAAGTGTATATCCGAGTAATTCTTACCCTATTTACTAGTATTTTACATTGAATTTGAAGAAATGTGGGCGCAATAAGAAAAAAAGGCAACTCTAAAAATTGAATCGAACCTGGTATGTTTTGTGTCATGGTGATCCTTCTATATACCACATCTATATTTTGGTTAAGCCATATTTGTTTACCAGTACATTTTATCTAAGGTCTTGGTTGAGATGAAAAAGTTAATGCCATAGTGGAATTCAAACTCAAAGGCCGTGGGTTTGAATCCTGTGCGTAACACTAACATTTTTTTCTCAACCAAGACCTTAGGTAAAAAGTAAAATAATTGAACTTTTGGTTTATTTTTCCTAGTTAATTGATAATTTGTTTATCATCATAATAATTTGCTCAGCATTGATCGACTTTTTCATAACCCTATTCAGAAGTAAACAATGTAATTTTTGTGTGAGTTTCTTAATTAAAATTGAATGGGGATTGGTGGGTGTTGACCAGGAGTTGGTTGTACCTACATTTGATGACTTACTGGATGCTTCTACCCTTGCAGATTTTAATGTGCCTCAAATACGTTTTGCCTTTGTTCTCTATTCACAACAAAACACTGATCAGAACAATAAAAAAGAGAATTGTCTTTACAGAAATAACACAGACCCAACATTGAAGATGCCTTAAGTGAGGAATTCAATGCCACTTCACTACAGTTTCCTAATAAATGGATGATGGTTCAAATTGTAATTAATTTACAAACATTCTTCAATTCTTTGTAATTTTTTTGGCGTAAAACTTTGCAAGTGTATTATTATATTCAGGAATACACAAAGTTTATGTATATACTTTTTAACGGGGAGTGTGCTGTTTGCTTAATGTTGGTTCAAATCTTTCATTAAATGGTTGTATTTTTAGGTAATTCTTTTACCTGAGCTCTTTCATATTACTTGATTTGGTATTTTTATTTTATAACTTTAACATTATTGTGATTTGTTTAGTTCCTTATTTATATGTTTGCATTATTTTTCTCTCTCGTTCTATTCGTTCGTTTCTCTATTCGTCTCCATCTTGGGTGTTGGGTCTGTGTTATTTCCGTCTCTTTTTTTGTTGCTATGGTCAGTGTTGTGTCATGAACTTATATTAATTTGTGCATTTGCGATTTTTTATGTTGATCATATTTTTTTTAACAGTGATTATTTGGATATAGTGAGATGTGGGGTCTTGTGTGAAGTAGGTTTAAAAAAACATTTTCTTTGTCGTGCCACGTTTCGATCTCTCTTTAGATCATCTTCAGAGCCTTCACATCAACTTTGTGTATTCCTGAATATAATAATACACTTGCAAAGTTATTACAAATTACAAAGAATTGAAGAATGTTTGTAAATTAATTAAATTTGAACCATCATCCATTTATTAGGAAACTGTATTGAAGTGGCATAGATACATTTAAGATGTTAAAATGAATTTGTACAATGATGTACACTATATAGAATTTTAGGTTTAATTAAAGCTTGTACTCGGTCAAAAATTGCCATTGAGATATTGATGTTTTATGTTTATATACGTTGGATTCTGAAGGGATAGAGAGAGAAGTAGGGATAGAAAAACATTTTTATATAAGGAGTCGGCTTCTTTGAGGTGAAAGGGGCCGACAATGGGAAAAGCGGGTAATTGTTGGTCGTTCGGGCTTAGTTTTCTTTTCAGGATATTAGGGAAAGGAAAGATGACTAGAAAGATCGACTACGTAGAAATTGTTTGATGTGTGGAGGATGATTATTTTGTATGTTGTATTATATGTTTTCTGTGTTATTGATATTAGCGTAAAAATGCCGTTTTTAGACACTTAATAAAACAACCAGATGGCACATTAATCACAGATTGGTTTCAAATACATACCAATAAACACAGATCGCTACCTCAACTTTACACCACACCCCTTCGTACAATAATTAACATGGCCAAAGTGTTACAAATGCTTTGATTAAAATTAACTAAGGTTTTTAGTTGAGATAAAAAAGTCGGTGTCACGACCGGGATTCGAACCCACGACCTACCACTTGAGCTATCGTGACTTCGATCCCCTGAGTTAAAACCTTAATTAATTGAATGATATTAACTGGTCAAGTGAACCACGAAAAATAGTGAATTTAATAAACTATTATTCGCTGTTTTCGTGACCCGCTCTACCAATTAATATATTACAATTAATTACGGTTTTTAGTTGAGATGAAGAAAAGTTAATGGCACGAGAGGGATTCGAACCCACGACCTTCGGCTAGATACGCCGCTGCTCTACCACCTGAGCTATCGTGACCGATCCACTCGATCGGTCGTGGGTTCGAATCCCTCTCGTGCCATTAACTTTTTTTCATCTCAACTAAAAACCGAATTAATAAACTATACTTACTGAAGGTTGAAGTCCATAGGTTTTAATTTAATTTTAATGTAAATTGTCATGTATTAATACCTGAATAAATCCATGCAGAGTTCCTCAAACCGTGCCCTTGTTATTTTAGAGTAGAAATCGACTCCTTCATGAAGGGCATCAATTTCAAGGGACGCTTCAGTACTTGATGAGAGAGTTCTCTTTGCACGTTCACAGGCGGTCCTGAGCCTCCTGACGGCTCTCACATTGCCACTCAAATTCTTCTTGAACTTCCTTTGAAACTCGTCGCAGAAATGAGAGACGAGGCGGTTGTCAAAGTCCTCTCCGCCGAGGTGGGTGTCACCGGCAGTGGACTTCACCTCGAAGAGGGAACCTTCGTCTATGGACAGGATGGACACGTCGAAGGTCCCTCCACCCAGATCGAAAATCAGCACGTTCTTTTCTCCTTTTAGGTTCTTATCGAGACCGTAAGCCAAAGCCGCAGCTGTCGGCTCGTTGATTATCCTCAGGACGTTTAGCCCTGCGATGGCACCAGCATCTTTAGTCGCCTGTCTTTGCGAATCATTAAAATAAGCAGGGACAGTCACTACAGCATCTGTCACCTTTCCGCCTAAGTATACTTCGGCGATTTCTCTCATTTTGGTCAAAACCATGGAACTCACCTGTCAAGATTTTATAGAATTGTATATTTGTATGTATGAACAAGCCGAATGAAATTCTTACTTCTTCTGGTGCAAATCTTTTGACTTCACCTTTGTATTCAACTTGTATCTTTGGTTTGCCACCATCGGAAACTACTTGAAATGGCCAAAGTTTCATATCGGCTTGGATTTTTGGATCGTCGAATCTTCTTCCAATTAATCGTTTAGCATCAAAAACCGTATTTTTCGGATTCATCGCCACCTAAAACAATAAGTTAAGAATAAAATGGTTAGATTTATTGAAAAATATGTAAAAACACAATCCACTAAGTTTTATTTTACATACAGGCTAAGTTTAACTTCTTCCTAGCTCAGTTTCCTTCTATTTTTTTTTTTAAATTATTCAGATATCGTGAGATGCGGTCTGGTGTGATGTAGGTTTCAGAAAAACATTCTCTTTATAGTGCTAATGTTTCGATCTTTTATTGAGATCATCTTCAGAGCCTGAGATTTACAAACACCTTCCCCACCCCTTCAAAATATGTAAGCGTAAAACAGCACAATCTCACCGGCACTCTCAACACGACACACAAGAATGGCACAATTACACAGAAGACAAACACTTCGAGTCAGTAGAAATGCTTTGATTGAATATATAATAATATATTTTGCATTGTATAAATTCACTTTTCCACATCCTAAATGTATTTTTTAATGTAAACAATGTTTGTAAATCCGAGGACCTGAAGATGATTTCAATAAAAGATCGAAAAGCACAAGACCGCATCTTACGATCTCCAAGTAATCAATAGTAACTCAGTTAACCTCTTAAGAGAAAATAAAGTTATTCTTTGCCTTTTTTATAAAACACAGAGAAAGAAAACGTTCGTACAAATAGGATATAAGAAGGAGTAGTTCACGAAGTTATATGATTCATGAAGTTGGTGGATGGCTGGAAAACCGTATATTTCAAATTATCTTTAACCCTTCGATAAATGTTTCATAACTTTTCTTCTCTATCCGTATTAACATCGATATGAGCCTAGAAATGTAATTTATGGACTATGACTTTCCGGCTAAAACTGGGCCCCTTCTATTTTTGGCGAGCCGCGTCTTTTTCCGTTTATTTATGGCTCCAAACATTTAAATATAACGCGAAGAGGTGTTACATTACACAATTTACAACGCCCATATTAATCAGTTTTCTTATTTTATTATTGAGCAAAAATTGATGTAGTGTATATTTTTACTTTATAAATTTAGCGGGAGATAGCGCCGCGAAGTCCAATAGACCCGACGTGCGAGGAAGGGCTCCTACCAAATTTTGAAGTTACAATGCTGGTAACATCACACATAAGTGTAAGCGTAGAAATTTATCACAGTAGATTAGCTACCATAATTACGGTTTCAAATTAATTTTGCTTTTAATATCATGCCAAGATTGAATCCTCGTGGTTCCCCAAAAGGTTTTAGATAGGAGGTGTTTTTTTTAAAGACGTTTGCAAAGATTGGTCTAGTTAAATTTCATATTTTCCGTTTTGTGGGACTGTATTTATGTTTGTACTCACAATCGACAAAAATTAAAAGCAAATCTACTGCACTTAAGAAAAACCGAAATAAATCAATGGCCAAAAAGACGTTATTGTCTTGATAAATGTTACATTCATTTAATTAAAAGTTATTCAGTATCAACCTCTTCCCTACTTATAACCCTGACAGCTTAACCGTGAGAAACGTCCCAATATATATATTTTACCCATCAATGAAATATTTATTTAATGAAGTCTGCCAATTAGGATTTTTTGTGCCTCAAACTGAACGTATCGCCATAAAATTTCACGTTTGGCAGAAAATTGAGAGAAAATTGTGTAACATTCTTATAGCTATTTCCTATTTAATTATTAATAAAACCGTTGAACAGCACGAGGGGTAACTAACTATCTACGAAGCTCACGATAGTTCAAGTAGTTGGAGCAGCGGCGTATAGAGCCCCGAAGGTCGTGGGTTCGATCCCGCTCTTAACGATAACTTTTTCATTTCAACCAATACCTTCCATAAAAAAGATTAATTAATTGAAAGAAATTATTTGGTCAATTAGACCACTAAGGAATCTACGAAGCCTTGAACCTAAATAGTAATGGACTTCAAATTGCAAATAGTGTAATTGTATAAAGTGTCATTTTCTTTGTCATAAGGTAGTATATAAAATAATATAATGGCCTTTTTGGTGTGTCAGAAAATTATTATACGATTCTTTTGGTCTACACTTAAATTTGGTTGAATTGAGGTTAACAAATTTCCCAAAAATTGTACTTTTCTTCGATTGCAAACAGAATAGTATAATCGCATTTGTGTAACGTAATCTGACGAGAATTAGGTGGGCGTGGGTCTAAATCCGGACAGGGCGGCAATGCAAATGCGGGACCTAGTATAGTCTTGATACTTTCGCCTTGGCCTAATCTTGAACCCCTGGCCTGTTCGAATTCTTAACATAAAGCTTACTGAATACACCAAAATAATTGCTAGTCGAAGTATTCCTAATTTAATTTGCTACTGATTTGTTTCCTTGAGCAGAAAGATATTATTAATGGTGTTAGTACTTTTGAAAACCACAAAACTGCCGTCTAGCAAAACCATTTGGGAGAAATTATTTCGCGTTCAATATATTTCTATTGTGCTATTTTTATTATTATCTAGAGATGTTAAACTTAAGGATTTTTATCACATCCTAAAGATTTATGAAGGGCTACCATGTCTGTCAAAATGCCCTCAACATTCCTTTCACTTAACATTAACAAAATGATCCGATTCCGTTTCCAAAAGTTGCTCACAAAGCCCTTGATCCATCCTGACCCCAACCCGGTTAAGCCAATTCCAATGCACCCATGCCAAGAACCGTCCACATCTAGCAAATGTCACAAGTGTCCTGCTAGCTATAGTTTCAGCGTTCTGACCTGGAGAAAAAGATACATATAGGCACCTGGTAGCGTGCTTTCTTATTAGAAATTTAATCAGTCTTTTAGCGGCGCGTTTAATTTCCTTAAGAGACCTAGGTTTTAGAAGGGGTGTCCATTTTTATCCCCCCCCCGTCACCCTTATTATTGAGAATCAGAGAGGAGTTAAGAAAAATATTTTTGTGGCATTTTGGGTGTACACCGTTTGACGTTTGACTGTTGATGTAGTACAACCGAAAGAGATGCCGCAAATACGGTTTGATGTTCCAGGCAAAATTACATCAAATTTTGCCGCCTCTCCGACGAAATACGGGGATTCCCGTTATCACAATTAATCTCATGTCCCCTTTTCTTTACATTTTGATTCTTTTTTTTTTTCAATTTCCTCGTGGAAAACGTTTAGTAATATAATATTATGAACAGTGAAATTTAAATTGACCTAAACAGATGAAATTGTAAAAAAAATCATAATTTTGTTTGCAAACTGCACTTTTATATTCGCAGTAAATTAATAGTAATCAAAAGTAGTGTAGAACATACGTCGGCCGTAATTTCTGCTTCCAATGACATGAGCCATTCTCGATTTCAAAAGATAGAAGCGTTCAACGACTTGCATCCTTATAAAGGAGAGTCCTCGTCGAAATGTTTTCTAAGCAGTTTATACCGACCTTGTAATATAAAAAAAAGCGAATCGTTTTAAACCTTAAAGAAAATATAAATAAGGGGTGTTTAACCGATCTATTATAACCAATGGGTAGAAGCTATTTTGACTCGTCCGTAAAATTAATTTTAATCTGGACTTTAAACAGAAAACACCCTAATCCGAATATAATGATCCAAGTCACTTGTCGCGGTATTGGAATTACCTCACTGTATGCTATAAATATTCTCATACATCAATTTTCCTTGGTAAGTGATTGTGTTACAATTTGGTAACATTGTTGAAGTTTGATACATTAATTACTTGTTATTTCCAAATAGAAACCGATAGTTTAAAGCAAGTTTATCTTTGGATTTATTTGAGGTCATATTTCGCAGATGTATGTGAGTTTATTTATGTTGATCTGTTACACTCATTCCACATTCAATGAAGGTGGCGAGATGCCAAAGCGAGTTTGACCGGGATAAACAGCGAGCATAGGCGGACCCGGATAATTCTGGACTGTCAGCCTGAAGAACGGACCAGGTTAATTCTGGACTATCAAACTGAAGATGGGACCAGGTTAATTCTGGACTATCAAACTGAAGAACTACTAGCAGAACGAAAAAAAAGATTTCACGTAAAAAACTTTAAGATTAAGGCAAGGAAAACAAGCAAAAAGACGATAAAAATAGTTCTGACTTTATCCGTCTATTCTAAACGTTTCGTAATTGTAATCACCATGTTGCTTGTCAGTCCTTCAGATTACCATCGTTTCAGATCAACTCTAGATTATCAAAACGAACTTATTTAGTGGACTTTTTTTATATAAAAAAATAACTGCAAATGCACAATGTAATTTAACACTTTCGTCTATTGGCTATACACATCTTAGACCCATGATGAACCTGCGTAACGGTGATTTGGTCGACAAAGTCCTTTAAGCTGAACACATTCAGGATGATCGTCAGTACTGCTCTCAGACTAGTGTGCCTGGTGCATGAGTGGAGCAATGAAAACGATGTTGCTCTGAAAATACTCTCGAATCTGCCACTATTGGATGGTTTTCATTCAAGGAGAGGCTAGAGGTTCAATTACAGACTTATATAGTAGAAAGTGAGTGTGGAGTTCAATTCTTTTTTTTAAAAAGATGGATCCTACACACATTAAGTTGTCTCGCAATAATCCGGATTTCATGCCCTTTAGCTCATCGTCAGGTTGAAAGGTTTCTACAAACATGTGCTACAAACACTTGACGATGAGCTAAAGGGCTAGGAATTCGGATTGCTGCGAAACAACTTAATGTGAGTAGGAACCATCTTTAGAAAAAGGACTTATACACTGATAGGTTCCGATAGCCAACCCGCATAAAAAGGAGCAATTAATTCGAGAGGACTTCAAGTAGACAAGATTCTGGGATGCCTATTGAATTTGAAAAAGCTCCAAGTTCTAAAATTCTCAAGCATCTTCCCACAAGAAGATTCCCCAATCATCTTCCCAAATTTTGTTCTTAGTACAACCTAATCACTTATAGCATCCAAACGGTCCCTCAAAAAGAAAAAAAAATGTGGCCTCATATAGCCATCAATTTGATGGGAATTTTTTAAAAGATCGTATTAAAATTCTTCCAGTTTTCGTTACTGCCACTCAACTGACCAAATGTGGCGTTAGAAAATTTTAGGAGTAATAAGGTCAAATCCTGAAGCTTTTTAAAAATTGAAATGTATAGTTTGTTTTTAAAGTTTTGTTTACCGTTTATTACACACAAGCACGTGTTTTTCTTTATATGGAGAGTCCATCGGTTTCCTGGAAGGTTTTCGTGTCTATTATGAAGTAAAGAATACTTCTTGGGTGTGTACAGGTCAAGACCGGCTTTTCTCATGCACTACTACTTGGATGTAGTTATTGTAGGACAGTTGCAAAGGTTATACTCAGTTGCCTGTCTGTCTCTTCTAATGGTAAATCTAAATCCTTGCCTTAATCTTACGATAGCCTTTTGCCCGTCACTCTGTCGGTTTAAAATTAAACATGGTACAATTTTGACAATAAAGAAAGAATTACACGGAAAGAAAAATTTTAGATTGGTGATTGACCATAGAAAACTTAATCACAAAACATGAAAAAATTACCCTTTAAGATCTCTTTGATTGCATATAAAATTTTTTTAAATGTCACATCTTAAAATGACTTCTGATGAAATTACTTTCGGACCAACCCAACGCAGAAGATGGATACCTAGAACAGAAAGTTAAAGAATATCACGATAACCGAGAACTTGTAGTTAAAGTTATAAAAAAAATCGAAAATGAAAAAGAAAACAGAACGTATAAATTAAATCAAACCCGGGAAAACAGAAATTACCGAAGGAGAAATTTATATATGAGACAAACAGTTTGGAAAAGCTAAACCTAAATATAAAAAAGGGAATTTATTCTCACGAAACAAAACTAGCCACTATTTAAAAAAAAATCTTATCAAGAGACCACGGAAACTTTCAGGAAACCCTGAATCTGTTACATATGAGGACCTTACTCGCACTCCTGACTTTAGCAAAACGAGCCAGACCAGTCGAAATATTTGACCTGACGAAGGGAGCTGGCATTGTATATTCATCTGCCACAGGCACTCATAATAGATAAATACTACACGATCATAAACGTTATTGATTTAGAAATAATAAAAACACTTTTAGAGACTTAATAAATCACAAACTGAACGAATTACACTTTTGGCACTATATCAATTCACAAAAAAAAAAGAAATTTGATCATCTAATTAACGATGAAACCAAAACTAATAGGTCAAAACGAGGGGCCAATATCTTGGATCATCGGAAATTTGGACTCCGACGACAAAAAAAAAAAAAAAAAAAACTACGCCTAAGAGACATCTAAAATAATTCTTTACATTTGCACCATAGTGTTGAAAATTACATCATTAACAAAAAATTAATTGACCAATTTAATCATGAAATTCAGACAATATAAGAAAATAATAGAAAAATAAAATCATTGACAAATCCTACATTAACGCGATTAGAAATATGCAAAATTTATAATGCTATATTTGTAAATCTGGTGTTGTTAGAAAACGAAATTAATGACGTCGAAAACTTGTGTAAACTTAAAACATCTTTACGTATGATGATCTTGAATCATTGAAAAATACAAGAAACATTACATTTGTATCGCCCAATCTTAGTACACTCCGGTAATTAGCCAAAGTACATTGCTCTCTTATGAATAATGAACTTTATTATTTCGTTATCGTGCCTTTACAAAGTTCCGCCCTTGTGACTTCCTATTGTCCTATCCAATAAATTAAATGAATCGTTAACATCAATATATCCATAGAAATTATAAATGATGGTGTGAGTGTGGAGTTCAATCCTTTTTAAAAAAGATGGTTCCTGCTCACATTAAGTCAAGCCAACCATCCTTTTAAAAAAGGACAATATATGCATATCCATCTTTAATCCTTAAAGCGAAGCATGACCTATTTACTGCTACTTGAATAGATATAAGTAGTCAAATTGATCGATGGAGTACTTTTATAAATATTCCGCCATCGACCCCGAACACGGTCACACATGATGTTATATTTCACCCTCACCCCTCGCCATTCTCGTTAATAAATACACGCACTCAGACATATATATACAATATACATATATACAATACATATATACAATAAAAAACCTTAATTTCCCCTAAAAAGCTGAATCAGGGGACCCTGAAACTCGCTGCAATGCTCGAGTACCATCTTCAGATTGGATGGCATGCCTACACGCTCCCTGTAGGGAGCCAATGCATGGCAAGTTTTCAGTATGTGGGACACATCGAGCAACCTTTCTCTGCATAAGGTAGATCATTTATTATATATGTACCATGTCATAGATTATTATTTAACTTTTAAATTTTTATTTGGATGTATGGGTGCCAAGTATATGGATCGGCCAAGTATTCCAATATTCAAAGATTACAAAGTTTTCAATCCAAAATTTTAAGACTAATTGTTTCTGCTCCATTTTATGTAAACAATAATACACTTCACAGAGATCTTCAAATCCCAACAGTTTTTTCATACATCAAAACATATTACAGACGTTTTCATAGTAAATTACAAAATCACACCAACACACAAATACAATCACTCCATTCCCCACAATTACCACGTAAACGTCTGAAAAGAGTATGGATAAGAGACCTCTTAAATGATTAATATCATTTCATTAATCCAGAGCGGCTGCCAGTGGGTAGCTTTCTCTATAACGCCCATAATGCCAAACACACAGTCTGAAATCCAATCTGCTGGTTGTATATCATGCATGTACAGTTGTAGATATAAATAAATGAAGTCAAAAAAAAAAAAAAACTTTTAAAACCAAAATGAGTGTAATTAAAAAGAAAAAAGAAATAATGCAAATAATACAGCATATATATAAAATTAGATAAATAAAAAAATTATGGCAATATTTAAAGAATCAAAAGTTATGTATACACAAACAGGCGTGTTTAGAGTGGCGAAAGCTAATATATCTTTCGACAATTTACAAAGGCTAAATGTAAAAATGCAACCATTGGAATTAATAGAAGATTTTCCCTCGACATTCTCAACAATTTATGTTTAAGTTGTAATTGGTATGGGCATTCTGTCAATAGTCTTCATGTTAGTTTATTTTCGCAGTCGCCATAAAGAAGACCCTTATCAAGAAGTGGCGTCTCGGCCGACACCTGCGTCTGTTTCTAAAGGACTGACTTTTTTCTCGCAGGAGCTTCCAACTGGGGGGCGAGGGAGTTATGGAATAACCAAACGCCCCTCAGACCAACACGTCAGCAAAGTATGGCGTGTCCAGACGGCCGTCCATCATCTTAATCAGCATTCATTTTTATTTTATTTTATTATTTTTTTTAAGTTCGCAACAGCAGAGGTTATATCAACCCTCGGAGTACCGGTGTGTTTGAAAAAAAGCCCATTTGTATGTATGGAGGGCCGCTGGTTTCGAATCCTGGACCTTTACCTTACAGCGATGAGCGCCGTGTCAACAGTTAAACCGTTGCTTCCACTGACCCCATTTCTTTAAACTATAAAAACCCTAATCCCCAAAAATCCTTGCTTTACTCTTACGATAGCCGTCTACCTGTCACTTTGTCGATTTGAAATTAAACGTCCAGTTTTGACAATAAAGTTTCTCCATTTATCGAAAAATCTTCTTCGAGCGATTGCTTAACTTGGATAATAAACAAAACCGTTACCAAGTAAAATATTAATCGCCCACAGCCCAGACGAGACAGTTGGGGCCCTCATTTCGTCGAGGCCCAAATTTGGTATTAACGATGTCCCAATCCACATGACATACTATCAGACAAGAAACAAGATTTCAACTTACGATAAATTCAGTTTTAAAAATTTTTATCGCAACAATTGCATTTGAAATTTTAACTTTTCTTAAGATGAGTTTGTAAACATAAAGTACCATTTCAGTGTAAATCATCGTTTTGTAAATTTTCAATACTTTAAAGATTCACGTTTCAATTGATCGGATTTTAATTTTATATTAGGTTTTGTGTATAAATACAAATTTATATCGAGCGAATGGTGAGCGGGATTGCATTTGAAATAGAGAACGATTCCGATGGGTCAAGGTTTGCCGGGGCTTTTATGCCAAAGCCCTTGCCTATTATGGACCGAATTCTGCAAGACCAAAGGTTGTTCGCCACGGATAAATGTCACTTCTCATTGCCCTGCTGAACAGCAAGGGCGTTTAATTTTTTAATACGTCAAGGGGAAAAACCATAATCAACAATAAGTGAACCGATTCATGGTAGTCTGTAAACTTAGCACAACTCAACATATATTTATACTAAAATATGGTAAAAAAAAGGTTAATATTTTCCGTTAATGCTTTAAAATTTATTATCATACAGACGTTAAATTTGTGTAATTATTAAAGAAACTGTCTTTTCATAGGTGGCTATAATCTTAGGTCGTTTAGCTTATTTATACTACAGGTTCAATCCAAACATTCATTTTTTTTCTTTACTGGTAAAACCTCATTTCTATAAATAATTTTTGCATGACTTGAACGGATCGAACTTCTTGCCTGGCACTGCATACCTACATTTCGATTGAATAGAATATGATGGATGGAAAATTGTGACAAAAGCTTTTTTACACGTTATCGATTTTATTTCTAGGTTTGAAGTTATTCTATTAGACTTTTCAAGTTGATAAGTGATGATTGTGACAAATCATCAAGAAAAATATAAAATTTATTTATCTGCCGTTATTAATAACTATTTAACGATTTTCAAATGTAAACTAGGACAAAATAAATCTGCTGTGGTTACAACTAACAGCGGTGAATTTATCGTAACTTAGGACTCGTTAAAGAACCAGTTCGGCCGTTTTCGCCCGGCATCTAAAATTAACGAAAATCCTGGTTTCTATCTATCGTCCGTTTCGTGGTGAAGGTATTTGGAACAAAACCAGTGAAACTATAAGCGCTTATTGAACACGTTTCGCCTCCGTCTTTTTAACTGATTTCTGCCATGTGGACGATAATTATACCCACGAAGACTTCTTAAACCTGCCGGCTTGGATTTGGCGATTGTTAAGACTCGCTGACAGTTCCAGAGTGAAGAAAATATAAATCGTGTGTCGCGGGGGGCTTTGTGACTGCACGTCAAGATTACATTTTTTAGAGACTTATCACGTAACAGGCGATTTTTTTTTCTCAGGCTTGATGCCAGGTTGTACAAAGCTAGTCAGTTTTAGCTAGATGACAAGGATAGGGAAGAAAGAGACGTACAGATATGGCGATTGTGACAGAAAAAGAGGAGAAGGAATATGATAAAGAAGGGAGAAAAGAGATCTGTATATACAAACAAAATGAAATAGATAAGATGAAAAGACAGAGAGCAAGAGGGCGAGAAGAAATTGGCAAAATGGAAAGAAAAGAAAAATAAGATGTGGACTTAAGACAAAGAGTACAAGAAGGAAATACATATTGAGATATATAAGTATTAAAAACATTAAGATAAATGGAGAAAAAAAAGAATAAACATAAGAATAATAGAATAAAACAGAGCTTCTATTTATATTACTGCACGATCCAGTAGAGGTCTCGCTGATTTTATCTAAAAATAGCATATTGAAAACAAAACAATAAACTTTAACTTAATCGGAAGAAATTATGTAAATGCCTCTCTGATAATATTTTAATACAATAAGGAGAAATTAATTTGAAATGTTTTGTAGAACGTGAACGTAGTGAGATCTGGTTCAGGAAGAGTCCATGGTACAAAGGATTACAACCAAATCGATACAATTTTAATTAGTTTTGAAATTTCAACACACAAAAAATATTCATTCTTTAGAATGAGGTATTCTCTAAACAAGAAAACATTTTTGAATTCGAACAATTTTTAATCTTTACCGGAAGAAATTCTGAAAACGGTTTAACTTTGAAATAGACTGGGAAAAAGATGTATTTGGGCAAAAGCTGTCATCAGTGCTGGGCCGGATTTACAGTTTACGTCCTGTGTAATAATTCAATCTTGTCTGACATTAAATCCGCCAAAGATGACAAACATATTGACATTTGTTGTCATTCTATCTCCGGATAGGCTAAAAAAACACAAACATATTTTCAACGGATCTTTTGAGTCTCACGGCCCTCTGGGCATGACAAATTAATTAAATGCAACAAAGACTTGGTCCTCGGGGAAGTAGGTTTAATGACAAGTTGATAATTAACCCGTTATTGTTGATAAAACAAATATACTACAGCGTAAAACATTGTAACAATTGTCCTATGACCTCATTGTACATTCTTAAAAATTCTGGAGCGTAGTGTAACATAGAAGCAAAAATTTTCATTTATTTTTGGGACCTATAGTTATTAAAATCACATTTATTATAAAGGAAAAAAATCATAGAATTGCAAATAGACAAAATGTCAATTGATTCACAGTTGAAAAAATATGCATTCTATTTGTATCTTCTTTTGACACCCTTTTTTCTCGTTATTTACAGGTCTTGCCTTACTCTGCCGTCATAACAACTTATCTTTAATCTTGTTAGGTCAAGGAAAAAAATTTTTTGTGAAAAAATAACGTTTTTAAATGTGAAATTTTAATTCGAAGAGTTTGAAAACGAAGAACTAATGACCTCACCTCATATTCCAAATGAAATTTCAGAACATTTTAGAACTATCTAAGCAAGATAAACTCGTGAAATTGACTTTCCTCACGTTTTATAAAGAATGGATAAATAATCCATAACTTCAAAATGACTATATTTATTGCAAATGGATTAATAGGATTAGGAATTTAAATATATTTTTATCTTTTATAATATTTCAACTTCTAATCGAGGTTAATTTTATTCTTATAAATTGTTGTTGTACTTGGTTTTTGGCAGCGTCTCCGATGAGTCTTTCGGTGTCGTTGAAGGCGACATAGCTCGGGGTGGTCCTGTTACCCTGGTCATTGGCGATGATTTCAACCTTGCCGTGCTGCCAGACTCCGACGCAGGAGTAGGTTGTACCGAGATCTATGCCGACGGCTGGTTTTTTGGCCATTTTCCTTTTTTTTTAGTGGATTTGGTGTGCTTCGGTGATCGACTGAAACTTTATGCACGGTCAACCCGCCAACAGCAGCCGACTCCAACGCCCCACCACGTCTCGCTCCCTCCACTTGACTGGAAGCTATAAAATCTTTGTCCGCAGGTTTAATACTTAATCAGTAATCACCAATTCTTATTGGTGCAATTATTTTATTATGCCAATTTGACTTTTCTTCAATGAGCTGTAACAGTAAAGTTTACTTTTAATTATAATTTTGTATAACAGCAAGACAATTTGAAGCACCTATGTACATGGCCAGGCGCATCGATATTTGCAATGTCGCCAACGAAATTTGTGGACTTTAGAACCGACGATCACAAAGATCGACTGGAAAAAAAAACTAACAGTTTACTGCTTGGTTTTACTCATAAAATTACACCATTTTCGTCCAGTAGCGTCAGAACTGGACTCATATTTTGTATTTTATTTCGAGGTCTGTATATGTAATTTGTCCATTGTATTAATTACAACATGCTTATTTTAATGTAAATCAAATTAAACGAGATCAAAAATTTATGAGTTGTTTCTACTGATAAGACTAATTTACTATTTCAAACCAATAAAAAAGCTAACAAACAAAGAATAGATCATCAGAAAAGCAACGCAAGTCATCGGAAAAGTCTACATTTTGACATTTGAATCGGTACTAAAAGTGATAGACTGCTTGAAACTCCGAAAAAGTTTTTCGGCGCTTTATATATAAAGCATTCAATTTTTTTTTTTTTTGGTTCGAATGTGTTTGATTTGACAGCGAAGTACAAGCTCTGGTGCGATTTCAAGTGTAGCAATTTCCATCGTGTCACCAACGAAATATGTGGATCTACTTTGTCATGCAAAAAAACGACCATTACGTCCTCAACTATCAGTTCACGGGCGACGTTCCCCCCTTAGAAACGGTTAATGATGGTTCATTTGGATCACTGCCGAATCGTATTTACAGAATGACATTCTCATCCCCCGTTATAAGAAATAGATCGCGGTCTTGGCACTTTAATAGAAAATTTTAGACAAAAATACGGTATTTTTCAAATTTTCTTATGCCTCACGACAGTTAAGCAGTATAACAGCCAAAATACCAGAGTTTCTTTCTTGAGAGCTCATGACATAAAGCGTTAACATACAACAAATAAGAAAAAAATCTCTTTTTAATAATAAGGACATAACATTTAAAAAAATAAGTACGAATCAATTAAACTGAACTAAGGAACTAGGAAAAGTACATAAACGCGAAGTCTTCCAAGTAGTCCTCTTATCAACACTATCACCAACTGAGGATTTTCTTCTGACAGATTAGTATCAGGTAAAACTATAATTAATAAGAGATGTGTTTGCCTTTTTCAGAAAAAACCCATCTCCTTTATAAACTTGGAAACTTCTCCCTAACTTATTATCAATTGACACAGAACAGTGGTTTTTGTTTGATGCATATTTTTCTCTAATAACAATAATTAATAGATTAAAGTGAAAGTAAGTAACATCTCTTTGTTTTAATTCAATGTTTTACTATATTTTAATGTAACATAAATTATTTTCTCATGTAAATGAGTTCCGTGTTGCTCCAGACAATAAGTATTGTCTATTCCTATATGGTTATTTGTAACTTAACCCATATGTACGAGGGAAATCGAGGAATATCAAGTACTCCTTGTAAGCTGGATGTCAAAACTGAGGTGTGATGCCAGACTGCCAATACCCAGGCCTGCTGATAATTGTAAATCGCAAAAACTGGAATTGCCGGCATATATGAGAAGAAGCTTTGTACATATATGTATATACATCTGTTGTACATACAATTGTTTATATAAATCCGTAATCAGTCACCCCCTATGTAAATTTGTTCTTATGAGCCAATAAAAATTCCGCTGTACCAATTTTTACGTTTAAAATATAATTCTGTTAATTTTTGAACAATTATAAATGTCATAATTATGCAATGAAAATTGAACCATGTTTATTCATGGGTGAACACAATAGCTTAAAGCCGAATTTAAAGTTTGTTAGAATTAATAGCATTAATAAAGGGGTACTATTGTGGGGGGGAAAGCATGCTTACAACATTAAGAATTGCTTAACAAGAAAAATTATGAAGTCAAAGATAATGACCAGATGCAATACGCTGTCACACATTGTACGTTTTTGATGTGATTCCAGTATAGAACATCTTCAGTTGTTGGTCAGTGTCATGAAAAATTCATTGTATATCAGCAACATAAATTTTTATTTGGGGTCCATACACAGTCTTTATGAAGAAAAGAGTTTTCAGGAAAAATGTGATCCCTCAAATGGCAGAACAGTGATAATAAATTTATTAATACTGTTTAAAATGTGTTTCACTGGTGAATAGTTATCCATTTACCCACCAGGGACACTTTTACCTAGATATCTAATAATCTGACTCCTATTCCAGAAATTGATAGCACAAAATAAATATTTACCACTTAACAAATGGACTTATGGTGTAAAATCGAATATAATGAACAGATAGTGTAGTAGTTATAGTAACATAATGTCATGTTTTAGTAAGGCCTTGGTAATATCGTTGTGCTTAACCGTCTTGAATCATTGGTCAGTGGCACAAAAAATTGAAAGTTAACTTTGTTGGGACTTTTTCAATGCACATATTTGTTTACAGTTAATTCAAAGCAGTTAAAAGCACAAAATTCATTGGAGATATAAATACACATTAACGTAGTCCCAGAGGAGTGAAAAATTAGTAGAAACCAATGAACTATGACTGGCATCAATGCTGAACCCAATTTAATGTAGCCAATTGTTTGATTGGTCTCATATGGAACTTCCTAATGCATCACCTATGACCCGCAACTGTAAAACATGTACTAGGGAAAGAAGATCTACAAAGCCATACTCTTCATCAGAGATTTTTTTCATTAGTTGTAGATGACCAACATGTTTTTGGGGTTGATGATGAGTTGTAGTCTGTGAGTTGATGAACTAAAGGTTGAAATGGCACAGGGTCTGCCTCCACTGGTTTGTTGAGTTATTCCAACACTTTTTGGTTTTGTGCCAATTTCCCACTGAAGATGGTTTTTGGGTCAATTAATAAATTTGAGAGTGGAGACAGACCCACTCCTGCACTGGTTAAGCGTAACATCTGTTTGATAAAGAGTTTGGTCGTATGTTTAAAGTCTACATTAAACTATAAACCGCATGATTATTTCTTAGGTTTGAGAAACCGAAGTTGAAAATTTTTCCAAAAGAATGAATTCATTGTTTACAAAATACAACATGATTAAAAAAATTGATAGGATTTGCCATGAACTGGGTTAGTGTAATGGATGAACATCATTCATTGGAAGGATGTTCCAGACTTTCCCAACCTAAGTGTATTTACTACTCATGTCAAACATCATATGTTGACAAGCTTGTGCATAACTTCTCAGGTCTGTTGAAACTTGCTCCATGAAATTTATTTCAGTCTCTTAAATTGTATGACTCTATGCATACTACTTATGTGGCAATATTAGAATGTTTTATAAAACCAAATTGTATAAAAGAGAGAAATCTTGCTATGGATTATAATGCTCTGCAAAATCAGTTGCCCTTAGGGTAAATGTATATAGGTGAAGTGCTGTCAGTGTTGCCTAAGTTCCTTGTCTTTAGCCAAAATTCAATATAAAACATAAAATTTATTAAATGTATTTAAAACAAAGTATCCGTTTGTAAATAGAAACTTTAAACCAAATAAAAAAAGATTTAAATCAAATATTGGCCAACAGCTAAAAGATATTAAATTCCTTGTCCCTAAAAACGTTTAAAAAACGATTCAATAGCAAATTAAATAATGATGTGGCTCTTTTAAACAGATAATACCATATGCTCTGTAATGCCAAAAATCTAGCTTTCATCCTTAACAGCTCATTATTATTATTTTTTTATGAGGGTATTTCTACAATAATAAGGTTGTCTGAACCCTCGGAGTGATGGTGTTTGAAAAAAGGCCTTTGAAAGTATGTCGAGTTCGAAAGCAGGGCTGCTAGATTTGAACCTGGGACCCTTACCTTACAGTGTAGGGTTCCATGTCACTTTTAAACAGTTGCAGACACTGATGCCCGAACAGCCTATTAAATCAAGATATGTAACAAATTACAATTATGAAATAAGGAAAATGCCTCGAAAAATATGAACCAAAAATGAATTAGGTATTGCATAGATAAAAAATAAAGTGAATAATGTAAATGAAAAATTAACATTATTAAATTTATTGTATCTTTGATGTAGTGGTTCAAGATTTCAAGTTAACATTAAAGTTATTTATTGTTATTTTGATGTACCTGTTATTTATTGCCCTTATATTAATTATATATAAAACAAAATTAAATATTAAACTTTTGACAGTTTCATTCCTTTCTTTAGGGCAACTATCTTGGTCTGTCAGACAAAAATGATCAAATTAATCAAATTAGCACACTAAAGATTCATACAATGAATTATATTATAACATGCCGAATTAAGATTTTTTTGTTATGTTGAAGAAATACGTAATCATCCTTACTCAACATTAAATTTTTGTATCATCACTTTCTTTTCTCTCTTAACATTGTAAAAAAAGCATATACATTTAATGTATTATTTGATCATTTAATTTCTATAGTATTGTACATATTTGTTACAAATCATATAAAAACCAGTAATATCAAACTGGTATAATCCAGTTAACCTGGTTCCTTCTTACCTCGCAAGTAAATACTAGTTTACGACACAAAATGTAAATGCATATAATTTTTCATATTTTTATTTATTTGTTTGTTTTGATTGTAATTAATTGGTATTTGCTTTTTTGTTGCTTAGACCATATAGTTAGTTGTTAGTTCATATTTTTCAATCGGATGCAGTTCTCATACAACATTAATTAATTTTATTTCTTGTTCTCTTTTTCTTTTTCCAGGTGTGATTGAGTTGAAAAACAAACAGATTTTTTCGCTAATGTAATACTTGTGATTTGAGCCTCTTCTTTCCACTGAACCAACCACAAACTGGAATGGAATGGAAAATTCTACACCTGCTATGAGGGATATCAATTTTTTTTAACTCTTTCTACTGTAGTGGCCATAATAAATGAATATAAGAAAACTCAGTGAAATTTTATTTCAAAGTAATTTTTTGAGGTCGTGATCCGCGGAACGGATACTCCCAAGGTATATCCTGTTTTTGAACAAGTTATTAAGGGCGCTCGGCTCGACACCCCAAACTAGTTTTCATGGCTAGCCGAATCTTCAGTCAAAGACAGAGATTTAAAAAAAACCACCTCGGCGTCGCATTTCCACGGAAACGTACAAAGTCGCCTAGAAAGCCGAGATCACGGTCGAGATTATCATGCGTCCAAGTGCGCCGCACTTGACACACAGTCCGAGGTCATTGTCTGGATGAATGGGCCGAGTGAAAGTCATACCGAAGAAAGCACGCCCCGCACAGAAGTATAATCGACTGTGCGGCTACACCGAGGACAATACCCAGGTGAAAACCAAAACGTCGATATACAACAAACCTCTAATCATACATTTTCCCCTGACCCAGATCGCCACCAATTCGCTTCTGCCCTATGTGTTTTTCGAAATCAACAAGCCCCCATATCCTGGGCCGGGGATTTGATTATCCGATTGCCAGACGTCAATTTGGAGAATGATCGTAAACGCTTCGTTAAGCAGCCATTTGAAAACGCATTCCTTTCGCATTTCTCCTGCATAGGGAAAACTTCCCAAAAGATCCATAACGTATGAATGTGCTATTTAAGCAAAATTATTCAGATATCGTGAGATGCGGTCTGGTGTGATGTAAGTTTCAGAAAAACATTTTCTTTATCTGCCAACGTTTCGATCTTTAATGAGATGCCGAAGTGCACTATCAACACGACACGCAAGAATGGCACAATTACACAGCAGACAAACACTTTGTGTCCTGATGATGATCCCAATAAAGATCGAAACGTTGGCACGATAAAGAAAATGTTTTTCTGAAACCTACATCAAACCAGACCGCATCTCACGATATCTGAATAATTATCGATTAACGGTCTACTAATCTCTCCACATTTAAGTAAAATATTTTATTTGAATAAGGATTGGACAGTACATCGTTCATTCGTCGTACACTCTTCAATTGTGAAATTACTCCGTGGATTCTTGAGTTAATGATAAACCTAGTTTGGTCGTTTCAGATCATTTTTGTCTGCCTATCCTGGTTTAGGATGACAGATAAGATTCGGCATGCTTCCTTTTTGTGAATTTTATGTTGCCTGACGAGGATAGGAAGAAGAAAGACAATAAATCTTATCTACTTACAAGGTATTCTTTTCATTTTGGTATCACATCGATTACATCTTTTATTTTAAACATTTTAATCCAGACGTTCTCTTAGACTACTTGTGGTATACTTCTGGTTGATTACTTTTATAGTTTCTCTGGTGGTTTGCATGTATGACCATCGTAAAAAAGTTTTTGAATGAATTATCTGCATAAAACTTTGCTTTATTTTCTATGATGTACAATATATTAGAATTTATTGGATGCTCTGTGACGCGATGAATCTGTAGAGGACTGACCAGCACAATCGGAGATCGAGGCTTTTTATTTAATTGAAAATCGATGCTTGATTTGCTCGTAATTTGACCCTTCTAAGTCGGTCTGTGTATTTCCTGGAGAAATTTTCTGGGTTAGACGACCGCCTCGATTCACTCCTTATGATTATGAGTAATTATGATCTAGTTCATTATAATTTAATACTGATTTCCTTATTTAAAAATAAATTGTTTGGACCATCAATTTAAAACGTCATTTACGAAACAAAAAGTGAATTTTGTATTAAAAATTAAACTTTCACACCTATAGTTTAATCTTAATGGTCGGTCCGCCCGTTTAATCGCGGAGTCAGGGTTGCCCAATTTCTTTTATATACACCATCCAGTTTTATGCCTTTTAACCTTTTTTAATGGCACAAAGTAGGTGGATTCAGATAGTCTTTTTTGCCATTCCCCCCCAAACTTATTTGGTTGTTTATATAAGTGACTTATTGGCCCGTTTTCTTTTACAAAATTCTACAATTGAACATTTCACCTCAATCTTCATAAAGATAATTTATGTTTCTTCAAGCCCAAAAGAAATTTTATTAGACTTTTAATTCCTTAAAAAATCTTTGATATTGAATAATTTAATTTACTGTAATTCTGGTACTTATTTTTAATAGGAATTAAGTAATTTATATGTCAGATTATATCCGGGAAGTCAGATTAAGAACAAACCAGACAAATACAATATAAATGAATGTGATAAAATATTCTACTACGGAAAAACAATTTTAAGCAAAAAGAGTAATTACAAGTCTTCAGATTAGAAGGAGTTTAAGTGTTGTGAATTTTTATTCTGAAGAAACTTTTTTGAATGAAATTATATTATAAAATAAAATTATTATGAAACTTGCCAATTTTTTAAGCTATTTTGAGGTTTTTGAATGTCGAAACTTGATAATGTCTGTTCTAGTAATTTAAAAATTTCATTCGCTGTTCGAAAATGTAAAAAGAAAACAATACGGACTAATAGAAAAACATTTCCCCTGTAATAGAGTAGAGTGTTAAAACTGCCATTATGGGCTTCATATAGGAAAGGCCGAGATTCAAGCCGTATTTTTTTTTATAGATAGGATCTCCTTTTTCTAATGACAATCCGAAAGCAATTGGGAGGTAACGACGTATCTCGGGAAATGGCCAGTGGGAAGCGATGGTGGATAACGCTTTTCCTTTTGTATTCGGCCATATTCAAATCGTGAAACACTTTCCCTTCGGGCTGAAAGAAATTTACATCTGTATTAATGTTGAATTATTCGTGCAGGTACGGGATAGAATGGACTGAGGTGTCGGAAAAAAAAAACGATTGTAATATGATTTCTTTTTGAGGGCGTTAAGTGAAAGGGGAAAAGGCTATCGCTTGCCCCTCGACTCCTCAACAGTATATCACTTGAAAAGGCGGGAACAGTCTTTGATCTCAAAAAGAAGAAAGCGAAAGAAAGAAAAGCAGGTAAATAAGTTGTCAGACGGGATCTGATATCGTTTTATGCCGATGGATTTGTCTTGTTCAATTGAACTTCATTCTTCACGTTATAGTGGCTAATGTGTATTTGAAACGTAATTAACTGTTGGTTTATAAATGATGAAAATGATGTTCAGTGTGAGTTAAGGAATTTAATTTCGAAACGACTTGAAACAGGGCGAGGAGAAATACCATTGTAAATATCTAATTTTAGAAAATAATAAAGTAATGAAAAGAAATTGATATAATAATAAAAAAGAAGAAGAAAATTAATTTAACGAGTCTGAATCAATTACAAGGACCCTTTTACCAATCTAAACAAATTTCACCTTTCGCTTGGTTGTTCTTTTCGACGAAATTTTGGTCATGTATTTGATCGAACTTTTTCTTTCTTTGGGAAGAAAAGAAAGGGAGTTTATCTTCCTTATCCTTTATTTTACGATTTATCCAACGGTTTATGTTTATCTATCCTATCTTCCTTAAAACCTAATACATGCATGTACCGAGCACAACATTATTGAATATGAGCCACTCATCGATCAAAATTAGGCAGCCTATTCAAATGCAAGATATGTACAGTGAAGCAGTTGGATGGCTTTATGAGCCAACGAAGCCTCAAATCGGAAGGTTAGGTCAAGGATGAATGAGTTGGAATAAATATATAATTTGGAGTGAAATCTTAGATATCCGGATTTGGCTAGCTAAGAAGGAGGTCTAAGTAGAAAATACTTCGTTATTAACGAAAAAAGATAATAGACACTCAAACTCTGCCCTCTGTATATTAAAAAGTAATAGCCATAGGATACTCCCTTAAAGAACACCCGAGAGAACGAATGGATGGATGGATATCAGGGACTGGAGGTGTTCCCTCCTGAGCACTGCAGCTGTACATCTTATTGTACTATACCCTGGCTCCATTTTTGGGGGAGGGCTCACAACACAAAGTGAACTTGAGCCCCTGTTGTACCAGTGTTCTTCCATTGAAGAAACTCATTTTTAAAGGGGGTTGGGACCAGATTCAGGGTCACTGAGATCCAGTCCCGCCCCTTCCATTGATGAGTGCCGTGTCAATTTCTTTTAATTGCGGCCACCGGTCCCCTTAGGCGTCAGAAAAATTCCAGAGGTGACGGTGGGGATCGAACCCACGACCGCGGGGTCTACTAGCCGAGAGTCTGACGCGTTAACCACTCGGCTACCGCGGCCCCCACCCGGGATAATAGAATGGATCGGAGAGGTGAAGAACTGGCAGGTAGCATGGAAGAAATGATCAGATAGGTAGTATTATGAAATGTAGCTAGAAAGTATTTGAGTTTCAGTAGTAGATCCTGATACCAGGCGCAATTGAACAACGGGGAGACATCTAGAAAGACGTCCAGCAAACTGCAGCCTATTCAATCGCAAGATATGATCAAAATACACCAGCTGGATGGTCGTGAAGGGACTCCTCAACATCTTAAGGAAATCTAGTTAAGGTTTGATTTTTAACGATACCGGTCAGTTTTATGGTCTATAACATATGTCCAGCAGATGTTTAGCTGTCTTGTACCTGTACTCCAATTCTGCCATTTATTTAAAGTCCCATGGCTTTTGTCTGATAGTGACAAGGTTTAACGGGATTTGCCTTACGAAGTTGAATCAGATAAACGGAAGAGAGTATTTTTCCTTTGACTGTAAAGAAAACATATTGGGATTGGTATTAACCTAATTTTAGTCTCTATTTACGGAACCATGACTCTATGGTGGTGGCCTTCAAGGGATTGAATTGGCAGGAAGGGTTTGCAAAGAAAAGTGTTGTATCCTCAGCAAAGCAAGGGTGAGAATATTAAAGAGTTGAGGGCAGTATATGCTGAAAAATAACGGGCTTAGGAACATCTTGGAGACCAAACGGTTACATTCAATTTATTTTTAAGATATTGAAGAAAACCTGTTTCATGGAGGCTTCAATAGTCCAGCATTTAGACAATCGTCTAAAATTCGTATATTTTATCTTATTTTCTAAATTTTGTTTTGGTAGAATAATACATTAGGGTAAAAATATTCAATTTTTTGCAAAATTTTGTTAATTTATGCAGATTTTTCAGCATGCAAAATAATGTGTTTTAAGTCCAACTTGAAAATATTCAACCTTAGATCCACTTTTTCTAACGTTTCCGTAATAAATCACTGCCCGAAACAATATTTTTAAATTGTTTCTTTTTTGTGACGGTTAATCATATGCCATGGAAACCCGCTTTAGAGGACCACTGACATTTAATGAAAATTAATGGATTACTGCCGTCGTAGGACTTTGGTATCGGATCTACTCGAGGGGCAATGTACGAGCCTTTCCCAAAGCGAAGAAACGAACGCAGGATAACCTAGAAACTCATGACCCTCGTACGCCGAGGTCAAAGGAGTTTTCACCGAAACCCGAACTCGTATCTGAGCAGAATAAGTAAAACTTGCAAAAATTAAATCCGTCGTGTAACTCTAGGTCAAAGTTCCCCCTTGCTCGGATAATTTCCATCGAATTGTACTGTAAAATTGTGTAAGGCATGACGTATGATTTTTTTATCCATCGGCGTCGGTACGTCAGAGCTACGGGACAATTAAAATTGCCAATACATTCTCTAATCGTACGTATTGTTGCTATGCAAATGGGCGTACGTCAAAGGATTACTTTCTAACATCTTTAATAACATAAAGAAAGTCGGTTGATCTGAATGATAATATATTTCATAACTTTCCTTGAAGATATTCGACTCAGAGCACGCACCGCATGGCAGATTAATACCACTTTTCAACATTGTATTAACATGCAAAACGATAATACACACAAATAAAATATAAATATATACTGACAGTCAAAAAATTCCACCCACTTGTAATATAATTCGATTTGTATATATTTTTATATCTTAATCTAACGCTTAATAATTGATCTTTGTATAAAAAAGTAAAAATTAAGATAAATGAAAAAAAAGAAGGACAGATAAAATTTGTTTTAATAAGATTTTTAATCAACATTTCCTTCTATTGCCTTAATTACGTTTCGATGATGCCTCGGCATATTTTCTACCAGTCTGGAAATGTTCCTTCGCTCGAGGTTAGTCCGTTCTTCACGAAGAGTCCTTTCAAGATCGTGGATTGTATCAGAACGTGGAGGATTTGCTCTTAATGCTTCCCATAAATGTTCGATGGAGTCTAAGTCTGGAGAATGGGCTGGCCAGGCTGTTATTCTGATGAAGGTGCGTTTGTACTGTGCGGACGTCATGTGGACGGGCATTGGATTAGGATTGTCGCTGATTTCATCGAGGATAAGCAAAGCACGTTGTGGCTGTCGAAGAACAACATCCAACTTTATGCGACTCTTCATTGAATTTCCCGCCCACACAATCACTGATCCACGTTGAAAAAGGTTGGTAAAACATTACCAGGTCCGTACCTTTCATTTTGCCTCCTCTACACTCTTTTACGCCCATCTGGAGATAGAACAAATCTATTCTCGTCTAAAAAGTCCGGCAGACCAGCCGTACAAAGACCAATGGCTGTGCCCCGAGCAAATGAGAGCCTTGCAACTCTGGCCCTCTTAAAGCCATCAGTCCATTCTGATTTAATCTTCTTCGAGCAGTGCGGTCAGCCACCTCGAACTTTTTGGACCTGACGTATCGTACAACAAGGTGCAGGTTTCGCAAAATCCTCAAAGTCAAAAAGCGGTCATCCTGTGGTTCTGTTACCCTCGGGCGACCGGAACGCCGCGGCCGTCTACGGTAGGACTCGGTTTCTCGAAACGCTAACAGCGTCTCGCAGAGTTTCGTGGGGAACCCCAATGGTAAAGCCGCATACTTAGTGCTACAACACTAAGTGGAATTTTTAAGTTTAAGTAAAAATTGAAAAAATAAAACTAATATGAAAAGTAAACAGTTTATTGCTTCAGAATTCAAATTGGACTGAATAAACATTTTAAATTCCGTAAAAAGTATACATTCAAAAATCCTTTATCCTTGTTTTGGATCAAGGGTTAAGCGTATTTACCTCTAATTGATCTTTCAAATGTAAAACACAACATGAAAAATTTTTTATTTGTAAAATAATGAGACAAATAAGGGCTGAATTTTCTTTTATCGAGAAAACGATAAAAAATCTATTGGGTAGAAGATTTTGCATGTCAGTGTATATAAAAACACTGTAATAACAACATGTCTATATGTCATTTACAGAAAAAAAGATATTGCTCAATAAAACAGTTATTTAAAGAAATACGAAAACATTAGGTCCATAAGACAGTCAGTATTCTACTGTTCTTGTATGCTCAATTATGATGTTAACACATAATTCACAATATAGTAATTTTATTGTCGGTTTAATTTTAAAGTACAAATTAGGAATTATTGAGAAGAATTTTAGAAATGTATATGCTTCAATACGTGCTTGACATAAATATATTCAATTTGTAACCAGTATATCATTTGTATGCCAATCTAATTTTTGTAATGATTATTTTAATTTTAAGTAGAATTTGGAAGAGTGGAGGTACTCTTTTTACTGCTTTCTTTTATATTTCTGAATGTATCATATGCCTTGATTATTAAGTTTATTTATGCCTCCGAAATGTTTCTACTCTGCAGTAGACCAATATTTCTCTATATTTTATAATATTTTATCTATGTCGCTTTCAACACGAATCCTTTGGATTAAAATTGATTCGTGTGCAGTATTTGTTGCCCCTTAATGCATAGGCTGGAGTAAATATTATCCGGGGTATAAAGGGTTAATAAATTGGTAAAGAGAAAAGCTATTTGAAACCACTAGAAGGAGAACGACTTCCAGGATATCCCGACTCAAAATGAATTGCCGGTCGCTCCCCTTTTGAAAACTCACTCCTGATTGAGATGGATGTTTATCGGTCCGTTTGCGAGGCGTCGGCGCGAATGTTATAAATTAAGTTGCCAACGCTTTACAGCTTGTTAAAATCCCAGCCTCTTATTTTTTGCCGAGTTGGCTGAATTAGGATACATATTCTTATGTAGCCATTCATTGCAACCCAATTTATGGTAATGTTTAAAGCTAAAGATAACACTAATAGGTTTAACATTAGTTTTTTCCCCTTGGCATATTATTCTTAATGGCTGGCATGTGCTAAACAAGGTTACTATTTTAAATTATGCAGTAGAAGAAGCAGGGCAAAAATTTTGCTGCCTACGCTTATAAACGCCTAATTTTTGCAAGTCTAATCTAAGTAGTTTCGATTTCTCGTCGGAACCCACGCCCACCGGCTTGATAGTAATTACTTTACGCTGAAAAATTTTTAATCAGTAAAAGCAGTAGTATTTATTTATGTATTAGTATTTATTTTAGAAATACTTGAAAATTCCTCATTTTTATCACGTCGAAGTAGTTTTGACACTCAACACGTCTTTGGACGTATTAAGCCCTTCTGCAAGACTGTTTTTTAACAGTACAAACAGCAGGACAAGCATTGTTTACGTACATTTGAAAATGCTTAATTTTCAGCAAGTCTAAGTAGTTTTGGTTTCTTCTTGGCTACACTCACCGGCCTTTGGAAGATAAGACCTCCTGCTTGACAAGAATTACTTGAATTTAAAAAAAATATTATTTATATAGTAAAAACAGCAGGGCAAGAATCTTTATAATTACATTCACTAGTTTTCGTCACGATAGCTCAAGTGGTAGAGTAGCGGCGTATGAAGCCGAAGGTCGTGGGTTCGAATCCCCCTGACACTGACTTTTTTTATCTCAACTTAAAACCTTAGTTAATTGACTTTCTAGTTGCATTTGTAAATGCTAAACTTTTTAAGCAAGGGAATAGCAACGGAGTATTCGGACGAATAACTATTTTTTCTTTTCGTTTTTTTTTGTGGTAAGGATTCCATTTTTAAAGAGTGAGTTTTTAATTGTTTAATAATCAAATTCTAAAATCGTTCTAGGCAAAAATAGCCAAAAAGCTGCCATTTTTTGGTATCATCTTTTCAGCATCTATTTAGTACATCACCATCAATTTTTTTCTCGTTTTATTCTTCTTTAGTTTTTATTATGCTACAAACTAGATTTTTAAAAATACAATGAATTTTTGATTCTTCTCAATAACTTTAAGTTACCACAAAATTGTACACATTAAAATTTATTTCTCAGCTTCGGAGTGCTTTTTACACAATAGCCCGCTAAACTATTTGCCTGTTTTTGTTCCACAGAATATAAAAAATAAGAGTCGTTTTAATACGATGTATAGTTTTATCGCAAAGTTTATCAAAATGTAAAAACTTAATGTAATTAATTTTCAAAATTAAATTCTCTAATTTAAAAACTGCTTATAAGAAAATTATTATATTGAAAAATTACAATAAGAAATTGTTGAACCAAGTCATGAATTGTATTTTTGTAGCTTTTATCGTAAGTATGAAATAAGTCTTAAAAATTTGTATGTAAATGTGTGGTGGTTGTTTATAAAGCAAAATCAATAAATGTCGTCGAATAAACTCGTTATGCGTTCCTATTTGACATTGGTTAAAACTCGTATCCGGTGTTCGCAACGGCCGTCTTTAGGAGATCGCATCTCCTTCGAGCTGCGTGTTATTACTTTCAGATTCGCCGATAACCTCGATTTAGTCGGAGGTATTTTTTTTCTAATTTCGTATCCTTTCGACGCGATAAAACGGTATATCCTTATGGTTAAAGAGACGGTGACTTAGTTTTACACGATTAATTGTCTAATGATAAAATGAAAACCCTTTTTTATACGTTCCTCGAGATGAAGCGGCCTGATTTCATAAGAGTATAACATTTAAACCGCAACGATCGATTCGAATAACCTGAATACGGTTGCTTGGGAATTTCAATTCCATTTGAGACTCAATTTCGCGAGCTCTCCCAAGGGTTTGATTACCACGACTATGAAAGTGGGCTGCTCCTTTGCTTACCTTTGTCGTAAACTATTGTCTGGAAAATCGATGGAAAACATAAGATATTGGATCGATTTTGACGCAATAATAAATATTTCTGAAAATTCGGTAAGAAACTGAAGAAGTGAATTGGAAATAGGTCATGCAATAGATAATTTCATCCACTGATACAAACATTTCGACAAAAGCACATGCCACGCGACAGTTACATACTGGTCAGTCTCACTAATATTCACGAAATGGAAACCTCTGGGGAAGGCAAGGAAGAAATGTCAACAACTGCGATCCGCTTGCTTTCCGCGGCGTATAGAGTGAACCCTGCCATATAAGTATCTAGCGAACATCATACTTTGATTTTTGTATTCGAAAAGGAAGAAAATTCTGTTCGATTCCACATGCTTTTCGGATGATAGCACTACAATTTATCTGAATGTTCAGGAGCGAGGTAGCTGTTACTAATGTCTCACCGATAAAAAGTTCACCAGACTAAAATATCCCACAGTCACTGAACTAATATCTGGAGCGGTTTATAAAATGAACTGTAAGGTGTTCTGGGATGAATCACGGTGAAACGTGAAACGATATACTAACATGAATGTAGTGTTAAGAACAAAAAAGAAGACAGTGCATTGGCAGTCCGTGCGTTAGAAAAACAATCATAGCTTCGATTTCAGTAATGTCAAAATAGTAAAAAGAGAAAAACATGTAAGAAAAAGGAAGTTTTATGAAGCTATGTCCATTTTTTTATAATACAGATGGGAGCAGGTTAGTTACCTCAAGTACGACAGGAGGAGCAGCTAATTCTTGTCTGTTAGCCGACACCGATTGTGATAAAAACGGAACTCCTGCATTTCTAAACTTTAAAAACTATTAGGTTTGTAAGAAACTACATCGAGATAACATTGGTAATCCCCTCACCTACATTACACAACAATTAAATAGAAATATATGAAAAATCACAGGTGGAAGAAGCGTTGCACAAAACGGTCGAAGTTTGAGGCGGAATATAATTTTAATTTTTAAGTGTAAACCTGGAAAACACACCACTCACAGAAACAGGATTTATCCCAGTAAGGGTTTTTTTACTCCTAAAGATGTTTGTAATATAAAATCAAAAAACTAAGTGTATTTGTATGTTGTAAGCGTTTCTCTTCTATACCTCGAGAAAGGAGGTATATCCTCCGAAAAGTCGGTGAAATAAATGTAAGTAAAAGAGTGGTGTCACTTTTTGGCTGAAAATCCCAAAATAAACCCAACAAAGACATTATAATTGAACAGTCATCATATTCATCAATTTAAATTAAATAAAATAAAAATAGAATAGGAATGTTTAGGAAGATTTGAGTACGAAACCAGACTATAAAGCGGAAATTGAACAAACTTGCTCATTATGCAAAAATAGAACTCGATAAATTTCGAATTAAAAACGTATCAGAATTATATTTCTGTAATCCTTCCTGATAACACCCTCCGAAAGGTTACCAAAAAGATGTACGAAAACCAAACATTTTATCCATTCTGTTTAAAAGCGATAAAATAATTGCATATGATCTGAATAAAGTAAAAGAATTTGCAAACCACATGCAAAATGTATTCACTGCAACCCATTATCAATACGGAATGGAAAAAGGAAATAATACAGGAGGAGTACATGAACCAGTTTCAACTGCACAATTACCATCCCACTGAAATAGCTGAAATTATTAAAAGCGCGAAGATTTAAAAGTATTCTGTGCTCGATCCAATATGTACCTGCTGTGTTCAATAAAATCTCTCTAATAAATAGTTATTAACTAATTCACTAGTTTTCGTGGTCCCTCGACCAATTAATATATTACAATTAATGAAGGTTTTGAATTGAGATAAAAAAGTCAATGGGGCAAGTGGCACTTGAGCTATCATGACTTCGATCCACTCGGGCACTAACTTCCCATCTCAATTCCACCTTTTGAATTTTCCCTCCTTTTTGCCGTTTTTCAATTTTTATCTCAACTAAAAACCTTGATTAATTAAAAGTTATTAACTAAGTTTTTTTCATAGTTGCTACATAACAGTAGGAAAACCATCAATTAATCAAATGTTACAGACCAGTAAGTTTATTACTTAGATTAGCTGAACTTCTCATAAAATTAATTTAAAAAATATTATTTTCCTTCAGTACTGAAAATAAGATAATTTCGGATTGTCAGTTTGGGTTCAAAAATAAACACTGAATATTTAGAAATCGTGAGATGCGGTCTGGTGTGATGTAGGTTTCAGAAAAACATTTCCTTTATCGTGCCGACGTTTCGATCTTTATTGAAATCATCTTCAGGGCCTGGAATTCATAAACATGGTTTACATTTAGCAAATACATTTCTGATGTAGGAAAAGACCGCATCTCACAATTTCTAAATAATTATCGATTAACGGTCACTAATCAATAAACACTGAACTAATCCATTAGGCAAAATGGCTACCTGAACTATTGCAAGAGGCTTTAGGAAAAAATATGAATGGAGTAATCGGTGTGCTGAATGAAGCACACAAAAATTATATAAAGGTAATAATGACATCGGTACTTGCTCTGCGGAGGGTGAGACTAGAAGGTAAAAATATTACTTACAAGGTTGCGCATAGGCCATAAGGTTATACATGTACATTTTCTAACAGGGCTGAGACGAGACCATGTGCCGGTGCACATTGGGAAGGGGAATTGGTGGAAATTGATTGTGCATTGTGCATAGAAAGAATCAAAATTTAATATATTTATAATAATATGTATTATTAATATTTTAAACTGTACAGATCTTTTTAAACCTATTTGTCTGTATACTATTTATTGAAACAAATTATTAGCGAGGATGGATGGACTCAGACCCCCGTTTCTCGAGTCAAAGAAGTCAGGCACGTTTGATGTTGGTTGGGTTTAATGAAGAGTGTGAATGATAAAAAGTTCTTATTTATACCGATGAACCAATCAAATATAATTTAATAATGTGCACATAAAATCTACGAGAAATATGGTGTACTTTGGGGCAACGCGGAAGAGTTATGTATCTAATTTATTAGTGTGAATGGTGTGCACCGTTTCCAATTAACCCGAGAAATATTTAATAACCTGTGATTAAGTGAATGCTAGCCAAAGTTTTGTTTTTAAAAAATCAGTAAATATTTACTATACATGGTGAGTGTAATTTATGTTCCCCCTTTATATTTTTTCTTTGAGGCGTTTATGATTAAAAGCACAAGGCACGTCAAATTTTATTTTTTGTCTTGTTTCAAAAGGATTTGATCTAGCTCATCTAATTGTGGGACTATTGGGAAGTATTTCAAACTGGAAAATATTCATCAATGTACATTTTTAAAGGCTTTTTGCCGCCGAAATCAATGATCCAAACGATGTGTAGAGATTAGTGACCGTTAATCGATAATTATTCAGATATCGTGAGATGCGGTCTGGTGTGATGTAGGTTTCAGCAAAACAGTTCCTCTATCGTGCTAACGTTTCGATCTTTATTGAAATCATCTTCAGGGCTCAAAGTGTTTGTCTTCCATGCCACTTGTGCCATTCTTGCGTGTCGTGTTGACAGAGCCAGTGAGATTTTGCTATTTTGTGTTTATATACGTTGGATTTCGAAGGGGTTGGGAAGGATGTCGGTATAGAAGAGATATAAAATAAATCATTTTAGGAGTTTCTGTTGAATTCATAATTATTTTATATTTATTTATAAATCGTGAGATGCGGTTTGGTGTGATGTAGGTTTCAGAAAAAACATTTTCTTTATCGTGCCAACGTTTCGATCTTTATTGAGATCATCTTCAGGACCTGGGATTTATAAACATTGTGAATATAATACATTTTAGATATGGAAAAGTGAATACAAAATTGTCTCTTCTATAACGACATCCTTCCCAACCCCCTTCAAAATCCAACGTATATAAACACAAAATAGCAAAATATCACTGGCACTCTCAACACAACACGTAAGAATGGCACAAGTACACAGAAAACAAACACTATGAGCCGTGAAGATGATCTCAATAAAGATCGAAACGTTGGCACGATAAAGAAAATGTTTTCCTGATACCTACATTACACCAGACCGCATCTCACGATATCTGAATAATGATCCAAAAGATTTTTAATTTGAAACAACCATTTTCACGTTGGTTGTACAAAAAAACCTTTTAACATTGTTTTTCGGAAAAACGAAATCTTCTTTAACCAAGAACCAATTTATTTATTTAACATTTTAATTGATTGTAAATTAATTTTTTAACGTTTCTGCTTCAATTAAATTTGTTCTACTTATCTAGCTAAGTCTTTCTGTTGTGTTTATCAAACAACCTCAAAAGCTAATTTAAGTTTTTGAAATATGAATGATTTGGTTTTCAGTCGCGTGTCATCTTTGCTGTTTTCCCTGTCCCACATACAACTTTACCACTTTTGACCCAACCCTAACCCTAGGATTAAGTAATGCGTTCATCTGTAAAAACTCATTGTTCTCATTGTTTTATGTTTGTATGATATGTGTGCCATTCCACGCCTGCGTGAATCTTACAATGTTTTTGTTTTCAAAACATTCAGGCAGCTGAACAATGCTTCCCCACAGGGATTTGCATTAGCCGCAACCGTCCTACAAACTGTATCGTACGTACCTATTTAGCAATTTAAATAGGCGGTTTTTTATGTGGATTTTTATTTTGGGTTGGGCTTAAGTGAAAATTCGTATTTCATGAGCTGGGTAGGAAGAAGACTTGTTCCGGCAATTTGTATGTCAGGAAACCGTCGTTCGCTTCGGCTTTCTTAGACGTTTCGCTCTTCACATGTTTTATCTCATTTTGGTCGTAAAGGTAAACTGTGAGGCAATATTTTCCACCACAATACGAGGTGCTTTCTCTACAAAAGGCTACTCAAATGGTCATGATTTTTTGGTCGAATGTTGGGAAGATCGGTGTTTTGTTTTATAAAGTGAAATTTTAAACTTTCCATACCACTTTGATTTTTTCCCTTTTATCAACATGGTGACCCTATGCTTATAAAAACCCACATCTTTAAATATACTGTATGGAATTTAGCGAAAGTCTTGGATTTTATATACGTTCCTTCTGCCACCCAATACTGATCTTAAATAGTCAAGTAGTCAATGGATGTGCAATCAAATGTAAATTGGAAGAACGAAATTGGCATCTGTCGAATAACAAGTCATGTATTGTCAATATTTATCCGCCCATTTGCGTCCGGTGCTGTTCGGCTTTCCTATTTGGAAGGCACAAACGGTTCCCTTCTTCCTAACTAATCGCTCAACACAGGGAAACCGAGTAGTAAAAGTGGGTTAATTCGAATTTATGTTCCCTCCAGGGTGCATGAGCTGGACCTAAATCTTACGACGGCTTTAATTTTTGCCACGATTTTTGTAAAAACCTGTTTATTTTTATTGTTTGGTGAATGGTTCTGTTTCGAAAAGCAAAGAATTTTTGAAGAACAATAAAAAGGAAGAACTAAATAGAATATAGCCTTGGATCTTGCGGCGGATCGCAAGGACCTAAACATTCTAACCTGAAAGTGAGTTAAGAACAAAAATTTTCCAAATAAAGTTTTCAATTAAATATTTGTATTAAACAATAGCTTATCAGAAACTTTATAAAATGGTAATCTACAGCGCCCATGATTAATCATGGTGAGATAAATGAATGGTTTTATCAAGAGATTTTTTGACAAAAGTGGGCGTTACTAATAATCCCCTGGAGATTTTTCATTTTTTATATTTGTTACAATTACTTTGATCTATTTACATAGCTAGAGTACGGCAAGAGTATTCCTGTTGGGGGAGAGAAAGAATTTTTTAGCAACGTTTATTTACTTGTATAGTACATGAGACAATACCTAGGTTTTCGTTCATAGACTGTAATTTCTCAAAACAACAGCGAGAATTGTACTCACCCTGATCCTGTGATATTCATAAGAATTTGGAAAAGAAAGGTTATTTAAAAGAAGAGGTGTATGGAATGGTTTGTTGATTTGATGACTTGGGGTCTTGAACAGAAAAACTGGACAAATATTTATTCCATTTTGTATTTCGATACTGATGTAAACAATGTGATGTAAAACTCAACTCAAATTGAAGTGTAAAGTTAGTTTATTTTGAGTCGTTTTTATAATGACATTTTTATTCGTTCTAATTTATTTTTAATTTTAAGGTAAACAATTAGATTGTGATCTAATTTACTATTAGGAGGGATGCTTTGTGGAATTCATACTATAGCTACTGTTTTAATAATTTCTTCAAATTCCTTTGTTATTTTTTTTATCCAGCGGCCTTGCATTCGAACCCGGGACCTTTACCGTACAGTGATGAGCGCCGTGTCAAAGACTGAAGCTTGCGGCTACCGACGCCACCTTTATGTTATTATCATTAGGGTCCACTGACATAGTGAATGTTTTGTGACAAAATCTCACTGGCACTATCAACACAACACGTAAGAATGGCACAAGTGCACAGAAAACAAACACTATGAGCCCTGAAGATGATCTCAATAAAGATCGAAACGTTGGCACGATAAAGAAAATGTTTTCCTGATACCAACACCACACCAGACCGCATATCACGTTCTCCAAATTATCATTAATAAAGTGCCAGAAATCGTGAGATGGATTTCTAAATAAATATCGATTAACGGTCACTATTTACCACACATTATTTTATATATTTTGTAATGTTCTTTGTAGATTACTGAAGGCGGCAATAAATTTGCCGTAACTTGGGTATTATTTGAAATCCCAAATCTCTAATCTATAATGTTACTAACTTTTATCCATATAAATTATAAACCTTGTTGACATGGCAAAAAAAGAGAAATTGAGCTTTTCAATGGTTGTTATAATGTTTACTGAAAAAAACACTACTTTTTCTTGCTATGAAAATTCATATTTAAGAGTTTTAAAAGGGTGCTTAAAACAAATTAATAACGTATGTTCCAACAAAACCTATTTTTTGTGTTCTTCTACTGGGAGAGAGTTTGGGTTCTGAAACATTTTTATATCTAATCTTACTCGATACGAATTAATGCTGCTGCCATTAATTTTCGTGACGTCATTTTTTATATTAAAAATTTTGTTTTTGAAAATTTTTCCAATCATTGCTAGATCTCATTTAAAAAAAGTTACTCTATTACATATTGCTTGGTTACTTATTGACTTGTTGCTCGGTTGAAAGAATAAGTCAAGATGGGACTAAGTGTAATGAATCTTGTTAAATCAGTGTAAAACATTTTTTTTTTAAATTTCTATTTTGCCCCAAAAACATAAATTAAACGAATGCATCATTTTATTAGAACTGTTGAACCGTGGGTGAAACTTGCTGCTACAACAGATCGTGAATAATCTATAATTGAATCTAAAGTGGTTTAACTTCGATGACAAAACTCCCATCATGGAGAGAATAGGAATGATAATCCGTATAATCCACTTTACTGTTATCTCTCCGATTTACTACAGAATATATCCTGGAGATTTCACCTTTTAAATGGGTACATTGATCAAAGAAAAAATCCACGGAATCTATAGGATTTTTGTAGAAGTTGTACGACTTCAAACTGACTGATTTCTTTTGATAGGTAGTGTCGGTTTGTTCAGGAATGTGTTTCTCGTTGCAGTTTTTTTATTTTATTTAATTTCTTTTTAAATAGCGGTCATCATAAATCTTGCTTAGCTAATTAATTATTCTCGTTTCACTTGTCGCCGATCACGGACTAATGGCTTAGCATACAAGTAACAATAACCACAACAACCTTCGTGAAACAGGGTTAACTCGGTTTCAAAAAACAATACGGTCATAGTGGCTCTTTCTGTTTTCCCCGATCTTAGCCGCAATTTATCGTGACATTCTTAAGAGTATTTTATTATAGCGAACCCTTCACCACGGTTTAATTACTCTTGAAAGTGGGTTAGCTCTTTCCGATCCTCCGCCGAGTCGTAATTGCGTCGGTTTATTGTAATGGATATCGCCAGTAAGTCAGAATTCGATGAAAAACGAGGGATCGTCCGACAATTCCGACGCTAGTTGACCGCCCAGCATCCATGTGAAACCTCAATCAAACCGTAATTTCAACTAATGCACTTTCACAGGAGTTCGAACTAGAAAGTATACCAAACTAGGAGGGAATAATTGAGTGAATTATAATCACGTAGTGATAATTTAGCCATGTCACGTTGAAATTCGAACAGCCAATATCTCCATGTATGTTTCAAATAATTTATCAACACCCTAGTATTTTCCTTAGCTGGTTCACGTTTATTTACGCTTCAGCCATTCGACAACTACGAATAAATAGTATTAAATACCTAACTGAATATTAAATAAATAAATAATTTTATTATTACAATAATTTCACTGTAGTAAACTATATTCTAGTTTATTTTAAAGTCGAAAGCCAACAATTTTTAATTATCTTCCGCTATTCAACACACTATTTTTAAGTACAGTATCTCCGGAGTATGGAAAAAATAATTCGTTTAAAAATTTCCTACTTATCTTTACATCTTGTCCTTCTGTCAACATTACAGAAAAACATTAATCCTTATATTACAATAGCAAGTATGCCCGAAGAGATGTCACGAGCTTAACAAGCTTATTTCGTATTCTCTGAAGCTCTTTGAAATTGGTCCTGCCAGTGAGGTTCCATGCAGGCACCGTTTTGACAATGAATAACAATCGCTTATTAATTGTAGAAAGTCCGTCAAAGCAGCAACGGAAACGGTAGGCTTACGGCTGCTTTCTTTTTATTTATTCTATTCTTGAATGCTAAGTTAAATGTACTTCTCCTTGGAAAATTTTGTTTAATTTGTTACTTGGTGTTTTGTTAATCCTTCTAGTCAGACAAGACGTTCATAGCTTCATAGCTTTTGTTTACATGCTTACAATTTACCCTTGTAATACCCTATACATCTCAACGCCATTAACTGTTTAGTTTCTTCTAATCCTAATCAAGCATCATCCAAGAACATATTTCAAAACATCCCAAAAAATAATATCTCTTCTTAAATTAAAAATATTTTTTATAAAATAATTTATTTTGCAGTCTGAAAGCCGGATGTTAAATCATGAACAAATCAAAGCTGAAAGAAGAAACTTATGAAAATCTCAATAACCATCACCTGCATTCTTCTTTATTGCATTTTTCACTTATAAAAATTATATTACTATTGTAAAACGGCTTTGTATAAAATGCTTTAGTAAAATTAAAGAGTGTGATATAAAGTTATTCTAACAACTTTTATACAGGTTGATGCTAAGGGATGGTCTGCGAGAACTAACGTTGAACCGGCGAACTTAAGTCCAATCGGCTAACTATTCACGAACTGTGAAGATGGCGCAAATCTGTTTGAATAGTTCAATAAACCCGCGAGTGCAGACGGACCCAATACGTGACCTAATGTCAGTTTAACTGAACTTTCAACTATGTTACTAGTTCCAACATAATTGCTGGCTTTGTGTTATTTGATTAAACAGGCTATTTGTATATACTTTGTAGTTTCCATACCCGCGTGTACCATCATAAAAAAATCCTTAACTATTGAAGGTTTGGCCTTTATGAAATGAAGTGTTCAACAAGTGAAAACCAGGAATAAGAGCCGGGTTAATTTTAACGAAAATGCCGGGAGTTCGGACACGATCGAAAGGATCCGGAGTCAATTACTTTGCATATTAATGGCCTCCTGTAATTGACCTGGCCCAGTTTATTTACGTTTCGGGCCTGGACCGACAGGGCCGAACCGGACTCGGATTCCGACCCGGCCATTACGGGACGGTAGATGTGATTTTTCTGTTATTTTAATAGTCAATTATTCCAATAGCACCTTAATTATTAGGCCTACAGCAACATGTTGACACGGAGATGCTGAAATAGTCTATAATTTGGAGGAAAAGACATTCGTACATTCGTATTTCCGAAATGGGTAAGGAAGCAGGATGTGCTCAGTGATGAAAGTATCGCGTTCATCTTTCTCTTTGACTCACGAAATCAATTACACGCTTGTTCCGACATTTGAAATAAAAATTATAAGGTTATTTATGTATCTAATACTGTATTTAATCTAATTATTCTTAACATAACCTAATCAACTTTAATAATTTTCTTCATGATATAATTTAAATATCCTGTACATTAGAGAGTGAAAGTTACCTAATAGGATGACTCATTCAACTTGTCGAATGACAACAAAGTTTCAGAAAGGTGAATTATTTAATAAATCGAATAAAAATTACTTAAATACCGACCTTAAAAGCTAATCTGAAGGCGTTGCCGTCGGACAATATGTAAAGTGAGCGTGACAATGCTTGCCAACGAAATATCACTATTTGAATCATGTTCTTTAATACTCGCCGAACATTCAATGTTTTGAATGAAGCACGTTCGTAGAAAAATTTAATGGACTTTCTCTATAATCTCTGTTAACCTGTATTGTTCGACAGGATCACTTTACAACATCCTGCACCTTCTAAGAATTAATGGCTAAGTGGCCGAGAAAGTAAATCGCGAACAGAAACCCTTTTGTTTGATGGTCTCCGATCATCATGGAGCTCCAATGGTGAAACCTGCAATTTAACTACCTCTGAACGAAAGATTCTAAAATAAATTTTTTTAAATTGATGTTAACGATCGCCCTTTGCTATTGTATTTTGTCTGACAAGAAAATAACTAAAATATA
>CM077103.1:6302361-6314982 GCA_039619505.1 Cimex hemipterus | reverse complement strand
ATATATATATATATATATACAGGGTGTCCAGGCTAATGTGATACAGACGGCTTTTTTCTTAATTGTTGAAGATGGAATTCAAATTTTTCATTAAATTTTTACTTTTCATTAAATTTGCACTTTCTTGCTTGACCTATTTGTGCCCAAACGCAAATACAACAAATTTACCAATTTGATTTAAAATGAATGCTTCAAGAAAAAGGAACAGGCATGTTGATATGTATTAGGTAGGTTTAAAAGGAATTAATTTTTATGCGCCTCTTGAAAGATCCTGTCGAGTTGTTAACAGCATGCATCTCTTTTGGTTTCATTTTATCAATGAACATGAGACTACATATGTAAAAGTAGAGGTTTATGGGCAGACAAACAGCTGAGGTCATCGGTGGCCCTCTGCGCGTTATTTTTCTGTTCTGTCAGTTGTATTTTGTTTTAAACTGCAGCCATTCGAGCGTCTCGATCTGTTTACTGACTGCATTTAGGTGTATACTGTGTTAATCCCGCTTGTGACGCTGACCTTTCATTAATATTAATTAATTGAAAAATATTAATTTAATAATTAAACTGGAATATATTTTCACGTAAACGCTCCGTAGCCATTTCATTTGTCGCCCAGAATCAAATAGATTACACGACATTTGAGAAATAGCAAAAAAGTAAGGAATATTGGAGAGGTGCGGTTGAGATGGGAAATTGGTGTCCAAGTGGATTGAAGTCACGATAGCTGAAGTGGCAGAGTAGCCGTGTAGTTAGCCGAAGGTCGTGGGTTCGAATCCCGCCATGACGCTTTTTTTTGTTGGGATATCTGTCTACAACTTGTCCCTGCTTCCTTCGGCAAACTTTAAATGATAGAATAATGTTTTTGCGAACTCGTCACTGTTCCATAAAGCAAAAGTGAGATTTGACGGTTATTGCAAACTATTCCATCTTCTGAGCCATCTCATCAAAATCGTGTTATCCACCACGTTACCAAATAATCTTAAGAGATTGAAGTGTAGCTGGCTCCGCGACGTCACTACTTGACGTCAGTCTTCTAGGATGCAGTCCATTCACTCAACGTGTAATTTGAAGAACGCCTACATCAGTTAACGCATTTTTACCAAATAACAGTTGCCAAGGTGTAAGCAGGGTGAAGCAAGGCGCCGATTCATAACGCATTTGCTAATTTTGTCATTGTATAATCAGGTGGGATATATCTTTATAGCCTTTTCATTCTTAGATTGTGTTGAAAAGAACATGGTTAAAGGGGTTAGAGTATCAGTCGATGTAGACGACGGATTTTATATTATCGAATTTATATAATATAAACTTTTAAATAGTATAAGTTCCGGTTTGTTCCGTTCCCATGTCATGAATAGTCCAGGTTAAGAAATATTTGCTTTATTAAGGATTTTATTTATTCAGGATTGACATGTGGCCAAAAAATTACAGTTAGAAGCCAAAATTGTGCATTAATTATACCCGTTAGTGAAAGTGGATCGAACTGAAAAACTGAATCTATTTTAATTTCGGGAAAACCTCAACCGCAGGAATTAGGGAAGAAAGTAAAAGTCAGACGAGGTGGTCCATCCGAATAACCCCGGCTCTTGCATTCCATGAAAATTAAACAGGTTTCACTTTACGTTACTAAAATAAAAGGCAACGAGCGTATGAAGCCTTCTAAAAACACGATAGCTCAAATGGTAGAGCAGCAGCGTATCGAGCCGAAGATCGTGGGTTCGAATCCCGCTCGTGACACTGCCATTTTTATCACAACTAAAAACCTTAATTAATTGAAAGACATTAATTGGTCAAGCGGACGTCATCTTCTTAAAACAATTCGTTTCATCATCATGAATTTTTCTTTCCTTCCCTTTAGGTTTTTTATATTTCTTAATTTTTATTAGAAAGTAAACCAGGCCTTACAGACAAGCACACATCCATATATTACGGGCTGGCCAGTAACAAATCATGTAATCTCAGAGGTTGTTAAAACGAAATGTCAGACTATCTTATAAAAGAGTATCTTTAAAATCATCTGCCAGACTTAAGGTTATTTTCCACCTTTCAAATCTAATATAAATACCTCGCCTTTCAAAAGTATGACTAATTAACGTTTCATTGTTTATATTTATGTAAAATTGATTTATGTCCTCTGTATTGTTAATAAGGGTTATTAATAATTTTGAAAGAATAACGTATCCTTTTGTTAGGTAATGCTTAAGAGTTAGTATGGAAAATGTTAATGATGATTATAAAGACAAATCGGAAGTTATATTTTTTATAACGCATTATTATATAACGTGGGTGGTTATCTGGTCTACAAATGAGTGGCCAGAATATAAAATTATTTTTGCTGGAAGCCAAGTTGAACGTAATGAAATATGCAAAGCCTTTCACACTTTATCATACTTTTGTTTTGTTCATATAGTAAACTCTGAAGGCTACTCTGTTTCATAGCTAAAATATATAGTCGGTAACTATTATAATACCAGAATGCATCCATTCTCAAATAATTTGCAACATGAGGGCTTTTCTGCGTTGAAAGTGGTAAAAGATTAATTAAGACGAGTTTCAAAAACAGGTCATGTCCTTTTTTGCCAGTAAAGAATACTTGTCGGTAACCCTAGTTGGCTTTTATAAGATTAGACTATTCTCGTGAAAAGAGTTTTACTGTGGTATGTTGTGACTTTCTCGTGTCTGCTAAGCTTTAGAAAACTATTAGAAAAAATTCCGCTCTCTTTACTTTCAGGATGAAGTCATTCTCGACAGAGAGAAATGGCTTATCGTCCGGGCGAGGGTGTTACGTCATGCTGACACATTAATTATTTGATTTTTCCAGTCATGTAATGTCGCCAGTAATTTAAATATCAATTGAGTTTTCAAAAGTCTAAATCTCAAATTTATTGTATCTTACAAATTTCTTTCCAACAATTTGCAAAAAGGACTGAAAGAATGCACGGAACCGGTAAAATGCCAAAACGTTTAGATAAACGGCACGAACCGGCGGGTCAGGATGTTACAACTGACAAAATTATGTCAGTGATGTTTTTTGAGATTTATAACATATCTAAATGCCTTTGAGATAGACTGGTTGTAAATTTCTTCTTTCTCCCTCTCACTCATTTCTATTTCTCGCAAAAATAAGCAAAAGACTTTTTTTAAACGTATATGCACATATACATACAGAATTATCTTGTTTTTCTCTCTATTTCTCACCCTCCCGGCTCTGGCTGACTGTCTTTTTCGTTCTCTCTCTCTCTCTCTCTCTCTCTCTCTCTCTCTCTCTCTCTCTCTCTCTCTCTCCTCTCCTCTCTTTATATCTACATTTTTCGTTGGTTTCCTATCTATCCTTCGTCAACTAACCACCTTTCTATCTTTGTCACCCCTCCCCCTATTACTCTTTTCTTTCTCTTCAATAACTTGTCGATCGAACATTGCGTAATATTATATATTCCTTCTTTTTTGCATTTTCTTAACTCACTTTTCGTCACTCTGTTTTCCTATCTCATTTTATTCTTTTGACATGGATATGTCTTACGGCTGGGGGGTCAGTCGGAAAGTTCAACACGGAAATTGTTCTTATGACGCGACGCTCATGACGCCTGTGACGCGACGCGAAGGATTCTTATGACGCGTGTGATCCACTCACCCTCTCTCTAAACATCACTCTGCGTTTGTGCACCACACACATATACGTACACACAGTTGCCCGCGCCCACTATCACTCACTCACCTCACTGTTTATTTCTCCATTGTTTTATTTATTTACCTATCTATCTACCAATCTCGTTTATTTTCTTTTATTCTCTTTTCTTTCTACATATTTTTTCGTTATCACGCGGCTCACTCTCTCACATTCTCCTACTCCCACTTTATCCATCTTTTTTTTCTCCGTAAATGGTTGGGTTAAATTGGATATTTTTTTAAATTATTCATTTAAGCACGTTTTGTTGTGATACACAATTACAAAAATTTATTCGTTTCACCTTTTTGTTAACTATTCTATTGAATTTATTCACAAAGCCCTTAATAATTATACCCACAAAAAACAGCAAATATTTACGAACGTTTGTATATTGATTCAACATAAGTTCCTCTTTGATGCGAGGAACGTGTATGTCATCAGATTAAGCTTTCACGTCAGCGCTTCTTAAAGTGTCCGTCTCTCCCCTTCATTGCAAATGGACAAGTGCAAACAAGTACAATGGACCAATGTTTGGGTGTATAAAGGAACGAGATGACGACCCTGGTGGAGAATTAATTGAGGCGAGATTGACCTATATCCCGGGATAGGGAAGAGTTAAAATTCCAACTATGAACAAGTTCCCGTTAGGCAGCGACCAACTTTGCCCAATGTAAACACATTTTAGGGACCAGAGGGCTGAAAGAAAAAGAACTAAAACAAGCCCATTCGAAGACCGGAACCTTCCGTGTACCTTTGAATTGGGTACGCCAGGAGTAATGTACCATAATGTATAGTTCTGGGCTCATTTCACTACTTTATTTTTATACTGGTACAATCCGTTTATAAAGATGTTAGCGTGTAAGGTTATTATGTTGGTTAATGATTTACAACGATCTACTATTAAGATGAAAATCATTTCTTAAAGACTCACTTCCTGTCTACTTGACAATAGCAAAATTCGTTCCCCTCCCAAGAAGCGTCTAGTTCTAGTTCTCACATTTCACATATCTGAATTAGGACGAGTCCTCTTCCTCATTAGTGCGAGAAATTTCGTTTCTTCCATTGTTTCTTTACACAATTAAATCGTATCCATCCAATTAGGCGAAATAATTAAAAGTGTAATATAGGATTAGTCTTTATTTAAGCTGGTCTGTAGGAAAACTAGCTGGTCGCCGATTTGGCTCAACACCAATTGGAACAATTCAAATTGCACCTTTCTTATTCAAAATGCATCGCGATTCCGTTGTTACGGCATTCTACTTCTACCGTACTCACTTCTACGTTACCCCAAAAACTTTTAAAGCTGATTAGGACCAAATTGGTTATGTAGTTTGTAGTATGACTTGAAAGTGTTGAATCGACTTGCCCCTCAACAGAAAGATCTGGTATGGGCGAGCAAGAACAATCAAACCATTTGGATTCACTACGCGTTGTTAAAGTATGTTTGCTAAAGGAAATTTACGGAAGCTATACTTTTCTCTCTAATGTTAATTTCTTTAAAACATTACGAAAACGTTTAACGTAGACGCGGAAAGGTTCATCTCTTAGTTGTTTTACTGACGAGTTCATCTACACAGAAAAATGTAGTCTTTAATAACAACAAGTATTATAAGAAAAATAAAATCGTATTTGTTATGCTAGTCTTAATTAATAAATTCGAATACAGGTTTTTAAATAATCACGGACGGTTCAAAATGAAATTCTAGTCAACAATTATGGGTTCATATTTACATTATTCGTGAAAGGCTCTAATGGTAGAATATCTATATACGCTGATGTACACTTGACCTAAGCTGTTGCAAAAAACATTAACGATATCGTTATAAATATTCGGCTGGAGGGACAAGAATGAGGCCTTTCTATTTGGGGTAGTTGTTGCCGAAGGGCAGGTGGCCCTCCTGACCCATTCCTTCTCGGCAGTCTGCGGTTTCATTTCTTCTTTAGGCTTTCAACAACTAAACAACAAAACCGACTTCCTCCGTGTTTAGAGGTTTTTTTAATCGGCCGTCTACGAAAACACGTTTCGTCCATTCGGAAAGACAAATCGACTGGTCGTCCGGTTTCGAAATCAGGAGCTGGGTCGTTCTATTTCCCGTGTTAGAATTCTAATTTATTTATTTTATTTTATGTATATATATATAAAACAGTTCTAAAAATTCTATCGGTTTTCATAAGCTTTAATGAATCCCTATAACTATTATTATGGAAGAAGAAAATAAATATCTAAAGAAACGATTACAAACAGTATATCGCTACCAATAATGTAGAGATCAGGGATACGGTACGGTAAAAACTAACAATAATACAAAATGCAAAAGAAAAAAGTAAATTGGAGCAATGGAATTTTATCAGTCTACTGGACGTCTGGATTATTAATGAAACTTACAAAATTATCTCAGGTTTCACTTTTTATGGAGTTTTTCCAAGCGAAGACGTAAAAACAATAATGATGTGACTTACATTTGATACAGCATAATTTAAATATTAAATATGAAACATAATAACTGCAGGCTGTAACAAATGCCATCAACTTCATTATTAGTTTTACTACTTCCCTTGATAAAATAGTGAAACTTGAGATAATAGAAATTTCAACGGATACAAAAAGCCGACGATAATTAATAAAGTATAAAAAATATACATCGTACATTGTAATAGAAACAAAAAAAACGGAGAGGTAAAAAAACTAATAATAACCTAAAATGAGCACGGTCAATAGGTGGACCCCAGAAAGTCCAAACCACAGAAGTATCATCCTAACCGGACTCTGAATCGGCCATACGCGGTTGACACTTTTTGACTTACTTTTGGACCAAAGCTCATGTATGTTTTAGTTATGCAAAGAAAATTTGCTCAATTTTTTTTGAGCATTCTTTATTTTTCAGCATGATCAATAAAGTGTTACTTGCAATTTAAACATCATAAGATTCAGGTTTAAATTATATAATTATATACTTAATTTAAAAAATGTATTTACATGATGGTTGCTCGATGTTTTCCACTCATTTGAAAGGTGTCATTCCTTGCCTCCCTGGAAGGAATGCCATGCGATATAGCAATTATTTTTTGTTATACAGTCTTATTACTGTGTAATATAAAAAATTTAATGACGGATCTATTCTCTGTTGTAGGGTTTCCTGAGAATGCATCTATAAGCGTAAATGTGTGTGAAGAACAAGAACGTCTGTGGTGGAAGATCAAGGATATCATTTTCAATTAAACGGTTATTGTATATTTAGTTGATTATTTCTGAAGGGTGATGAGCAGTTTTGAGTATTCCATCACCCTACTTGAGTGAATGGTAAGCAAATAGAACATAATATTTAAGAATTAGTGAATTCCCAATGCTTTCATGAATTCTAGTCCTTGATTTATTACCATTCATAGAAACACTTCTGTCCCGTATGCCATGCTTCCCAAACAACGGCGAATTTGTGGTAAACGGCTCTGGATTATACAGATTATACTTTTAATACTTACCAATATAATTATAGTTCTTTTGCTGAGAAAGTTCGAGATTCTTGGAGGGTTTGGTTTATACAGTTTTACCAGATCATTACCACCGACTCGGTATTGGTGTTTATCTGATATAACTGTAATTAATTGAGACTGGGCAGTTTGATGTAATATTTTATTGAAATGAGTACAAAACACAAAATCAAAAAAGATATCCTAGGAAACTGAATGAATTCTCAGTAGGTTGTACTTAAAGAAGAAAATCATAATGTCAAATACTACCGAGTTTCTTAAGTTAGTCGATTTGTGTGGGCAGCTTAACTATTTTCGAGGGCTGAAGAAAGTAGAGAAAGAATTCCTTGAGGCTTCACATTCAAGTAGATTGGATACTGGCCTAAACGTCAACCGTCCGTTAGTAAGACGTGGAATGATTTCAATTCTACAAAACAATTGAAATCTTAAGTTTAATTAAATATTATCATTACGAAGCGTGCAATTAATTTCAAATAATAAATATTCGTTGTTCTCTTGTTGTCACTACATCTTATACTTATTATTCCCGTTACACTTTGACATGCATTTAGTAGTAATTTTCTGTGAAATTCTTTTTTTTTTTATTATGGTCTTTCTTTTACTAATGAGATATTTACAATACAAGTGTGAAAAAAGGAGGGAATTAAGAACGATCAACCGCAATAAACATGTAGAAAATGTTAATTCAATGACCAGTGATGAGCTCGATGAGAATATCCGTGAAGAACTGCTTCTTTCCCTCGAAGAATGGGTTTTCAAACAGCTTATCCCGTTGTGCCCGCCTCTGTTTGATATGTTCTTAATTTAATTGGTTAGTTAATGATTCCACAATGTAAATCAGGAAATTAGATAAAAACATGCAATTTTACTTTAAAAGTAAAAAAATCTTAATTGATGTAAATCCACGTTAAATCTAGTAATAAAATGTTATTTCTCTCAAACTATTACATAAAATATAAAGTTATAAAAGTAAATGTATAAACATAGAATAAATATTTGCCTATGTACCAACCGAACATAGTTTTGATCGTCAATACGCATTCATGTACAAAATAATTAAATGAAGTCAAAATTCCCTAATAAGAATTCCAACTTAAAGAAAATATGGGAATTTGATAGCTAATCTAATTAACTACTAGTATTTATGCCTTGCTATAAATATGAAACACCGCTGGTATTTAGTTACAAAAAAAAAGATATACTAAAACAATGCACATTTGTGTTTAGTGGATCATAGTTAATGATAATTTGGAAATCGTGAGATGCGGTTGGTGTGACGTAGTTTAAAAAAAACATTGGCTTTATCGTGCCAACGTTTCGATCTTTAATCAGATCATCTTCATTTCGTGAGATTTATAGACATTATTTAAATTATACAAATAGGTGTATGATTTGAAAAAACTGAATTTATACAATGCAAAAAAGTTTAGATTCAATTTATTTGCACTCAATGTGTATGTTTTCTGTGTAGACGTGTCATTCATCTGTTGGGAATGCCAGTGAGATATTGATTTATGTTTTCTTTGGTGGATCAGACTTCTCAGTTTAAATATGTTTTTTCTGTCCAAAGGTAGATTGGGGGGAGACCAGGAAACAGACACATTTATTGTCTTGTCGAGCTTTCGGCAGAATATATCGCCTTCATCAGGACTCTGTATTAATAATTGAACATATATAAATTTGCAAATAAACAATTTCTAAAAATTCTTTAATTACTAACTCGAAAAAATCGTTATACTAAATGAATAGGTACATCTGTGGATAGCGTATAGCCGGTAGAACCCACCTTCGATAAACGAATAAATGTGTTTCTGTCTTCCTGGCCTCATCCCCAATCTACCTTTGGAAAGAAAAAACATATTTGAGATATTGATGTTTTATGTCTATATATGTTGGTTTTGAAGGGGGGAAGTCGGGAATGGAAATACATTTTTATACGAGATTCGGCTATTTGAGGTGAAAGAGCCGACAGTGGTACAAAATTGATAATGGTTCCTGATTGTCCTTTCAGGATTATATAGACGGAGATAATTAGGGAAAGGATAAAAATTAGAGTATGTAGAAATATTTGATGTGTGGAATGTTATGATAGTTTTACGTGTTGTTATATGTTTTGTGTGACGTGATGATGATATATGTATATTATCAATATTGAATTTGGTTAATGATATTAGCATAGCTGTGATTGAGTTTACATGTATTCTGTAATTGGTGCTGTATTTGTCTCTGGTGATGTAAACCATATCTAAAAAGTTACGTTTACGTTCCGTGTTTAATTGTTGAAGTCGAAATGACGTTGGTGTTCAAAATGCTGGATCCAGTGCTGTAGGATTTTGTTTGAGTTTTTTGCAGAAAGAGATATGTTGCTTTACTCTCTTACCCAGAAGTTGGGATGTAGGACCGGTGTAGGTTGCTGGACAATTCAAACAATTGACTTCGTAAATTACATCAGATTTATTTGTTATTAGTGTGGAATCTTTAAATTTGGAAAAAAGTGTGTACATTATTTTGTAGTTTTTGAAAGCTATTGTAAAGTTACCATTAGAGACAAATGTGAAATGCTGTGAATGAATGGCATGGATATGTATGTTGGTTTGTCTGTATTGATAGGTTTGAGTGGATGGTGTTAGTGTTGAGTTGTAGTTGTTCATTTTCCTGTTGATTATATGTTTAGGATCGTTATGTAGGATATGTTTGCATATCTATTTTGTTCTTTTGGTAAAATGATTCATAACTTAAGGTAATAATTATGTGCCATTGGCCGTGTTTATCATTGTATGAAGAGGATAGTGTGATGTAAAGTTGAGGTAGCGATCTGTGTTTCTTGGTTTTTGACACCAATCTCTGATTAATGTGCCCTCACGTTGTTTTATTATGAGTATGTCTAACAATGGTATTGTTTTGTTGTTTTCGAGTTCAAGTGTAAATTGGAGGCGTGGGTGGTAAATCCATCTAATGTAGTTCGAATTTCATCTGTGGGAACTGCAGTTAATATAATCTACATATTTAGAGAAGAAAGCCCTGAAGATGATCTCAGTAAAGATCGAAACGTTGGTACGATAAAGAAAATGATTTTCTAAAACCTACGTCGAACCAAACCGCATCTCCCCATCTCCCAATTAATAATGTACATTATTCACACGCTGGAGATGGTGTAGGTTGAAAAAAGGAAATTATGATCTAATGTTAATTATTTTATGTTAGTAAAATTCAAAGAGTAATCACCTAGTTCGGGTTTTGGTAATCCGGGAGCCAATCTCGGTTTTAACCGCCCAGCCTCCGAAGTTCGGATCCAGGGGTTGTCAACAGGTAATTCATTTCACCCTTAAGGCATGCATTTTTAAACTTACACACACACACACTCACTTTTATACCTACTGTAAACATACCGCTTACACATGTAGGGGCTGGAACATTCGATATTCCTCAATCACATATTTAATAACTAATCTATTTGAGGTTAATGTGGCGCTCAATACTCTACCATCGTCCCTTTCACACTACCTCCTCATGCTAATAAATACCTCTCCTATAAAAATTTGAACAGGGGGCGAAAATACTCACTGCCGTGCTCGAAGACAATTTCAATATCAAATCAATTACCTACACGCTTTCCACATGTAGGCAAGGAATCGGTTCAACCACACTGCACATTTTCTCTAATAAATACATTCACTCTCAATAAAGGGACCCAAAAGAATCCTATACAATAAAATAACCTGTTTCCTGTAAATCTCAGAATAGAGAATCAAATACTCCCTGCCGTGCTCACTCACAAGTCTAATATTAGGACGCATCCCTACACGCTCTCTATATGGAACCAAGGAGTGACATCCTTTTAGTTGCGAGTGCTACATTAAAATCGTACTTTTATACTTTTGTTTTAACTACTATTTATTAATTATTGAAATAGAATGATTTTTTAAAATGAAAATTAAACTCGTAATTTCATCGTTTTGTCTTTCGGGCGCGATTTGGCTTTGAAATTTTCTGATAAAATCAATTGGAGCTTGACATTGACTTCACTGTATCAACACGCTTATAAAAAATGTTCGGGAAGTGTCAGACGATTACGTACGATTTGAGAACTGCGAGATATTTTTAAACGAACACCTAACTCGTTTCCCGGTAATGAAACCTCTTCCCGGATTCTTGCAGTTGGTGTCAATTGCACGTGTGGCTTGTAATTGGTGGGTAATTTAGACAAAACTGGATTACACGAATGGGTCAAATAATCCGAGGAACCGGAAAATAACGCCTTTGACACGGAATTCCAGGTGAAGATGGTCGTGACAGGAAACGTCGCTCGGAGAAAGTCAGGCGATAATTAATATAAGGCCACATTTAATCAATCCTGCCAGCTTCAAGGGGAAAAAACGAATAACAACACTAAACTGATACAGAATAATAAATTCGAAGTTATAATTAAACCCGTTTTTTAAGAGCAAGATAAATGTCAGTGTATTCATTTTAAAACCACGTTTAGACGCATGTTGGTTTTCAATTAACATAAATTTTCATTTTACCAAAATTATAACTTTCTTAAAAGTTACACAAACAATATTGCTGTGTATGTCTGCGTGATAAGTATATGTCAGATTCTTCTTTGCCGGATAGTCGTCAGGCAATAAGAAATGTGAGGAGAAGATTCTTTACATTTATGCAAATTTTGCATGATCCAGCTGCGAACGATTTAAACGAAATTCAAATCACAACCATTGTAGCCACTTATTGTCCTTACGAACTGAAAGATAGAATATGAAAAAAAAAATTATCATTGGACGATTGCCTCCGAGTTTAAACAACTAGAAAAAGGCGCGTATTTTTTTCATATTTTCATGGTTAATTTGACGTTGACCGTAATGTTTGCAACTACATCGGTTAATACACTATACTACAACCCTCCCCAGATCTTTGAAATATTAACTTTTCGTTGTGAAAGTAAAACACGAGAAGCGAAAGAACATGTTCTCCTAAATCCACGCAGATGTTAACAGGAGTGTTGCTCAAGTGCTATCATTTTCAAACTGTTACATTAAACAAAAGATACAGAAAAGAGGACATGACAAAGAGGTACTCACAACCGTCATAAAAAGGGAATAAAAAGAGAGAGCCCCTCGTAAACCGACCAGGGTAGAAGGGCGAATTGAATTATTTAAAGGGATTTGATAGAATTAAGGAGATGATACAATAAAAAAATCATGGTGTTGACAACCGGGTAATCATGAACGGTTTAGTTCCTAAAAGAAAATAATGAAAACTTTTCTCGATTTGTTTTTATGAACATAAACGATGTTTTTTGCTCCTATACGTCTTTCTCTTCTACTCTGCTTCTTTCACACTCTCTCCCTCTCCCTCTCTTCCCCTCAGTTCTTTCACTTACTCGATCTGTTTTTCTGCCACTGTCGGTATGAATGTATCTCTCTCTTTCTGCCTGTCTGTCTGTCTCTGTCTCTGTCTCTGTCTCT
>CM077103.1:6285976-6301961 GCA_039619505.1 Cimex hemipterus | reverse complement strand
GCATACCGTCGTATTCGAGGAAGATCAATGGGTCCCGGCTGTCCATTCAAAAAGAAAGAAAAAACCATTACTGACAAAAAGGGTTCTAAAACAGAATTTTTATCGGCGCTTAGTTCATAATTTATGCTTGGCCCGCCGTAGAATTTTCGACAAATCCGGTACTAAAATATGATACTGGGACGACGAATTAACGGAGAAAATGACCTTTTCGTGTAAATATAACGTTTCTCCCCAGTGACGTGCCGGTTTATGATGCACTAGTGTTCATAGGGATAGCCGGCACAACATCACGTAAATTGGAAAGAAGTGCCGTTATAGTTTACTATGCAAACCCATATTTCGACCGGCCTCCGGCTAGTTATCCCCTTTTGATCTACGCCCAAGAGGATCAATGTGTTTTCCCCAGGGCCAAATGTAAAAGGATTTTTTGAAATTCGCTGTACGACGGTCCACTGCGATGTATGAAATAGTTTTTATTTACTAAAATTAGAAATGTGTGTTGATTAGTGACCGTTAATCGATAATTGATCTGGTGTGATGTAGGTTTCAGAAAAAACATTTTCTTTATCGTGCCAACGTTTCGATCTTTATTGAGATCATGTTCAGAGTCTGTGATTTATAAATATTATTTTCATTTAACAAATACATATAGGATGTGGAAAAAAGTGAATTTATACAATGCAACATTTTTCACCTCAAAGAATTCGACGCCTTACACAAAATGTCTTTACTATACAGACTTCCTCCCCACCCCCTTCAAAATCCAACGAATATAAACATAAAACAGCAATATCTCACTGGCATGAATGGCACATTTACACAGAAGACTAATACTTTGAGTGAGTAGAAATACTTTGATTGAATATTAAAAAAAATACATTTTGCATTGTATAAATTCATTTTTTTCCAAATCCTACGTGTATTTGTTAAATGTAAACAATGTATGTATATCCAAGGCCGTGAAGGTGATCTCAATGAAACGTTGGCACGATAAAGAAAATGTTTTTCTGAAACCTACATAACACCAGGCCGCATCTCACGATTTCTGAATAATTACTACAATTAGTTTATTAATAACTACTGGCACAGCATGCAAATTAAATCCATTTTTAAAATCTTTTCGCTTAAGACGTAGATAGAATTTTGCACAGATATGACAGAAACTATTTATTGTTGGATTAAAGGATGGAAGTAGACACATTGTTCCAAATAAATTCACAATCCCACAGGAAGCGGTAGACTATATAACGCCAAATGCACCGTGCAATTTCTTCATTTGGATTCAACAAAATTAAACGTTGCCAAGTTGAAACTCCTGCTGAGTCTGAGACACGCTGATATTTAACTTTCAAGGCGTCAGGGAGCAGAACCCGGCCGTGTTAAGAGCCTTTCTGACGGCATACATTGTAGTCAAACAAGTTTTTAAAATGTTTTCTTATTGACAAGCTTGCTTTTTCACCTTCTAATGCCTCACCAGCGTGGCAGATACCAAATTTCGACCGCGGGGGTCACACGTCTCCCATATTCCAGTAACGGCTTCGTCGACTGCTCACGAAATTCAACGGATTCCACGACTGATTAATATTGGGTAAAGCGTGATTTACTTGTCAGTCCGGCCTAGACGTGCCTTTAGATCTCCATCAAAAATAAGCAGCCTGAATGCAGCTTTCACTCCATTCGCTCAAATGTTCCGACCTTCACAGTAAAAAGGCACCAACAATTTATGATTTTTATACCAAATCGTTTTATTCTGTATAGCCAGCCCAAAACCGAACAGCTCTAGAGTACGATGGAGTTTGTAAAACAGGCCTTTTTAAATTATTTTCAAAAATTAGTACTAGTTGTGAATTTTAATGGCAGTGTGGATGCCTCCCAGACTCAACCTTCGGAATCAGGTCCTTATCCAAGTTGTACCTTAAGTTGCTTATCAAAAGACTTTATTTTCAATAAACCAGAGCATGCACAATAGACAACATCGAAAATCTCGTGGTATCTTCATCTATTTTCATTGTAGCTAAAATCTCATATACGATGGCGTATCACCCTGCTTCTCGTCCGATAGCATATCCAGGTAATTTTTGTAAAATGTAAAAAAAAGGTCTTTTTACTGAAAATAAATTGGAGAACAATCTCTGTGAATGAACGTTAATTGTATGTTTAACAATTGTATAGTTAAGTTCAAATTATGGAATTTAAAATAGAATTTGCCTAGGTAAACATTCCGTTTTTGTATTAACTCTGGAATGAAAATTGAAGTTAAAAACAAGGGAATATAAATAGGTTATAGTTTGACTATCCATGGCGAACCACCCATTTAATGAGTGACTTTCTCTCTGGAATTAAAACCGATACATCGTTTGAAACATTTTATGCCCAAAAACGTTTAAGGTAACAAATAAAAAAGGTACAGTTTATTAGCCACTTATCGTTAATGCTTATAGCCTTTTTAATACCAACCTGTTCACACAACTTTCTTCGTTATATCATAAGATCATATATATAAAGCTTGAAATTAAAACAAAAATTTGTCTATTGTCAGTGTTTCAAATACGAGTGTGGGTTGATGGTTTCAAAACGCCTCCGGCCCGAGTTTCTGTTCGTTTATCCTTCTGTTTTATTCTTTTTCTTACGACTACAGCTAAAGCAGGTCGGCTTAGTTTCATTTCGTGCCTATTATGACTCGGTGGAATTTTAATTTTTAAGAAAAGTAATTTATGGGTTATTTACTTTTTTCGTTCAGTATACTGGACTCGACGGTTGTAAAAAATACATTTAACGCTCGGAAAAGAGTACTCTGCGTTTTTCGGAGAGCAGGAGATAAAATGCCTTGTTTTATTAAGGTAATATCAAATCAAAGATCCTAATTCATAACCCATGTATTTACATATTTACTTTTTTAAATATTACACTGACATGTGTAGAGATTAGTGACCGTTAACCGATAATTATTCAGATATCGTGAGATGTGGTCTGATGTGATGTAGGTATCAGAAAAACCTTTTCTTTGTCGTGCCAACGTTTCGATCTTTTATTGAGATCATCTTCGGGGCCTGAGATTTACAAATATAGTTTACATTTAGAAAATATATATAGAATTTGGAGAAGTGAATTTATATCGTGCCGTATAAATTCACTTCTCCAAATCCACAGGTCTGTGGCAAAGACCTTGAAAGCGCACAGCTTAATAAACTAAATGTATTTAAGATTTTCCCTAATTACGTGCTCCGCTTGACCAATAGATATATTACAATTAATTAAGGTTTTAAATGAGATAAAAAAGTCAATGGCCCGAGCGGGATTCGAACCCACGATCTTCGGCTTGATACGCCGCTAATCTAGTACTTGAGCTATCTTGACTTTGATCCACTCGGAGACCAACTTCCCATCTCAACCGCACCTTTTGAATTTTCCCTCCTTTGACCTTAATTGGTCAAGGGGACCACGAAATTAGTGAATTTAATAATTCAAAATGAAGTATACTACACTAAAGCTCTCCGTGGCCATTTCCTTTGTCGTCGAGAATCCAATCCGAATACACAACATTTGAAAAATGACAAAAAGGAGGGAAAATTCAAAAGGTGCGGTTCAGATGGGAAGTTGGTGTCCGATTGGATTGAGGTCACGATAGCTCAAGTGGTAGAGCAGTAGCGTTTCAAGCCAAAGATCGTGAGTTCGAATCCGACTCATACCATTGACTTTTTTTAATCTCAATTAACAACCTTAATTAAATTTCTAAATATGATGATAGATTTATAACTGGAAAAAATTGAAGGAAAAAGACCATTTGTAAAAGGGCTTAGGTTGAGTATTTTAAATTGTTATTTTTAATTCATAACTTCAGAAACATCAGAACCAAAACAATCTTTTTGTTTTAAATTACGACATAATTTGTAAGTAAATAGTATGATCAATTTGTAAACTAGAAGTTTTGTAACTGGAACATCTTGAGGGAAAAAGACATTCCGTGAGGGTGAGCCATATGGTTGTATATTTCAAATGTTATGTTTATTTGATCGTAACTTTAGAAATGTTAGAACCTAAACAGATCTTTTCGTTTTGAAAATGGAAATAATTTGTAGCTAAATAGAATAATTTGAGGACTGGAACAATTTGAAAGAAGACAATCGGGAAGGACAATTTCTGAGCCAGAATAGGCCATTTAGTAAACATTATGGCATAAGTTGTAGCTAAATAAAATAATGTACGGTTTTCAATTGGATTGACTTGAAGCTAGACGTCAACTGAGAGTGACGACCTTACGTTTTAATATTTGAAATAGCCGAGTTAGGTCTAATCATTTGTAACTTGCGCAATTTCCAATCCAAAAGAGATCTTTTTGTCTCGAAGTAATTTTAATTTTTCGCTCAACAGAGTGAGCGATTTGTAACTGGAATTACTTGAAGGGAAAAGGTCATTCGTAAGGGAGCTCAAGTTGAAATATTTCAGATTGTTACTTATAATTTTCCTAACTTTAAAAATGGAAAAACCAACACAATATCATATACCTTTGAATTAAGATTTCATTTGCAACTAAATAGGATAATTTTAGATTTATAATAGGAAAATCATGAATGAAGATAATCGGGAAGGAAGAGCTTTAAGTTACATATTTCAAATCATTAAGTTATTCCTAACTTCAAAGATTAAGTCGAATTAGAACTTTTTGTTTTCAATTAATCTATTCTGTGGTTAAATAAATTGATGGTAGGTTTCCAGCTAGAACGGCTTGATGAAAGAAGACTATCTCGAAGGACCAAAGTGTTATGCATTGATAGTTGAACTTGTTGAGCTGTTCTTATCCTCAATCTCAGACCTTTTAGTCTTAAATGTGTAGACATAAAAAAACATTGCTGTAAAATAAAGCGATTTTTCGTTTGCAACTGGAACATCTTAAGGAAGAAAACATTTGAAAAGAGCGAGTTTCAGTTTGAATATTTGAAATCATTAAATTAGGTCCAGTTATTCGAATCGGACAATTTTTCGTAGTCAAAGCATATTTTGTACGTTTAAATTAAGCCATAATTTGTAGTTCAACAGGATAATTTTAGTTCAATACGAAAAGTAGTTTCTCCAAAGACTGCTCTGACTCGGAGAATTATAATTTTACCAGGTGTAGATATAAATTAATCAAGGCGGTTATTGGTGATCTCTAGAGCAAACACAACGTGGTAAATTGTAGGGAGTTAACGAAACGAAAGAAAGGCCGGGCCGTGGAAAACCTTTCCCATAAGGTCTTTGAAATTACAGGCTGACCGTCGGCGATCGAGGATAAATCTTACGGGTGGAGTCTAATTTCTCGTCGGACGACAGTGTAGGATGTCACGAAGTCCCGAGCCGTACATCACAGAGACTTGCGTAGGCTTTATGGGAATACTTTCTCTTCGAGAAGTCTCGGGGGACCGGAACGAGCACCGGGCCCGGAGAAAGAAAACAATCCTTTCTTCGGTAACAGGGTCAAGGTCGTGCGACCCGGCAAAGAGAACTCCTCTCCTCTTCCTCGCTCCATTGTTCTAATTAATACACCATTTTTCCGGTCTCACTCAGACATTTTTCATCCCACTTTTCTTAGTACAGTAAGTATGCAATTGTAAATTACATTATTGGGCTCTTTATGAATACAATAGCTGTTGTTTCAGTGGAAAAGGCTTTCATTCACACACTCATCTTTTGAATGTATGCCTTGGGAGGATTTGTTAACAACTGTTTATTCTATTTTGGTCAAACCGGGTAAGAAAATAAAAACAGCATAATACTCTTTGTAAGAGTGTCCTCGCAAATTTATGATATCTAACTCAACTTACCAATCTTTTTTTCTTGAGGAAATTTTTTCCTGATGATGATCTTTCAATTGCTCAGACAAGAAACCATTTCATCTTAATTTACTTTACTATTCAGATGACTCCACATGACAAAATATTCATTCTATTTTAAGAACATTTCACACTTAAGTTGTATATTTACGCTACATCAGGTTTTTTTTATAGAATTAATTTCAAATATGATAAAGCTATCTAAACAATTTAATTACAGAGAAAATTCAATTGACAGACCTTTTATTAATTTTATAAGAATTCTATAATATCCATATTATTACAAGTTACAACAAAAATTTAAGAAATGGTTAATTAATTATTTCTTCGGCATTTTATCAAACAACAAGCGATTACAGGGTTATAAGGTGGGTGAGGTAAAAAGGATTCTAGAACTCTTCTGTTCTAAAAAACGCCAATTCGTTTTAAGGGACTAAGCGATTGATAAGAACAAATATAGAAATGTAGTCTAGGCCACATCAAGGATATAACAGCTAGAATCCAATTTGTTTGTATCAAGTCTAAAGTTGTAAAATGAAGAATTCAAGCCATAATTCTACATTCTCGTAAACCTATACATGTTGGCCTTAGAAAAAATCTGGGCATTTGGTAAGAAAAAAAAAACAACATAAATAAATGTCAGAGTTATAAATAAGGTAAGTCAAAAATTCGTCTCGTTCATTTTCTACCTGCATTTGAAAGTCGTGATGCCAAGTTCGTTTGCAATTTTCACAAAATATCCATTGTTCTAACATCTTGCTTTCAACGCAAATACCAGCAATGAGGAAGTAATCGCCTTTCATGTATTATTTTGTGCGAAGGGTTTAATTTAATTTTAAATTCGAATTTCCTTTAAAAGGTGTTTATTTTGTAATAAGTACAATAATTCCCTCACTTGATCTAGATCCGGTAATCAAAGGCTTAGCCTTGTTAAACTTGTTATTTCTAATTTTAAGAGGACTGTACTTGAGTTTGAATAGTGTTAGGATAATTATGAGGCTTGTTTTAATCTCAGACTTACCTCAATGAAATTCAAGTTAACTTTTTCCTTATTTTTATCTAAGCTCTCGAACTGAAAACAGGGCATTTTTTCAGGGATTAAACGCTACAGTAACTTGATAATTGAAATGCGAAATATAAAGAGGATTTTTTTATTCTTTCACTCCTGTCCGCTGGTAATTGGCCGGCTGCATATCCCACGGCGAATGTGGGCCAGCCTATATTCGTTACTCGGCAATAGATGTTAGCTGTTTTATTGGCCGTAAAATACTTTTTCTCAAACTGACCGGGAGGCGGGCGCTCAAAAAGCGACTTTCACTAGGAACTGGAGCATGCTAGGGGGGTCCCGAAGGACATCTGGTATTTCGTGAAAAATCGTGGAATCAGATCGCCCGAGTTTCCTTTTCTTTCCATTGGCAATTGGCGGGATGCATTCTGTAAATGGTCGAGAAGGTAGCTTATTGGCTTTCTCTGCCATTCCTAGGGTAAACCACCTGGAAAAAGAGAATTCATTTGAGAAGATAATGCAGATGTAGAACGTCTTAGTTGTTAACATTGACTGGTGTGCTTTAGCAAAAGGTAACCAACCACTTTTCATTTAATGGAGAGACTATTCCTTAGTTAGACTAAGGCTAACACTTAGAGGGAAAGAACTTAAATATTGGCAATTGAACATCCCCATTCCTCTACTAAATCATTGTTTTTCGAATTAAATTCGTACTTTTCCACTGGTAAGATAGATAGATGGAGAAATGGAGAGTGTGTGTGTGTGTGTGAGAGAGAGAGAGAGAGAGAAAGAGAGAGAGAGAGAGAGAGAGAGAGAGAGAGAGAGAGAGAGAGAGAGAATTAAAATTAATATTTTTTATCGGCTCCTAGGGTCCCTTATCCGAATAATTTCCACAAAATTAATTGATTTCCAAAAAAATGCTTGCTTTATTAATTGTTAAAAATAACTAAGTAATACGAATTGCATTGCATACCTTTAAAAAACTGTTTCTATTGATTACCAGGCATAAATAAAAGTTAGCAACAATTGTTCAAAACTATCACAGTAGCCTCGCTGTTAGAAATTATTTAATTGAGTCCTAGGCATTAATGCTAATGAAATATATTTTGGATTTTTATTTGTAAATATTATTTTTCAGTGTAACATGAACTGTGGCAGGATCTTTAAGATTATAATTTATATAAAAATTAACAAATTGGATTAATTGATATCCAAGATAGCTGCGGTTAATCGTTCCCAGGATGGTCGCCTAATTCCAACCTGTTTTGGCAAGGATGTCAAAGAGATCATTTTTTCGCTTGGACACTTGAAACTGTTTGTCTCGGAGATCATGCGTCAGATATCCGGAACAGGAGGACGATCCGCGGCAATAAATTCTATCAAACGAGCCCAAATAAATCTACAAGACAGGTCCGTTATTAAGACAATTTGGCTGAGTGGTTGACATATCGATCTGTTTAAAGTAATTTCCAAAAACATAATTGATTAAATGAAACGAGAGAAATAAACGTTATTAAACGTTTCTTTTCTTGATTTTTGTATGAGACCGATCGATATCGACTGTTTCATCAAATAAGATATTAAATGCAAATCCGCACCTCTCTTATGCACATAAATTCGTTATGCCATTCTACAAATTCAGATTCCGCCCTCATAAATTTTGTGACTTTTGTTAATATTTTAACTTTTCAATTAATAAAAATATGCACAATGATCAGTTTTGGATAAAACGTCTTCAGTCTCGTTTCCTGAAATTTTGCTAACCGTTTTCATGTTTCGATGAACGTTGAAATGAAAAATCGAATATTGTCAAGCCAAAAAGCGAACGACTTTCTAAATGCTTACATTTGACTCAAAAGGACGAGTCAGAAAGCATTGATATTTAATAGACGGGCCGAACGGCATTCGCAGTGGTTAAGACATGTCGCAATTTGCATGACAATGTTGGCGAGGTAAAACGTGAACACTTTTTATATGGCTATAGAAAAACGTTCAAGCCATAACAACTATTTATTATTTTAAAAAATAACTTAAAATATTTACAGGCACAAAACTTTTGATGACACATTTTTTTGTTTTGTTGGGCCTAGGAGTTTTGCCGTCTTCAAATAGACCGGGTATAAAATTTTAAGTTTGAAAAATCACAAATAGAAGTTTACGCCTCCTGTATAAATAAACGGTAAATAATTATATTGAAATAAAAATTATTATAAAACTCTTTCTAAACAATTTTTCCAGAGATTTTAGAGTTTAAAACTTAAAAGTTTAATTTACTGTTGATGTTAATTTTAATGTTTTATTTTTGACTTGGCTCATTGACATTACAAACATTATTTTTAAAATGTATTTGGATGATGATAAAATAACTGAACTCTCAAAAAACTTTCGATAATTTAACATTTTCAATTAAAATTACTATCCTCTATTTTTCGTCCTCCCCTTGACCAATAGAACTACTATTTTCTTCTAAAAGAAGTTTCGCTCCAGGATCTAAAACGTTCCAAAAACCAAAGTAGAAAACCGGTAGCCAAGCCCATTTCAGCAGATCCGAGATTCAGCCGGGGGGGGGGGATTTTGAAACTGATTATCAATGGCCGAGCTGATTTTTAATGTACCTTATTTAATTTACATATGCCTTATTTCATACGGGAAGGGGTTATTTTTTCAAATTCCCTTTAAACACGCAGCCAATTACGAATAGTCTATTAATTAATCGCGGTTTTATCTAGCGGTTAAAAAAAGAAGAAAAAATCAATTAGGTTTGTTTGAGTTGTGTGAAGACTCAAGCCCGTTACGCTTCTAACCAAGGCAGTAGGTCTTCAGATCCTATCTTCATAATCACATCACCTATATACTCACTCCTCTGAATCAATTACAGAGCTCTAACCATTCAGAAGAATAAAAATAGAACAAATCACTGTAAGGACGCGGCAGCTATGCTTTCACGTTTTCAATTTTTTTTATTTTAAAGAGCGTCGGTGGCCGCAACCGTTTATTTTTAAAAAAATCATTTCTATATGTATATTCATATTTAACACACTTCTATAAACACAAACTCACTTTCTCTTTCTCTCTCTCTCTCTCTCTCTCTCTCTCTCTCTCTCTCCCTCTTTCTCTCTCTTCCCATCGTTGTCTTATCCTGTTGTTCTGTGTCTGCCTGTCTGACTCTCTCGTTTTCTCGGTCTGTATATTCCTGCCTCTGTCCGTTAGTCCGTTATATACATAATAGGCAGGAATATATATATCTTTTCTTATCTCTCACGTCTTGTTCTTCCCTCCATTTTGCTTTGACACTTCGATATAATATATCTGCTTAGTAAACCGTCAAATGATAGTTGATCTGAACAAAACCAAATTACACGGCTTAAAGGCATACCGTCGTATTCGAGGAAGATCAATGGGTCCCGGCTGTCCATTTAAAAAGAAAGAAAAAACCATTACTGACAAAAAGGGCTCTCTCTCTCTCTCTCTCTCTCTCTCTCTCTTTCTTTTCTTATCTTTGTAGGTTTCATGTCTATAATTTCTTTCATTCCCTCTCATTTTCTCTCTCCCTCTTCCATCTCTATTTCTTTGTCCTTGTGTGCTACACTATGTTTTTAATATACTGCGGCTTTTCTAATCACCGCGTTCTTTTCCTATGTCTTTTTATTCTTTTCTTTTAGTCTGTTTCTGTTTTATTCACTCGCTATCTATCTTTTTTCGTACTTTCTATACATGTTTATGTATTTCTTCTTATTTGTTTGCTATTATTTTGTTATAATAATTTAAGTTATTTGTTTAAGTTTGTTAAATAAGAGTTAATAACAAACCAAATATATAAATTTATTATTAACATTAATTATTGATCATTTATACAAGAAAATAATTGAACGATTTGCCAAGATTACAAGTTACCTAAAAAATGTATAAACAATAAGTGATAGCTTTTAATCTTGGCAAATCGTCCAATTATTTTCTTGTATAAAAGATCAATTAATTGTATAGGCTATATTTGATCATTCAAATATATTTAAAATTGTGTTTGAACATAATAAAAAAGGGAAGAGGAATAAATTAATAAATGTAGTGAAAATGAGAAACGGGAAACAAGTGGATATTACTTTTAATGCGAAAAACAAAAAGAGGAGCGAAAAACATTAAGAGCGAGAAGGGGAAAGGAAATAAAGTTCTTACCTTTTCGTGAGGAGAAATAAGTGGAAGATACCTGCGATCTGTTTCAGACCAGTTATAACAGGTGGTGGTGTTAATAAATGTTTGTGACCATTCGACTCTCGTACATTACAATGGATAATTGATTTTGACAGGGTGGATGACGAACTGTCAGTCGCCGGATAAACGATTGCTAGATCGTGCCACGAACACGATGAGCGTGATGTGACGTCTATATTCAACCGATAGCACCAGTAACAGAACTATGACAAATTAACTGTTATCTTTTCAGTTCTTTCGTAAATCAACGGTGTGATCAAATCACGCGATTGGATGACATTGGCAATGGGTTTTGATCTAATTCTGTTGGAAGACCTCACTGAATTATTCAACAGTCGGCTAGGAATTCGGTTAAGACAATTGAGTAATTGCCAAAAAGGTCATCAAGTCTGATTTCCGATTTCCGTGTTTTTACACGGTGCAATTTGATTTGTACAATGAACGTGTAAACAATGGTAACATTGTCACGAGGTGGTCATTAAAACAGAAAACGCACGTATAATACGATCCGAGATGCATTCAGGACCGTCGCAAAACTGCCCGGGGAAATTGTTCTTTGTTTGTAAATTAAAAAACAAAAAACAAACGCGTAATATAAAATGAGCCGAATAAAATCGATGTAAAATTAATGAAAAGATCATTGTACAGCTATGCTCTAATAAATAGGCCATGTTATTATGGATTAGTCTATTTTTATCCGTTATTTATACCTAAATACATTAAGAAACAAGTTGAGTTTTAAAGGCGTCATGATTTAAACTGCTTATCATAAGCTAATCTTTGGAATGTTTTTTAAATATAAAATATATGTCGAAATATAACATGATGAACCTTTCTGAAAAAAAGGAGTCGGAAATATTAAAAATAATGCCACTTTTCAGGCGATTTTATGATTGAGTTAGAATTTTTTCTATTTCCTCCAAATTTAAAAAATAAAATAATTATTAATCCTTTCGAAGTAGGAAGTTGATAAGTGTTAATTGGGAAGGTAGTCTCCGAGACGGAATATAAATAAAAGACGAGCCTTCAAAAAGCTGTTGTAAGACCATAAAAATATCAACATAAGACATGATTCGAAAATTTAAAAAACTACTAGAATCACATCTAAAATTTGGAATCACATGAAACCAGTTTCATTTTCCAATGGGTTTAAGAAATAAATATGAACAACTTGCATTTTTCTGCCTGAAAACCACCCTTCAACCTGCCCTGTTTTGTCGTTTTGTCATACATTTAAGTCAAATAGGAGTACAAAATTCCGCCATGAAGTCTAAACGTGTTGTGCTTTGTGGGAGTATATTGTCTTCAGTATCTTGCTAATTGATTAAAAAAATTTACAAAAAACGATTATTGTTCTCTAATATTACGGTATATGTAAACTTTTTTATAAGAAAAATCTTCAATTCAATATTGCTTTAATCCTAAATTCTTCAAGTTTTTTATAATATTTACTCAAAATAAACTGCTCATTGTTTTAAACCTTGAGATATGTGTAAATTGTGAAATGCTGCTAATAGACGATGAAGTAGAAGAATTGCCTGGAGGTGTATTTTTTACTGTTGTTATACAAAAGTGTACTTAAATTGAATAAAGATAAGCTTATTTTATTATCATTTAACATATAAACAGTAACAACTGAATTATAAAATGGTTATGTACGTTTCATCTTGCCATATGTGTTTGTAATTAAATCGTAGTCACCTGCTATTGATTTTAAGTGCAAACGAAAGTAAGTTAATGAACCAATTAATACGATTTGTTTGCAAATGAATATATTAGAGTGAGGAACAGAACAGTACTGTACTACTTAACATGGCTTTGGGTATGAAATTTCTGTTTCTGATCATTTTGCAAACGGGATCCGCTTACTACGATCGAGGCGGTATGGCACAGGTAACTACTGAGACCGACGAACTTGTAATCGTGCACAATTCTTTAATAAGGATATTGCACTGGGAAAATTCCACGTTGCACTGCGCAGGGGTGATCACATCCCGACTTTTTCTAATGACGAGTTGTTCCTGTATCGGTTTCATATCGGATAACAAAATGGTGGTGCTGCTGAAGGAGTCGAGGTTCTACATAAGCCGTGGTTCTCAGTCGGATTTCGCTGGCAGCTGCGAGAAGTTTTTACCTTATGACCTGTGCGGTGCGGGATACAAAGAAGGAATCTACGCTTACGACCTGGCCGCCATACGGCTCGACAACCCGTTTATCTTCGACGAATTGGCCAGGCCGATTAAGTCTCCAGAATTCCGCTACAGGGACCTGAAGATTGTCTTTGAAGACATGGTAGAAAACAACACCCTATGTGATGTCTACGCCTGGGATTTCAACACGTCACAGTACATATCGCCTCCTGTCAACTCACCTCTACTTTCTGGCAGGCTGTGCCAGCAGGAATACTGCTCTGGTCAGGCGTCGAATGACTGTCCAAAGTTTTTCGTGGAAAACGACATCAGATGTCTCAAATCGCCTAAAAACTACTCTGAAATTGATGGTGTTCAGTTCCGAGGTAGTCCCGTCATCTGCAACGGCACACTATGGGGTATATCGAGCGTATCGGTGAAGAGTCTGGTAGTGTTCACTTCTTTAGATAATACTTATGATTTTTATAACTCGTTGATTATTCTATCCAGTGCTATAAACCTTCTTCCCGTTAAGTTTGTCTTGATTCTTTCATGCGTTTTATATTTTACGATAACACATGGTATTAATAAAATCATTGACTAGAATATAATTGTATTATTATGTTTCACAAAACTATTCGATTTCACTCAAAACTAGTTCAACCGCCATTCGAACGAAGAAATGCTTCCTGAGAATGAAATTGTCAATCCAGTCAAATACAACAACAAACTAAATACAGCTATCGAGAAAAAGTGGCCTACATCAGTGAATAGAAACAAAGTCGTTTTCCTCCTCAACAACGCAAGACTTCATATTTCGACGGTGACGCGGCATATTTTTTGGGTCAACACCTCCATTCTTTTCTTTCACGAGCCACTGCGTGTCAGGTTTACACCTCTTCTTCCTGTTCGAATAGCTACTTTTCTGAATTGTTTATTAATTATATTTAACCTATGGGATCATCTATATTGCGTATCTGAATTATCAGTACTAGTGATAATACTGGCAAATATAGTTTGGTTTCTATTCTTCCATTCATTTTTTTTTTCCTGGTAATTTTGCTAACAATTGCTTAATTTTTTACGTAGCTCATTCAATTGTTTTAACTGGTATCTTTTTGACACTTGAAGTTTCTTGTTTTTGGGTAAGGGATGAATTGTTTTAATTTTGGAGAAATATACGAAGAGAATCCCTGCAACGATGTATAAATATTAAGATTACCATCACTTAATAGACTAATAGATTAATGAATAAATCTCTAATTAATGAAGTCAAAATTTAAAAAAATTCTGAATGTTCAGAATTCACTTTGTTGTAAAGCCCTACCTTATTGATAAAATAAGGAGGGAAAATTCAAAAGGTGGGATTGAGATGGGAAATTAAGGGTCCCAGTGGATCGAGGTCACGATAGCTCAAGTGGAATGATCAGCGGCTTATCAAGCGGAATCCCGATAGTGCTATAGACTTTTTTATCTCAACTAAAAACCTTAATTAATTGTAAGATATTAATTGGTCAAGCGGACCCCGTCACTTGTGAGCGTAAACACATTACGAACTCGTTTAACTTTGTAGTGTTACTAGCCCTTTCACACCCTTTAAAATTATTTATTATTGTAGGTGAAACAATAAACTTGAACAAAACATTAGTTATTAATTTCATTGTCTTAAAAGGATGATTTTAAGGCGAGAGGATTTCACCCAGGCAGATGCTTTCGCCGTCGAAGGTCGTAACGCCTGTTAGGAAGGCGAAGTCGGGTTTGTGGCGCTCTTTGCCTGTCTTTTGTCCAAACATCGGTTTGAACCACCAGAAGTTTCAATTTGAGGGAGAGGTCGATCACAATATGAGACGGCTAGAGACGATTCTTTTAATGCTCTTATCGCATTATGGAACCATCATTTAACGTCTTCCATTATAGACAGTCAATTGCAAACGGTCAGTAAAGAAAGCTAAGCTCCAAAACCGTCATCAGACGGCTTCCTGAGTAATAGCCTAACCCTACACATCCAGCATCAGGTTCTTTATTATTGTAGAGGTGTCCAAATCCCTATTCGTTCATTAACATCAAGCCTCACCGGGAGAGAAGCTGATAGAGTCGATATCGGCGATCTTCCTCATCACTTCGCGATCGACCTTGATCTTCCCTTTCCCAGAGACTGGCCCACATTGAACATGTGGCACACTTTCCCCGGCCCCTCGCATACCGCCGCCACCTATCGCCACCCTTGTATTTAACACTTCTGCCAGCATGTCAATTGTATTACTGAGGAATAAGAACGATGGATGGTGCTGATTAGTCAAGCCGTGGAGATATCTGTCATTGTCAGTGTACTTTTTTTTAAAGCGATTCTTCCAACTATAGCAGATAACGTCATTATAACATCATTAAGCTTGATTTGTGTGTCGCGTTTTCAATTTCTTTTGAAGACAATTGATCTAGACCAAATTTTAACTATATAAAAAATAAAAAGTAAGGCAATTCCTATCATAAAGAAGGACAACCCGTTTAATTTCGTGAACGAAGGAATAAAACCTTTTGACACTTGATAATCCTTTTTTTCAATTATATCAAATCTCAATGGGGTTTTTCTAGCCAAAATTCATATCAAAGTGAAACCTGAGCTAATTGAAATTTCAACCCATCAGCGTCATCTCACATTATTCTCAATTAAAAAGCTATACGGGATTAGAACCCACAGGGCAAATGGGATTCGGATAACCTAATCATTCAGACACCCCGGTATAAAATATGTCTCTATATCTAGAAATATAGATCCAGCTTCAAGAAATATATATATATATATATATACTCTTACATATATCTTCTTATAT
>CM077103.1:6248960-6285576 GCA_039619505.1 Cimex hemipterus | reverse complement strand
AAGAAATATATATATATATATATATATATATATATATATATATATATATATATTTAAATTGTTTAAATAATACGAAGCTTTGATTGCATTAGTATATATTAACAAAAGCACTATCAGGTGTACGTACTAAATTGTAAAAAAATAATCTAACCGCTATGACTCTACTCAACCTAGCGAATGTATATAAGATACGAAGAAAAATATGGTGCATATTGAAACCCTGATAGTAAATTGGTTATTAGTAAGTGCACAGATACACAACAGTAGTTTAAAGTAGATGTATAACAGACATTTTTGTTATCATTTATTTGTGTAAAGAACGGTAAAGTAAAAACTCATCGAAAACGAATCAGGTTATTCAAATATTACACAAATTAATTAAAAAAGCCTGACGTAAAAAATGTTTCAATACGACCAAATCAAGAATAAACAAACCTACACAATTTGAAAAAGGGAAATGTTTTCAAGAACAATCTCTTTGGGCTGTAAAGCGGATTTGAATGGATACTCCGCCGTTTCGGTGACACCGAAGGACACAATTTCGTAGATAAAAAAGGTGTCATGACTGGGACGTCGAGGTTAAAGATCAAGAGGAGGAGCGATCGCACTCCGAGGAGAAAGTCGTTCCTCATTTCACGTCGGATTCCATCCGCTATGTCAAATAAATTACCCCCTTCCAATATTCTTTAGGTTCCGATAGCGGTTCCATGAAAGGAATAAAGAAAGAAAGGCGAGCGAGTTAAACCATATTATCTTTATCCGATAGCGACTTCCGGTACATCCTTGAAATATTGGGATTTCGACCTGTAGCGTACTCAGACGGGTAAAAGAAATGATGCATGCAAATTGTATAGAAGGGGATTTTTCGGTTTCGACCGCATAACGGATAATCCACTAGGGTTAAGGTTAACATCAAGTCTCAAGGATGGCTCTGAAAAAAGATTATTTTATCGGTCATTCGTTGGCAAAAATATTACATTATCAATTATCATCATTATTGTTTGTTTATAAAGATAAATATAAATAAATATGATGTCAGATGCAAATCAAAGAACTCGATTTAAGCAAAATCGCTCTGTTAGTAGGTATTAGGTAGTAGGTACTCATCGGCTTCATTTCATAAGCTTAACATTCAACCAGCGAAAGCATGCTTCGTAACAGGGAAGAGCCCTGACTCGTTAGTTTTATACACCGATGGCACCAAACTTCCAAACGGTGCGGAGGTGCTTGCGGTGGATTCGAATTACAGACTCCTTACCCTCGATTTGCTCGTTTTTTTCCAACATAAACAATTCCTCTCAGAGGGAATCAAATTTATAGAAAGTCAAGTCCCAGAACGGGCAATTCTATGTTCTAACAGCCATAGTGTCCCCACTGCACTTGAAAACTCTAACTGTCCCCAAAAAATACCCGTTATCATAGAAATAAAACTATTACACCCCATAACTCTATATATTTCCCGCACTCCAATCTATCTGTGTGATGTGGATCTCTTGGCGTAAGAAGCTGCAGTCGCAGGGCAACCGCTTCAAGCAATATCATCTCTGGACATTCACTCTCATAACAGGCACATTAGAAAGAAGTGGCAAAAGAGTGCGAATAATCCAAACTTACCAAAGTACCAATATTACGCAGATATACAATCGTCCCTCCAATTAAAGCCGAGAAAACCGGCATTGTAAATTTTATCCCTTTCATTTTATTTCTAACCGGGTTTTAATTGGTTTTACAAGACTGTATGTCACAAACTTGAAGACTTTTTCCATTTCAATCATTTCCGAAATATTCTAAGCGCATATTTCTGAATGACCACACAAACCTGCGAGAAATATCAAAAGATTTTCCCGTTTCCACTGGTTTTCTTTCGAACATTTCAAACATATAGTAAAATTTAAATAATTTAATATTGACAATCTGCCAATTTGTACAAACTAAGGCGGGGAAAAAACTGATCAAATTGTTGATCTATGTTATAATAGCCTATTTAGTTATGCAATAGAAATTTGAATGTTCATTCTGACTTATCCAATGTGATGGATCTACGAAGAAAGATTAATTTCAAAAGAATATTAACGAGGGATGAAAATTGGATAGGTCATCATTAATCATTTCAATGGCGCCGCTTAACCAAAGAAATATCTAAAGACTAATGGAATAAATTCTTTTCAGTCAACGAAATTTCTTTAATATAAGATTACCAGTTAAACCTGCAAAATACCTCAGAAAATACCGACCTGCGATTGAATATAATCAACGTTATTTTTGATGTGCGAGAAAAAAAGTACCATTAAGTGAAACAATTTTTACCAAAAATGTTGCTATGGAATCAGTGAAGAAAATATTCAATTCAGTTTGGAGTATTTTATTTTTTTCTTGCATTCGAAACAATAAACCATCGTCTGAGTTGTGACACGATGGTGACTTGATCCATGCTTCTTGAGTAACCTCCAATATCTTAGATGTGATGGAAGGCCCAGTGGACAGTTGTTCTCAGAATGTTAAGCATCTTCCATCTACACTAGATCCTAGCCAAATCCATATCACTTAAAACCATTACTCAAACCAAGTTGAAACTTAAAAAATGGTACTATTTAAAAAAAATCCAACTTCCGGAACATTAGAAACAAGTTTTACAGAAAAATCAACAAAGAAGGGATTAACTATTGACAGAATTATTTGCAAAATCCAATTGTAATCTGTGTTTTAGTTCCCGCTAATCCTTTCCAACGGATCAAATATTGTTATTAGATAATCAATGAATGATCGTCTAAAAGATAATAATATTAATAGTGGCCACTTTTTTGCTCCTCCATGCTATAGTTTTAAGAAGAATCCTGATGTTTCTGATCAAAATATATGCGTTGACAATGGCTATAAATATAATGAAAAGATTATAAACCAGTAATTATGGATTGAAAAGTAGTTAAGGGCTGAACGTTTCAATCAACTTACTTCAATTAACTTAGAGACAGGTTGATTAATTAGTGGTTTATTATAATAAAAATTAGTAGGTTAAAAAAATTAATCGAACCCATTGTACCTGTCAAAAAGTTGAAAATAACAAACCAAAACTAGTCTTTTATAACCGATCACTTAATAGTGGACGGCCTCTGCCTTTTTTCGTCTTATTTGTCTCCCGAGGGCGGAAGTGATCTTAGTGACGTACTGGAAGAACTAGATCAAAGCAACCGGTTTCCGCGAGCACTGGGTCAAGCCAGGCCTCCAACGAAAATAAACTCGGCGTTATTAGCAAACCCAATAGCTTTCTCTGAGGTTGGCAAATACCAATTTTTTTAATTTTTTTTGACAAAAGGCCGGGATTTATACCGATAACCGGGTATAACACTTTAAGAACCGGGTTGGTCTCGCGCAAGTGAACCCCCCCTCCCAATGCTTAAAGTTTGTAATCATAAAAGTCAATTTTAAAGAATAAATGTTATTATTAATAATTCATATGTTACTTCTTTACATACCTTGAACATACTACAGTAAAATAAAATTGACCGTGATCGTGGTTGATGATCTATTGGATGGAACACTGTACATTTTCAAACTTGCTGCATTTTGTTTACGTTGTCTGTTCAGTTTCGGCACTTCTACAGTAGCATTGTACAAAATTTCCGCAAGCAGAAAGAATTTCGATATTGACATTAGAAATTAATTTGAAAGGTATCAGAATATCCTACGTAGGGAAGCCGCAGTACATATTGTATGTTATAAAAATCCTAAAAAAAGTAAATAATTCTTCCCACGCGCAAAGGAAAGCAAAGTCCAGGAAATAGTAAATCGTATTCTCTGCATTCCTCAAGAGAAATAGTTTTTTCCCATTAATAGAGTTTTGCAGAGCCTGGAATAAATAAACATCTGTAGGGGTAGTGTCACGCTAGCGTCTCTGATCCTTGTTTGATTCGTCCCATTATCAATGTTTTTAAAATGGGTTGTTTAAATTGCGGTTTAGGAAGGAAGCGCAGATTAAAATGGGTCAGTCAACATTTGAAGCAAAAATATATCGCTCCGTCAAACACATACTGTTCTTAAATGCGTTAAATCATTTTAACTATTTCATATTATCTGCAATGTTTCGTGTCGTTGTGTGTGGGTTAATTGTGGCAAAAGAGTTTGGTATCCTCGGCGGTTGAATGACCGACCAGATGTCTGCGTCTTCAAAATCGAAAAATCCTGGTTCTGCAAACCACTTAGGACAACGCTTTCTCCTAAATCATCATAACTTTTCCAAGCAGTCTGTGCTTCGAGTTTTCCCTTTGCGGGGATAAAAACCATTGACCGTCAAAAATGCACTATTTTTCTCTCAATTAACTCGAACGAAACCGATGAATAAAAAGCAATAACTAATTTATTTTTTGTTCTTTGAATCTGAAATATCTAAATCAAAAATGTGTTGACCGCTTTCAGGCGTTTTCTATTACACTGTAATTACATCGTTGACGTTATCAAAATGTGCGTTCGGAGGTAAGTCGTCAAAAATCAACCTTAGTTACAGTGGAGAGCCAACACCGATGTGATGGATGCGACTCGGGTACTGTCAAATATTTACGTATAACAGCTAAAAGATAAAAGGATGTCACAAACAGCGATATGAAAGAAAATCCCCGAAGACGGAGTCTTCTTCTGAAGTTCCTTTCTTATAAGAAGTCGTGGTTTTTTAAGAAAATATGTCTTTCTCTTCTTCGTCCTATCGGGCAATATCTCATCTTTCGCAGGGCCTGTAAGCGATTAACAATTAAGTCCCGAAGACCCGAATCCCATTTTGACTAACTTTTCCCAGTCTTGCAGCAGGCTGACACGTGAGCTAACCCAGATAATGCTGACTTGACAAATGATAATTTCACTGACAAGTGATGAATCGAGGGATTTTCCTCTAAAAACTTTAAATGTTAATTTAAAATTTATTCATTCTTCCCAAACCCGAATTTGTGAAGTGTCGTTGAGCATTATTCTCTGGGCTTGATATTTTAGAAAAGTTTAAAAACAAAATGTGTCGATCGAGTTTGAACGGCTTTCATAAAATAGGTGAATTCTTTCATAATTAGCAGAAGGAAGGATGTTTATTTTAAAAATTGGCCTATTCCATGACTTTATCATTATAAATGGTTCTTAGCCCAAAGCGATAAGTTATAATAAATAGAATAAAATGAGTTCTATTTTTGAAAAAAAAAGATATTTAAATGATTCTTACTTTTGAATATATAGTAAAATTTTACTGTTCGTCTGCGGGATGATGAACCGATCATGGCCCGCCTATCCTCGTTGGGTTGGTCTGTGAAAAGCATTTCGGCATTTCGTTGGGCCTGTCTATAAAACGGACTTGACGTAAGAAAATCACACAGGCCCAACGCTAAGAAAAAAAGCGCAAAGTCGAAACTGTCTGACAGATCAATAACGCGTAGATGGTCAGACGAAAATGATCAGTAACGGCAAAATTACAGGTTCACACCTCGTAGACTCTCTCTCTCTCTCTCTCTATATATATATATATATATATATATATATATATCATTCCCCTTTACTTACCTGATTAACACAGTAGGAATAGCAAAGGTTTTTATGATGCGGTAATGCATTTACACTGTGGTAAGTTTGGGCTACTTAATTTCTTTGACAAACCGCAAAATTTTGATTTAATGAACGGACTAGTATGCGTGTAATGACTTCAAACACTCAGGATCGAGTGGACCGCAACCGGCATGAATAAACGTAAAAAAACCTATTAGACTTTTTTTTTTAACTTCTAAAGGACCTAAATAAATTAAACTGGTGCCAGAAAATAATCAACGAGCTTTTTGAAACTCGTAAACTCGGTTTATGAAGGTAGAAAGAAATATTTCAACGCTTTAAAGAAAGTAGTCGGCCGAGTTTGGTGGATTTCCCAGAGCATTAAATTAAAGAATTTTTTTCCCAGAGCGGCCTTACTTTAGCATTTATACATATATCACTTTAAGTTAACAATTTAAACACGGATATTACTGGTTTCACTGTATTTATTGTAATTGCAGATTCGCTTATAAGGGCGCGTGTCAAGATCTTTCTGATACCTCTTGATGACCCGTAGCATCGCTGGACCCAGCCGACCGATTCATTTGAGTGAAAACAGACCAGTTTGGCTTTCATTGTTTACTCGGCGTTCTACCTGACCCTATACGAGGGTGAAGGCCAGGTACAAATCATTAGGAGGAGATACAAATTAGACGGACCATCCCGCCCTTTTGAATTAAGGCGATGCATACCAATCTCATCACGACCGAAGGGTGGAAGGTCATCATCATGAGACCGAAACTACCTTGATTGTTTATCCCGATCTTCTTTCAATTCGGACATTACGGACATTCATAAATCTCCGCTGACCTTACATTAAAACGCATAATTGATTTTCTTTTAACCAATGAGAATTAACAATTCCTTATTTAACGACGAATTTGAAAAAAAAAATTCACTACTCGTAGAAAAATTCATACATTTGTATTAAAATTTCTGTTTTTTTTTTTTTTTACAATTTTTGCCGTTTGGAACTCTGGATGAATAAACAACCCTCGAAACCTTTAATTTAAAACAATTAAATAAATCTTTACAAGTCAAGATGTTTATTTCAAGTTATTTAAGAACTACCTAGCTATTTACCAACACTGCTTTTCAATTACATGATTACAGATAACAAGGTTTCTTCCGTTTTATGAACGGCGGATGATAGTTAACGTCCTCGAATACATGTTCTTAATGCCCGACTACGAAATAAGCATGTTTATATTTTTTAAATAAGTAGATGTTTAATTATTGCTATTATGACTGATGGTGAAAAGACATTATGTTCAATACAGGGTTATCCATTTCATGTACGGATGTTTTATTGTATTTTTATTTGATAGGTCATTTCTCTAATAAACAATAATGGCAGTTACGTTGTTTTTATACTTTTCAGATATGTCCTTTGTAAGTTGCTTTTGTATTATTTGCATAAAGTCTGTTGTTTTAATACACTTTTAAGCACGACAGTTTTTGAAAATTGTAATAATATTGGGTTGTCCGGAAAATAATGCAGGATTTTGGTATTAAACAAAAAAAAAGAAACTAGTTACTTTAAAGCAATGTTCTTTAATCAAAATAATTTCCCATACTCTCAATACATTTCTCCCAACGTGTTGGTAACTTATTAATTCCGTCTGAGTAGAATTCAGAATTTTTAGAATTGATAAAGTCAATAAATGCATTTTCCAGTTCCGTTTGATTTTTGAATATTATGTGTTGTAAGTAGTGGTCCAGGTGTCTAAAAAAATGGTAGTCAGTAGGCGAGAGGTCCGGAGAGTAGGGTGGGTGAGGCAAAGTTTCATAGCCAAGCTCCAATAATTTTTGTGACGTTACACGTGACACATGTGGTCGAGCGTTGTCATGCAACAAAATGGGCCCTTTCCGATTGACCAAAGAGGGCTTCATTACTGCCAATTTCTGATGCATGGTATTAATTTGGTTACAGTATGATTCAGCATTGATGGTTTCGCCAGGATTTAAGAAGCTGTAGTGTATTAAACCAAATGAAGCCCACCATGCCGTAACCTTTTAACTTTTCCAATCGCCTTGAGGTGGTCAGCGACGGTCGTTTTACTGACTTTGAGTTGCTCTGCAAGTTCTCGAACAGTTGTTTTGGGGTTTTCTTCCACCACTGATCGCAGAACATCATCATTAAGAGAGGAAGGCCTTCCACGACCTTCTTCATCTTCAAGGCTGAAATCTCCCTCCCGAAATTTTTTAAACCACCTTTGCACAGTGCACTCATTAACACAACCCTCGCCCCAGACTTGGTTAATGTTTCTAGCCGTTTGGGCTCCGCTTCGGCCGAGTTTAAACTCGTAAAAGAAAATCGTACGAAATTCTCGCTTTGACATTATAAGGATGACTGAATTATTTCCAAGTAGCGGAATGCTACAGAGGTAAACAAACAATATCATTTGGAAGAGGATTAATAAGTGTTGACATTCATACAAATGAGTAATCCTGTAAACGTAAACAGAATATTTTATATAGATTTTTTTTAATGAAAACTTAAAATCCTGCATTATTTTCCGGACAACCCAATAATAATAATATTTGTATGATTGCTCTTTGTTGAGGATTTAATTCATATGGATTGTGGTGAATATTGGAGGAAGTTGGCCAATATTGAAAAGGATTTCTTCTTCTTTTGACAATACGAAATAAATTTGTAGAAAATGAGAATAATAGAATAGCATGTATTCCATAACATTTCTATTATTTATTATAGTATTTATATTTGTATATTAAAAGAAAATGTATTTGATTTTATCAAAATAATATTTAAAAAGTTAATTTAAAAAAGAAGAAAGAAGAAATTTGTAAATTACTTGCATAATTTTAAGGAGCATGTAGCTTAATAAATAAATAAAATTATAAACAAATTTCAATATTTATGAAATCAGAGCGCTTAACAAACATGTGGGGGTGTATTTGTTTGGGTTCCTAGTCATGTTGGCATTTCTGGAAATGAAAAATCTGATCAAAGGCAAGGAACGGTGCAAACCATCCACAAAGAACAGATCAATTTCCTCTCCGCCCAGATGGTATATGTTAAAAACTTTATCAAACGAAAGTAGGCAGCAAGATGGAATGTCTGTAGAGATAGTAGGAAAGAAATTAGACCATTTGTGCATAAATGGCCAACTAAAAAATTTGAGAGAAAAGAATTTGTGATTCTCTCTAGATTGCGAATACGTCACATCAGGCTAATCCTTAATAAGCCTTTAATAGGCAACTATCTTCCTACTTGTCCGACAGTAAAACATATTCGGTCGTCTGTCGCACTTTGCAACCCTTTACAAGGGTTACTGGGTCCCCAGTGTTTCTCTCGAAGAGCTCAAATTTATTGGACTTTATAATGAGATTTAGGCCTTTTCCCAAATTGTTATACCATTGATTGAATGTTTGCCTGCTAATGTTTGAATGAAAGTCGTGCGTGCAAGATTTCTTTCTTTTCTCAGGAATTTTTGAGGCTGCCGCAGCGGAAAATTGAAAGGTAAGAAACTGCGCTATAATAAACTGCAATTCCCAAAAGAAAGATAGCTCCCAAAAAATAATAATAATAATTTAAAACATTTTAACAAAAAAGTATATATCATATTTGAATGAAATAATAAAAGGACAAGTATGAGCCTATACTCATGCTGAGACTGTCGCTACTACACCCCCCCCCCTACAGACTATACAATCTGACGCCATTATTATTATTATTATTACCCATACAAGCCTATGGGAAATGTTTAAATTATAGCACAAAATTCAAAATTTTAATTTACAAAACAGGAATAAATGTTATAAGTAAATTAAAGATGGGATTTTCGCATACATTTGGCGTCCCAAATTAAGAATTTTAAAAGGATAAATCAAAGCTTGGATGGCAATAGGATAAATTAGGTTACGAGTGAATGTTTGGAGTCAGAGTTTTATAGCACTCAGAAGAGATATAGCAAACCTAAAATAGAATTTTTGGATGTTAGGGCGTGAAATGACCTTAGCCGTTAAAACGCCCTTAAAAACTAATAATAATAATAATAATAATAATAAAATAATAATAATGGATGAGTGGAATTTGTACATACCGTTCGAATGTATTTATTAGCGAGAATGGAAGGAGGCCGGTAGGGTTAGAACCATCTTACCGACCTCCACTTTAGTGTAATATTAGGAAACTAGGTTTATTAGTATAAATGTGTAATATGAATGTGTGTCAAATACTTCAGTTTACCACATGTGAGGGGATATACAGAGAAATGCAAACAAAACACCGTAGGTCCGGTGAGTAGGCAGTCAAAAGAAGTTACCAGCAAAAAGTGAAGATTTTTCAAACGTGAGAAAGATATACGCGTGGTGCCGGCGATGACCGAAGCAGTTAGCCGCCGGCAAAAAAAAAAAAAAATAAATTAATTAATTAATTTAAAAAAAATAAAAATAAAATTAATTAATTAAAAAAAATAATAATAATCATCTTAAGATGGGATTTTTGCATACATCTGGCGTCCCAAATTAAGAATTTTAAAAGGATAAATTAAAGCTTTGGTTGGCAATAGGATAAATTAGTTTATGAGTGAAGGAATAATAAGGATAATAATAATAATAACTTCGATTTTCACTATTACCCACATACTATTATAAAACTTTGTCTACAATTCGTTCTCCAATTCAAAAAATACCAGAGAGTTTTGAGAAAGTGGTTTTTTGTCGGATCATAAAATAAGACGGTAGCTATTTTTGATGGTAAATTTAATGAAAATATCTGGTATTTGTAAACAAAACATGAATCAGGTAGTTGCAATACCTAGGCACATTCCATGTAATTTTGAAATTCCTTATTCTGCAAACCTCAAGAGAAATTAATTTTTTTTTTTTCATAATTATGAACAACGTTCCAGAGAAAACGGTTTTAACCGTGACCGGTGCAAACGGGTCTAGAATAAATGAAAATCTGAAGGGGCGAGGTCAGGCGAATACTCTTGGTGAGGTAGCACATCGGAAACAAGTAGTTCGATTTTTGGGGTAGTTTTACTGTAGCTCCATTCCCAGTAACATCTTATAAAACATGTATCGTTTACACTGTTATTAGGAAGGTTTCTCTGGTGAATCGAACGAGAAATCTGTATTTCGCTCCGACACAACTCAGATGCGTTGAAACGTTTTTTCAAATATATGAGAGGTTCTGTGATGTCTCATGTGTCAACATCAACAAAGCTCTGTACGCCTTCCAAACTTAATTTCCCCTTCTGAACTGAGCAAACCACTTACGCACAATTTCTTATCGTCTGAGCTGCCATTTTCTCTTTGCCGTAAAATACAACGACAACAGTAAATATCAAAAGTGCACCGTTTTTCCACTATTTTAAATTAGCCAAATATCTTGTAAAAATACGAGATCTTGAACGAAACTTACGAATAAAAACCGACCCTACACCTTCACATAGCCCTTTTCAGAGTGACTATACAATTATGACAAATAAACATTGCTTCTAAGGAAATGAGGGATAAAATTGACTTATTGAAAAACGCTCGGGTATTTTACAACCCAATACTTCGAAAACTTGAAATCAAGTTAGAAGAAAAATTTTAAATCTAAACAAAAATATATTTTCTAACTTTTTGTGTACATGCATAAAGAAAATAAAAATGCTGGGAAAAGAACATACATTTAGATCGTTTTGCGTCTGATGGAACATCTCATCGCATCCCGGCACTACTCAGTACATTATTACCTTTTTATTGCTTTTACCATTATTAATTTTACATTTAAATGTCAAGCATTAGGCTAATTTAGATGAAATCCCTCGTCCTTCATCTAGTTGTAGAGGAATTCGTTCTTTTTCTCAATGACTTATTCAGGGGGTAAATAGTATTTACTTAATTTTAAAAACATTAGTCAACATTAGTCTGATTGACCAAATTATCTCGTTCAATTAGTTATGCTTTGTATGTAAGGTCTTAGTTGAAATGAAAAAATTAGTTTTCACGAGCGGAATTCGAACTCACGACCTTCGGTTCAATACGCATTTGCCCTAACCATTTGAGCCATCTTGACTTCTTAATTTCAAAATTTATTCCGCACAAACTCGATTTTGTGAAGGTTGACTTGGAGCTTTATTCCCTGCAGCTTGGTATTGTAAAGAAAGCTAAAAATAAAAATGTATGGATCGATTTTACAAAATAACCGTAACTTTGAAATAAAATTAGTTTCTTGCCCCTCTTTGTTTATTTGCTTAAAAACTTTATTGCATTATATACATTTCTCTTCAGCTTGCAAGAGTTACAATAAAAATATCACGTGTACGCAGATTCATGCCCAGTCCTACAAAATAGAATTAATGAAATGCACTACACCTGACTATTTCTCTATGTATATTATGAATGCACCGTCACTTGTCAGCCAAGATTATCATCGGGAAAGTCATCATGATTTCTCTTATTCAGCTTCCATAGATTATGCGTCGGCGGCAGAGACTGGGCAAAATCAATAAAGATAGGATTCGGGTGTTAAGTCGCGTGTGGTCTAATATATGCCTGTTTCATCACTTCGACGACGTACTTCATGCCTAAGTCACGGTGATTAATCAATTCCGAATATACCAAAGCTGCGATTTTTTTCAATACAAATCTCTTTTATAATCCTTATTTTTATAATTATAATAATAATCTCCAATACATTCTGATAAACTAACACAAATAACGATAGGCATTTCAAAATAATATTTAATTTCGTTGCACTATACTAATTGTGAATAAATGTTATTTAATTCTTTAAATTAAAGTCTGGAATTCCTATTGAATTGGATATATTAAGCTATCCGCAAAAGATCTTTGAATGAACTAAACGTTTTCTTTATAATTTTCATCCCTGATTGATTTTAACACATAAGTTATCATTGTTTATTTTCGTTTCTTTTTTATTTAGATGTGCAATAGTAGACTGAAGTTGAATAATTGATAATGATTTACAATCTATTTTTGTTATTAAAGGTATTCTGTATGTCTATCTATCTATTTATTACCCAAAATAATTTTTTCTCATTGCTCTGTTCACAATGATAGTGATAAATAATAAAAGTAATTTTTTCTTGATTATTTTTTTGTTGTTATTGTTTTAGAATGAACCTTTAAACAACTTCAACGCTTTATTGTGGCGACCGGCAGATGTTTTTGTCGGTGTTCAAAGGAGCTGTAAGTAGATCAAGGTCTTGGGACTACTCGAAATAATGACTTCCTCAGGAAATAAGACGACGAGAAAGTAATTACGGTGAAAAACAAAAGCCCAACTGTCAATACCAAAATGATATGAAGAGAAGCCGAAATCTTGACGGACAAAACAACTTTTTTTAGGTAGAGAAAATATAGAGTGAAGTACAAAATCCAATATTGAACAAATAATCATAATCATCCTTAAATTTCATTGGATCTTCCAACAGAAGTAATTTAAAACCCATTAAAAAAGACACAAGGCAATATCTATAGCAACATTTCGCATGTGTAAATAAATATGAGTTAAAAATACTATGGTTTGCATTAGGTGATTAATTATCATAAACCAAAGCAGGGAATCAGTTAAATCATTATTCAGTAGGTATAATTTTTAACTGAAATTAGCGATTGTAGGCTAAGTATAGGACTTAAAGTTAACTCGAGCCACGGAGATTTGGATTTTGGATTAGGATTTATATAATCCTCTGTGCGAGTACGTACAAACATACAAACATGTGCCGAGATGAACATATTCGCTTCTCGTAGCCCACCGGCAATTCCAACTTTTGCTAATAACTAATTAATTGTCAGCGGACTCGAGAATCATCCGCCACGGGTGTTGGCGATACGGGAGCAGAACTCTGTCTTATCCGTCCAGCCTCCGAGGTTGGGCTCGACGGGGGTCTCAACAGCTAGGTCAATTCCCAACGCATGCAGATCCGAACCCGTACATACTCACGTTCATTCTTAAATACCTTCACTCCTTTTTACACACCATTCATTCAATTCGGGTGATGGAGGAATCCTCCTTTACACATATAACACAACTAACCTAATTGATGGTCAATGGGTACTCGATATTCCGCCATCGGCATTCTCGCTAGTAAATATATTCACTCTCAACTCAAAATGAGTATACACAGCTATTATTATTATTATAGAATTGAACAACCCCATTTCCTCCAAGAATCGGAAGAAAGGACCGCAATACGCTGTGTTCAAGCACAATTTTCAAATCTGGTAGTACAGTTCCTGTCCGCTCTCTATTTCTCATATTGATAATTTTAAAATAATAAAGCTGAAGCTGAGGTAATTTTCAACTATAGGTTTGCTTAAAAAGAATGAATACTTAGGGTGAAATGATCATTTTGTCTTACTAGACCAGTAATCATAAATAAATATATAAAATGACCAAAATTGAAACAGAAAGAAATTAATCTAATCCAGTTATTTCAATCTGAATCACTTTCCTCGCCTCAAAAAGAGAAAGAAATGAACGGGAAAGAGCCTGAGGAAAAGCTATTCCTCTTAAAAAGTCCCTGATGGACGCTTCTACAAATACAAAGGACAGGACAGTGAACGCGAACGTGGCAGCACGGAGCTACTTTCATCCGATCCACCACTTTTCCCTACGTGATACCCTAATATTCCGATGGATTCGGCAATGGAGACTGGTAGATGGAAAGGTGGCATTTTTTCTTCTTCTTTTAATCATCTGTATATCTCACACTAATCCAATGGCGAAGGAGAATGTTGTGAAGGGCTTTCTATCCGACGCGTAAAAACAGTGAACGTTAAGTGGGTTCTCTCTTGGTAAATTGAACCTTTTCGATAACACGTAATATACCTTTCTTTCGAATAAAACAACAATCTAAATTGACTTTATCGAAATCAACATAAATAGAGATTTCTGAACTTTCGTAGTTGGAAAAGATTTTTCATGTTGCAGTGATGTTATAATTAATGGTGGGAAATCGATAGTCAGATGATCAGGAAAAATTATCATATATAATTATATACAACCTAAATTTTACTATTTTTAAGGCAATTAATCATCTACGTAATATTGCAGGAGTATATAATTACGGCAGCCTGTGACAGTAAGGCATATGTTAAGATTTAAACAATTCAACTTCAGGGTAGCCCGTTTATATCCTTGACATTAAGTCCAAAAATTAATAAGAAACACATCTCTTGTAGATTAGAAGTCGCGACCTAATTAAACCAACCGGCGACCAAACGGAAATGTGATCATCACACCATAATATTCTCGATTTCATCAGGGATTCAAATATGATCAAGATTTGATGTCTCTTTCTCTCGTGATTTCATCGTGGATACGGATTCAAATGAAAGTTGAAAGTTTAACGGTTTCCGATATCAGTCACTCGCGGTCGAAGCTCAGGGCTGAACTCGGCTCATTAAGGACAGCGAATACTTTTGAGAAGAGGAAGAAAAAATCCTCGTGGTTGATTACTCAATTTAGAATGTATGACAGATGCTGTTAATCTAAACAAATCCATTACAAGCCTGTTTATTGTGGCAATCTTTTGCGGAAGATTCATCTTAATGTTCGGACTTACTTTCATCCAACATTCTCCCTTGGATGTACCCACGCCGATCAACCCGTCAGACTATTCGTATTGGGTATTTCAGTTTTAAGCTCGGTGGTGGTCAAAGTAAAATGCGGACACGGCAAGGGTACATTTTCACTGCTTGCGATGGATGTCTCGCGAGTAGAAGCAAGACAAAAATTGCTGTCATTAGTTTTGCATGCATGTTTACAGGCCTGTAATGCGATGCGATATTGATGTAACTGTTTTTTTAAATTCAGAACCCAACGAATTGAGCTCTTCCGAATTTATAGCCTGATGGTCAGGAAATAAGCGAATCGCACTGCAAACATTTGGTAAGTTTTTGCCCTTGGGCTTGACGATATACTTGTCAAGAGAGATCATTGTTGAATTCAAAACATCAGACATGAATAATAGCATAAGCGATTTGAACCTGCATTAAAAGCCTTATGTCTCAGACCAATAATTTTTAAACCAGCCTCTTGGTAGAGCACATATCCCCTGTGTAGTATTGGTTTCTATGAAAACTTTTTTAAACTCTCACACGAATTGACTTAAGTGTAATGAATTTTTTTATTTACAAATCGTATGATCTAGTGTTACAAGTGTTATCAATTTTAATTTAAAAATTGTTTTTACATAAAAGAAAGTATCCTATTGGCTTAAAAAAATTATTTCCACTCGCACGACGCAATTTATGTTTCAGTCGATAAGCCCTTGTAGTAGTACACGAATGGGTGGGTGTTGTCCGAGGCGTCGTGTGGGCAGAACGTAAAACGTTTACTTTCTTTCAATATCAAATGAAAACAAAATGCCGCTCGCTTTCACCCAATTCGTTTTCTGAACTTTACAAATGATAAATAAAGGGAAGTGTTATTTTTCGGTTTATAGAATATGCCAAACTTTTATTTTAATTTATTTATTTATTTGAAGGATAACTTCACAAGGTTTAAAATTATGTCAGCAGTAAAAAACATCCTGATGAAAAATTTATTCAGTTACAATTAATTATTCTTTTTTTATGCAAGATCTTGGTTGAGATGAAAAAGTTAACCTCACGAGCGGGATTCGAACCCACGACCTTCGGGTGAATGCGCCGCTGTATGGTATGGTATGGTGGGAAAGGATACCAGGAGGCAGGGTTTGTGTGCCCCAGGCACTGCAGCCTTCTGGCTTATTGTACCTTCCCAGTTCCTTGGTTTAATCAATAGACTCGATCCTTTTTCTCAGAAGTATCAAGTCATTGACAGTTATTGCTTCAATGTGGTTCTCTGAGTCGTTTTTACGCCGCTGTACTCACCACTTGAGCGATCATGACTTCGATCCACTCGAACTCCAGCTCCCCATCTCTTATACATAAATCACGCAGAGTTGTTGACCAAGATCCGACGGGTTAAATGCCTGGTTAGACTCGCACTCTATCACTAAAAAATCCCAGACTTAGTCGGCTCACGTGTTCTGCATAAATCCCTTGGTATTGTTTACAAACCCAAAGATTTTGGATTATTTAATCTCGGAGAGTGATTTGTTGATGTCCGCTCCTTCAAACATTTCAAATGTAAACCTACCATTCTTATTACATTCTGCGAGGTAGTGCATTGCCGTTTCTTCTTTTATTTAGCAAAACCGGCAAAAAGAATATGGTAGATTAACCATTACGGAGGGGTATCTTCTCAGAGAACAGGGGCCCGTCAGGATACAGATCAGCCTCCAAATAGAGAATAGTGATTTCGATTTTGCTAGTTTGATCAACAACCTACTTTGATTGTCTGTGTCTGGGGGTTCCCCATCTCAACCTACAATCTTTACAATTTTCCCCCTTTTTGCCATTTTTCGTAGGTTCGAATCCCGTTCATGTCGCTAATTATTTCATTAATTGAAATAAGTAATTTAGTCAATTAGACCACTAAATAAATGGATTAATTCGAAAGTTGTACCGGTTTCGTTTGATTTTCAAGAATAGCACAAAGCTATCAATTTTTACATCTTAAATCCAAAAATGATACCATAAAGTATTTAAAAAATCTATGGCGCCATGAGTTATAATTTTTTATTTTGGATGTAAGAATGGTTGAATTTGTGCTATCAATCGCAAATATATCGAAAAATCAGAATAACTCAGTTCAACCATTAAATTAATTTCAGAATATTAATATATTGTATCATTACACATATTATATAATATTTTGTATTTCACAATCACAAGACCATAATTTACCATAGTCAGTTTTATATGTGCGTTAGGGAACGTTGGATCATCTTCCTCTCCTATCCCTCAAGATGTTCCACAAGGCTGCACCCTGGGTCCACTGTTATAAACATACACTGTTACGCACTATTATATCCTTTCAAATCTGAGATTCCTATATATGATAATGACAATAGACTTTATTTTAAGCAAACTCCGATCTTGTCTTAGCCCACCGAAACCAACTTAATGTCTCATCCCTACTCCTTAATGCAGTGATTTACAACTAAACACCTCCATATCCAAAAGCATAAGGCAACTTATCTGTTACAATTTTAATCGTGTTTCGATCGAAAACATCGTCCAGTACCAGAACAGAACTGATTGGACATTAAGGTTCATCTATACCACCATGAAGTAACTGGATCGATCCCTTTAGTTGTTAAAAGAAAATTTTAATTTTTGTGTCTGGTTTCATCGGATAATCTAAAATTGTCGAGGATTTTACAATACGTAGAATTTTTGACTGAGCAGTTTGAATACTGAGTTTTGAGCATACTTCTTGTCAAGTAGTATGTGAATCTTGGTTTTAGTATGGAGCAGTGAAGGGAACTTCCGGGGGTCGGGAGTTATTTCTGAATATTTTTCGAAGTGACCTGTAGTGTGTCGTTTTCTGGAATCTCACTTTCAACCTAGCTGAATCAAAGGTAATGGTTAGAGGAGAAGTTAGGCTGCCAAGAACGAGCGCTGGTTTTTCCGAGTGGAAAGAGTCCAAGTGGTAAACCAATATAAATAAATATCTTGGTGGTCCCAAGGACTCCCAGACTCTCTCCTACCACACATTTAAAGAATAAGCTTCATTGGGGAAAGTTGTCTTGAATGGAATAGGGTATGATTTTTTTTTCTCCCTGAAGTTAATACCTGTTTTTTCTATATTTAAATTGTTTAATTTTTTGTAGATTATTGAGCATATACTACAGCATAGCGTATATTTTTGAACAGAAGTCTTCGACCTCGTGACACGAGTCCTCTTTACCGCCGGGTGTAGAGTTTCCGAAATATGATGAGAACAAAAGAGTTCAACGTATTTTTATTAGAAAGATTTTCTCATAGCCTGATTCCACACCAAACTATATGTTACATTGTCTATTAAGGCAGCAGTGGATAAGATTTTTCTTTTTGTTCTTATCTTGCACTTCTAGATTATTCTCAAGTTATTTAAAGGCTATGTTTCTCAAATCAGCACAATTAATCCTCTGGGGATTAGTAAACCTAATCGGTCTTGATTTTATCATTGGAATGCACAAACCCAAATATACCGAGAAACTTTGTGCATGCCAGGTGATCATCGTGAGCGTTATGAATCTCGTGCGCAACCCTCAAACAGGAATCTACGTTTTATGGGCCTAGACCACTCTAAGGCAGCTTTAACTTAATTTCAAGATGTTAGTTCTTTGAACAGCTACACAAACCTAGGTGCGAGCAACTCTCTGAGCCATTACAGCTTTGAATCTATCTAGGACATAGAGCGTATTACCGGTCTCAGCTGGTTGATCTCTTAAATATTTGATGTCGACAAATCGCAAGGTCTTTCGCTCTAAGGACGTCATGCCTGGCCATATAGATACGAATTCAATTACGATTAGTAAGAAAATCTTAAATATACATATATTCATATGCATACGCTTCATAAATTTTCAATATGTAATGTTCTTTCTTTGTTGTAAATAATATTTTCTATCTATCTATTGGGTTGTCCGGAAAATAATGCAGGATTTTGGTATTAAACAAAAACAAAAAGAAACTAGTTACTTTAAAGCAATGTTCTTTAATCAAAATAATTTCCCATACTCTCAATACATTTCTCCCAACGTGTTGGTAACTTATTAATTCCGTCTGAGTAGAATTCACAATTTTTAGAATTGATAAAGTCAATAAATGCATTTTCCAGTTCCGTTTGATTTTTGAATATTATGTGTTGTAAGTAGTGGTCCAGGTGTCTAAAAAAATGGTAGTCAGTAGGCGAGAGGTCCGGAGAGTAGGGTGGGTGAGGCAAAGTTTCATAGCCAAGCTCCAATAATTTTTGTGACGTTACACGTGACACATGTGGTCGAGCGTTGTCATGCAACAAAATGGGCCCTTTCCGATTGACCAAAGAGGGCTTCATTACTGCCAATTTCTGATGCATGGTATTAATTTGGTTACAGTATGATTCAGCATTGATGGTTTCGCCAGGATTTAAGAAGCTGTAGTGTATTAAACCAAATGAAGCCCACCATGCCGTAACCTTTTAACTTTTCCAATCGCCTTGAGGTGGTCAGCGACGGTCGTTTTACTGACTTTGAGTTGCTCTGCAAGTTCTCGAACAGTTGTTTTGGGGTTTTCTTCCACCACTGATCGCAGAACATCATCATTAAGAGAGGAAGGCCTTCCACGACCTTCTTCATCTTCAAGGCTGAAATCTCCCTCCCGAAATTTTTTAAACCACCTTTGCACAGTGCACTCATTAACACAACCCTCGCCCCAGACTTGGTTAATGTTTCTAGCCGTTTGGGCTCCGCTTCGGCCGAGTTTAAACTCGTAAAAGAAAATCGTACGAAATTCTCGCTTTGACATTATAAGGATGACTGAATTATTTCCAAGTAGCGGAATGCTACAGAGGTAAACAAACAATATCATTTGGAAGAGGATTAATAAGTGTTGACATTCATACAAATGAGTAATCCTGTAAACGTAAACAGAATATTTTATATAGATTTTTTTTAATGAAAACTTAAAATCCTGCATTATTTTCCGGACAACCCAATAGTATGGAGTTATAAAGTGGTATTTTGTTGGTGATCGTTGGTGATATGCACATATTCATAACCAACTACCGCCAGCCGGATATCCATCAATATCGTATACCACATCATAAATGTTCAATGTAGAAATGTTCAACTTAGAAAACCGGCTAGTAAAGTAAGGACAGTTATAGTCGGAGTGACACCCTTTGAGATGTAGGCAGAGCGTTTTGTTCTCATTGATACGACTTTCATTAATGCTGTATTGGTAAATATATAATAATATTGTAATATATTTATTTGTCAATGTTTGAAATATAGCAAAAAAAGCTTTTCTTTTCTGGTCAACATATTTTTTTCACAAATGTACGAGTGTTTTTATTTTTACGTTCAGTCCTTATTAAACAATTTATTTTTTTCAATTACCCTTATCTGTAAGTAATTAGTACTTATCTTCCGTGTTACTCGTAAATATTATCAACAAAATTACTTGTTTACATAACCAAGGAGCTGTTTTCCACGCTTTACTCAATTGAAAAATGGCAAAAATGAGAGAAAATTCGAGAGGTAGGTTGAAGTGGGAAGGTGGTGTCCGAGTGGATTAAAGTCACGACAGCTCAAGTGATAGAGCAATGGCGTTATTTAGCCGAAGGATGTGGGTTCGAATCCCGCTCGTGTCACTGGTTTTTTGTCGCAACCATTCCTCACATACAGATTAATTCATTGAAAGAAGTTATTTGGTCAATCAATCGGACCACGAAATCTAATGGCTTTACTCAATGTTACACAACAAACAGGCGTTTAATTCAGACCAATTAAAGTGACTGTTAGAAGAGAAGGTCAGTTTGTTCTTATTCTTCATTTTCTCGCTTAAACGGATAAGTTGTAGTATGTGCAGAGTGCTTAACCAACTTTTTAACTTAGACTAGCCTACTTTCATTTCCCCATGATAAAGGCTACAACAGAAAGTGGCAATCAACAATTTATTTTCCTCTACCTACTAAAATTTCTTTAATCTTATAGAAGGAGATTAACGTAACGATTTACCGCCTGGCAACAGTTTCTGATCCGCGTAACTAAGGGAACACCATTGGATAATGCCCATAGATTACATCAAATTCACAATCAGTATCGCTTTCGTTCAATCCATGTTAGAAAGTCAGTGAGAGGCGTCGGATAGAGTACCATGGTGGATCAACGTTGGCCCACATCTACCGTATAAGACGTCAATCATTCGCAAATCCAAATAAAGCAGAGAGCAGGTTTTATTTACTTGTCGGAAAACGTTAGCATTCGATCTTTGACTTCGCCATCAGACGGTCACGATCAAATGTAATACGTAAGTAACTAACACTTTTTGAATCACGACCTACACAAATACTGTTTATGTCCTTCACTTTTATATTTTTTTAACATTTTTAAAAACTCTTGTATACTACTCCAACACTGATATTTCAGGTTGCCACCCTTTAAAGTAAAATAACATTGGCCAAAACAGAATCTTGGTCAAATGGCGGACATTAGGAATATAACCATTGTCAGTCAAGAAGAAAACACCAGTGCTTTACCATGCGATGATAGTTTTGTTGTAGAATTAATTTATTGCATTTGACCAAAGTAAAGTATTTTGATGCTAATATTTATATGCTTTTGAACTGGACCCACAAATTATATTGCGGTTATCGGGAGTACGAGAGTTGGATTAGACTAGGAATTGCTAGGTTAGGTAGGGTCATGGTTGTTGTTGATGATGATGATGATGATGATAGATGGATACCAATAAGATAGGGGGTCCCAAAGCATTGCAACCTTCTGGCTTATTGTACATTCCTAGTTCTTTAGTTCTAGTAAGAAGTATTGGTCATTGACGGTCGTTGCAGCAATTCCATCCCCTGGTTTCTTTTTTAATCCCAGGTTGGCTGTTTCTTCCTCCTCCTTGCATAATCTGCAGAGGGATACATTTTGTGTAGATGTTTTCTCAGATGCCAGTGATCGGTTAATAGCCCTTCTCCGAGTCTCTTCTCTAATTTTAGCAGTGAGTTTGTCAGTATTGGTGAGGGTTGTTTTAGCATACGTTTACCGCATCTAGTGCCACTGAAGTACTTCCAATTCTCCTTTTTATTTTTTGGATCCATTCTGTGATGGAACTGTGACCGTTTTTGATATCCCAAGAATAGGTTCAGGGCCTAATAGGTATATTCTCTTTTGCCCATTGAGTCAACTTTGTCGTTACCCAAAATTCCTCTGCGTCCTGGAACACAAGCTATTGTTTCTCCCCAGGTTTAAGAGATTTTCCGTGCGAGAAGCATTCACTCACTAATAGCTGCTTAGTTATCCGATCTTATGAGGATAGTGTAACCCCTTTTAAGATTTTCTGAGAGGCAAGCCATGATGAATATTTCAGCTTGAAAGAAGCAGTTGGACATCCCTAATGAGTTTTAACGTTCTGGCTTGTACAAAAATATATGACCCAATTTGTTCATGTATTTTGGACCCATGTGTAGCCATATCATTTTATCTGATGACTGAAAATCTCATCTTCTGAATTCGTCTTATCCTTTGCAGTCTGTTGAATAATTATATAATATTGTAAAGAGAGTTTAAGTTTCGGGATTCTCTGAATTATTGATATGTACTCGAAGTGTTTAGTTCCCACCCAGTTCAATTGTTTCTGGAGCCTAAATGAACTTTTCCTCGCTGATCCTAGGTTTAGGATAGTTTCTCAACCTCCTCCCCGTTTCCATTGCCAACCTAGATTTGCCAGGTAGTTCGTTTCTGTTGAGATTTGGTTTACCATAGGGATAAGGGTTAAGGTTTGGGCTGATTGATTGATTGAAAGTTTCCAGGGTGTGTATACTGCGCCCTTCAAGAGCTATTGTATCCCCCGTTCTCTGCCTGAAGCACATCGGTGAGTCCTAATTCATCAAGAAACCTGATTAATAGGCCCGGTTTTATAGGTTGAAGCTCTTCTATGGTCTCATTGTACAACCCAAAACACTTCCTCCTGCGGGCTAATGTTGCTCCGCAGTTTGTTAGTAGACGTGTTGGTGTTTCTTCTACTTCTTTGCAGAATCTGTATGTGCCATCTTGAATAACTACAATTTTCTTTAGATGTCTATTTAATGTACAGTGTCTTGTTAGGATTCGCAGTCTATTCCTGCCTCCTTTTATACATTCTGTGATTTCTTTCTTTCCGAAATTGGTTAGAAGATTCTTGCATTGTTTATGTCCAATAAGTGAATTCCAGAGTTCCCTTAGTTTCTATTTGTCCTTCTGTCTGAGATAATCGTTAATAGTGTGGATTCCTATTCCACAGAAGGGTTCGGGTCCTGTCAGCGGTGTAGCTGCCCCTTCTCTTGCGAGGGTGTCCGCTTTCTCATTGCCTTCTACTCCCAAGTGTCCTGGGACCCAGCAGGGCTTACTTTATTCTGCGCACCTAATATGTTTAGTTTTGTTTTGCAGTTCAGCACCATTCTTGAGCTAATGATATTTGAGCTAACTGCTTTGATGGTTGCTTGGCTATCTGACATGATAGCTATATTCTTGTTTTTGTATCCTTTATTTAGGTTAAATTGGAAACATCTTTTTTCCCATGGGTTCCGAGTATTTGGTGCCTGGTCCAAATACTCCTGCTCCTGTACCTTCTTGTGTTCTGAAACCATATGTGTACCAAAGGATGGTGCCATTTGTAAAGGAATTATTTTATTTTCTTTACCATTCCTTTTTGGTGCTCAGATGTATTCGGAATTTTTGATTAAATTCGAACACCATGTTCATTTCATCCCTTGGAGCCATGAGTGATGGATGGTTTTTCCACAGTTTGTTGCTATCCCTCCATTTCAGTTCTATTCCTGTTGGAGGTTCCTCCCTAATGAGGTTGATTATGGTTTTCTGTGCTGTTCTTTCTACCATGTGATATACCTAATATCTTTTCCATACTAATTGTAGGACATGTTCTTATTGCTCTCACTATGCAGATGCATGCAAGTCTCTGTATTTTCGTGAGTTCTTTCTTTTTTGTTACTTGTTCTGCTTTCTCAGCCCAGGCAAGGTTTGGGCTAGGTTAGGTAAGAGTAATTACAAGGGAGTATTAGGTAACATATTGGACAATTAAATGTTTTCCGCTAAGCAGAAAATATACCAGTGCGAAGCGTGAACTATTTTTTTACTGTTTGAGCCTCTAATCATCTTCAATTCATTACTACTACTTCTGTTACTAAATTAGACAAGGAACTAAATATTTTATGTATATGAAGACATGATTTACGCCATCGATACTGAACAAAAGCATTTTTCATGTAAAATGAAAACGACACTTAAAAGGGCGTCTTTTCAGATAACATGATATTTCATCAAAATCAGCATCAACGGTATATGGCACAAGATGGTTCAGGATTGAAGTGTTGATGCAGTATAGCTTTACTCATAAATAATACTAATACTGATCAATTAAATTTTTGTAAATTTGAAACCGAAACAGTACTGATAAGCATACATGTAGTTCGTTTTCTCAGATTTCTATTGTTAAATTAAATGATTTATAGTTATATACTGTCTTTAATTTTAGAAATCACTAGAACTTAATAATGCTTTAAAACCAAGTTATGTCGATCCTTTTCGAGTAGAAAATGGTAATATCGATGTTCTTGACATTCTTTGAAAGAAGTTGGAGCTATTTGGATTTCAATTAACATTCAGGGCTGTGAATGCTCCTGACCCACCTTCCGGGCATTGTCGAAGAAAGAAACAGACGACACGATTTTAATTATTTCCACCCTGGTTTCGGGACGGTTTTAGGATTCAAAACATCCTTGAGAACTACTTTCTGAAAAACGGCCTTTTTGATCTGACATCAAAAGGATGAAAAACGTAATGGCTGCCATCATCATTTGAACGAAATTTAATTTTTGTAAATTAATTCCCTATACTATAAATATTTATTTACTACTATTAATACCAACATTCAGAAGACATCGAATATTCTTGTATCATAATGAATTTTATGAATTATGATAATAAATTTAATATCGTTAGTTTCTTTCCTTTTTTATCGTGATTAATAATTATAATAAAAGTCACAAAAATAACTCGATCGTTAATTCTAAATACCTATATTATTTTATAATCCTAATATAAAAACCAAGTCGATGGATATAATTATAACATTGAATTACACGCACAACAATAGCTGAAAACTACATTTAATAAAAATTAATTGTTTAATAAATAATATTAATTTTTAATATTTTTATTAAATAATATTAATTATTTTTGTAATATTTTAATTTTTTTATATCCCGTTGGAAGGATTGCTCGGACCCAGCGGTTCACAAAACAAATCTAAATTGACTTGAGATAATTATTTAATTTTCGACTCAACTCTTTTTAATTTAACAGATAATTGGTTATCCGTTAAATGAAGAAAAAAAATGCAAATGGTGTGTCACTACGCCTCAGCTAGAAAGTAAAAGTACGTCATCCGTTTCCTACACAAGACGATCAAGTCATTCTCGCTGTACAGAATGGTCGAGGAGCATTAACAATTTTCCGTCTTTCGATTACGCCTAAGCGATAATATGAGATAACGTAAAATGAAATATACAAGTCGTCGCGCCAAGGTAATTAGACACAAAAGAGCTTTTACTTCAAGTGTTTGTTTCAAGTGTTTAGAGCTTATTAACATATGGCGGCTATTAGAAAAGCGTTTAACAATAATTGACACAATGGCGCTTTCACCTTGAGCTTAAGAATTAACTTACGTGAACCATATCGAGAAATAACAGGGCTTTATTGACCACACAGAGAAGCGAATCGTTAGTGGAAGAACAATTCCGATAATAGAGACCTCTTATGGAAAATAGCGAAATTTTCATTATCGCCAATAAATAATGTTACCCTGTTTAAAACCGTTATCACTTGCTAAACATATCAAAGAATAACAAACGCTTAGAGAAATGTTTAAGCGTTCTAATTCATTTACACGTTCATGAAGGTGTCACCCGTATGTTACGATATGATTCATAACGACTAGAAAGAGAGAAAGTGCCGCAACATGCCCACATGAGACAAGGATAATTTAAGAGAATGTTGTGAAATCCGATCCGGGTAAAGCCATCGTTTAATGAACTTTGAAATCTATTTGCGAATTTGTTGCCATTCTTTAAAGCAAACAACAAGGACGATTTATTTTACCACAAGGCTTTGGTTGTTGCACAAGAACACAAACACTTTTGACAAACGTAAATTTATACATACTTATTTGTTAATAAACAACAATTTAATCATTTAATATTAATTTATCTTACCCTGCCACTGTCATTGTTTCGATATTTTCATTTTTACATTATTTCGTTGATGGTTAATTACTGTATATTTAAGTATCTAAAGATGAAGTAAACTTAAAAACAATCAACAAAATCAATCAATCAATCAATATGAAATCAAAGTTGAAAAAATAAAAATAATTAGGTATTATCATTGTAAGAGGTAAAAAAATTGTTCTAAGTTGCTTTTAATAAGAAGGAATCTTAAAAAACAAGGTCATACTCATCCTAATCCGTCATAAATTCTAAAATGTTAAAAATAATTGAAACAGCTAAAAAACGAAAAAGTTTAGAAAAATAAAAGATCTGAAATTAATTATTCGGAAATCGTGAGATGCAGTCTGATGTGATGTAGGTTTCAGAAAAGCATTTTCTTTATCGTACCAACGTTTCGATCTTTATGGAGATCATCATCAGGGCTCAAAGTGTTTGTTTTCTGCGTAATTGTGTCATTCTTGGGTGTCGTGTTGAGAGTGCCTGAGGGCAACAAAACAAACACTTTGAGCCCTGAAGATGATCTCAATAAAGATTGAAACGTTGCCGATAAAGGAAATGTTTTTCTGAAGCCTACATCACATAAGACTGCATCTCACAATTTATGAATAATCATCAACTAACGGCCACTAATCACCACAGATTTCTGAAATTAATTGAAGCTTTATTATGAAGATGTTATCATTTGGCTACACATAGTGAGTACACATAGGTATGCTATCCGCTTTTTCTCTAGCACGGCAGCGATTCTACCCTTCTTCAGATTTTTGGAGAAAACAAGGTGGTTTGGAATGAATTTATAAGTTAATAATAACTTCAAAATCAAAAAAGTGTAGTATGAGAAGGTCAATGGCGGCATATTGAGAACCCCATCGACCGTTAATAGGTTAATATGTGTACAGATAAGGTGCAATATACAGTACTCTACCACCCCAACTGAATGAATAATATGCAAATAGGAAAGAATCGATTTAAGAGTGAGTGAGGGTATGAATGGGTTTGGAGTTAGAAATAGAATACGTTGGAAAATGAAATGACCTAGCTGTTGGCCGCATCCAAATGCGGTGGCTGGACGGATAAGATCGAGGCCTGATCGCGGACTGTCCATACCCTGATAGGTGATTCCCGCAGCCTGTCAATAATTCACTGTATAGTACAAAAGCTTGAATTACCGGTGGACTTAAAGAAGTAATAGGCTCAGTACACGTCTATGCACATTTTCATGCATGTGCAGATATGAGCTTACAGAATATAAATATAAATTTAAATGATGAATTTGAAATAAAACATGGAATGAGAGTAGAAGTCAATGGCCCTGGGAAAACCTCTAGGCTTTACATCATCTACTTTTCTAATTGAACTCTATGACCAGAACAACCCCTCAGCCATCAATTCAAAGTTGATCTGGGAATGCGTAACATATTTCCAGCTTCTTGGAAAACATAATCGAGTTGAACCTGGTGAAAATCAACCAAAGAAGTTCCTCAACATCTCAACCAGGAAAACATTTACCTCTATAACAAGTAATACGGCTTTATATAGACCATTGTCCATAAACCTCAAAAATGGTAAAACTGAGACAGAAACTCAACTGATTCAATTATGGTGAGGCAGAAACATGGGATCATGTCCTTTCTGATAGACCGTAAACGGTATCCCCTCTGGAAATTAAAATACTATCCGGTGTGATCTAACACATTTAAGATCAATGCTATTTGCTTCAGCGGAGATGAATCCCATCAAATATTACCTGATATACAATTTTTGATAATATTCATTTTGTATTCGAATTCATGTTTCAGTCGATTTGTTAGCCGAACTCTGGCTGAAATCCTTTCATTACAAATATAGGTCTTTCATCTCGGGTTTCGGCCCGCATCGCGGTTATAACAAGACCATCGACCAATTTGATACATGACACCTTTAAGCTCACTAATATTTCATTAACCATTCTATGGTAATTGCAGTCCTAGATAAATGGAAACAATACGGATACGAGTGGGCACGGTTCATTCCTCCGTTTCGGGAGGCTGAGTAAGGATCGGACGTGGGGGTAGAGCACGGAATTCCTTTTGTTTGCTACAGTTACTTCACTTTCACCACTGTGGAGATCCTGGAGCACACTGAGTCACAGGGCACTCATCACTTTCACTGGCCAACCCATGATTCGAATATCAAAGTTCGAGTAAAGTCATTAGCTTCCGGCCGTTTCATTATTTAATTCTTTATCACGAGCTACAATGCTTGTCATTGGGAAATTCGTCTGTCTGAATAGTACCAACTGAAGACATGACAAGAATTAATGCAACTTTTCTCTAGTTGGTCACCTCAATGTGTCAATTTCTAAATTCACAACTGAATAGAACTTTCTACTTTTGTAATGAAATAATACGGTTTTGTTGGATCAATATTTGAGCAGCATGATATTAAATTATTAATATAAAAAAACATAAACGTACAAAACAGTACGTACAACCATCCTATCCAAAAGATAATCATATATAAGAACTTTATAATTTGTATACTTCTATATAAGTACATACTTAACTATATATTTAATTTTAACGTGTAATTTAAATAACTATTTATAAATTATATTTTAGTTTTAGTTTTTTGTGACTGCCGTTTAGATACTTACTACTAAAACTACTTTTTGCTAATCTATCCGTAGAAAAAAATTTAAAAATTCAGATTTTAAACAATATTTAATGATAAATGACAATGCTTAATTAATTCAAAACGATAAGAACAAGTTCGCCGCGCGTGTCTGATCAGTGCTAAGCAATTCTTTTCATCCAGAAATTCAAGTAGCTGGGTCCTGCTGAGCTTTCTGTGTTTCATATGGAGAAATCTAAATTCAGTGTGCAGACAGGCAAGAAATCATTTCAGAAAGTTTTGAGGTCAGACCGGGTGTCCGTCAAGGTTGTATGCTCAGTCCCCTATTGTTCTTGCTCTTTCTTGATGACCTGCCCGAAGCTCATGAAGGGGAGTCAGAGTGGGTACTGTAGTTGTTAAAGTCTTGATGTACGTATATGACGTTCTGTTTCGGCTGAAGAACGGGTTTCTCGACAGAACAACATCAATCTCGCGTTACTATGATCAATGGAACCTCACAGTGAAAGTAAAATAGTCCAAAATTATGGTTTCTAGAGGTGGTATTCGTAAAGGTGTTCGTCTCGCTGCTAATGATCGGTGGAAATTCAACGGCAGTCCCATAGAAGTAGTTAAGCAGTACAAACATCTGGGTATAACCCTCACCCCCGCACTTCTCAATGACTTGTCTTTTAATGGAGAGAACAGCAATAACTAAATTTGGTGCTAGTCGTTTCTGAAATGACTGTTTTAACAACCGAAATGTCTCTCCATCTCTTTAAAGCTATTTTGGCGCTCAATGGTGGGGGTTTCAACGGTTTGTGCTGGTAATAGATTTCAGCGTGTGTTAATTAAAAAGTTGTTTCGGCTACTCTCCATGACACCTAATTATATGTAAACAATCGAGATCTCGACTTCCCTCGTTAAAGTTTTCACCTTCGGCCTTCATGTTAAATACAGCCATAAAATTCTAAATTTACCTGATCGCCGCTTTTCTCGTATTACAGCTATGGAAGTTATAAAAAAATTGGTTTAAGCATTGGATTGATTTGGCGGAGAGATCTTGTGCTATTTCCATTCCAATTTCGAGAATAGGGACTAGTGGAGTGCTCGGTTGATGGTCATCCGTCAGAAGATGGACGGTTATCGGGCAAAGTGTGTGCGGTCGACTGGACAATCTAATCGTTTTTTACTATACAAGGATTTACAATACTCCCCCAAATTTATTAAACTTAAATGCACATAGTACTGAACTTTCAGCCATTGAGTTAAGTTGGTTTTTCAAGTAAAGATGTGAGTTGCTCTACCTTGACCACACTCCATGGCGAGAACGTGAGGTGTGCATCTGTGCATTGTGTAACCTCGGGGAGGGGAAGGATGCCGTCAATTTCTTGGCTTCCTTGAGATAATTGTTACTGTTTTACATAGGATTATAAACCAAAGAGACGGATCGAAGAAAAATATTTGCAAGTGTTAATATAGGAAATTCCCCTAGCGTTTGCGAAATCACAGAACCATCCAAAAAATTTTAATTTTACGAGGGTTCGCAACAGTAGAGGTCGTAAAACCTAGGGGTGCCGGTGTTTTTGGAAAAAAGCCCATTTGTAAGTATGTCGGATTCGAAGCAGGGCCGCTGGATGGACCGTTGCGGCCTTTCAGAGAAAAAATTACGATTGAATAAATGTGGCCGACACTTCCCCAAACTCGTAATGTAGGTTATATACACGTAACTATTTATTTTAAAAAACATTGGGTTGCATGTGTATAAAATTCATTCATATGTGAGGTAAGTACATCGATGACAAACCTTTTGTATGGTTAAAGTTTCACGCAACCAAACATAATAATGTCCTTAGATTAAAGAAACGATTGAAATAAAAAATGTTTTAGTTTGCTCACGTAAAACGGCAAATGAAGTAAAAATGTATGGCAAATATGTGTTGGTTTGATTCCCTTTTTGTAATGAAAGTATGTTTTTTTAAAGTGTGTTCAATACAAATACGTAGGGACGTATGTGGCTGCAACAGTTTAGGCTTTGACATGGCACTCGTCACTGTAAAGTAAAGGGTTCGAATCCACCGGCCCTTCATTCAAACCTGGCATACTTCAAATGGGCTTTTTTTCAAAAATACCGGCACTCTGAATAAAAATCCTCGTTAAGAAAATCTGTTTGTACCAAAGCCCATCACGGTTGCTTTTATCCACCAGGGCAATCCGTTTTCACCTTTTTAACGTGTACAAACTCCTCGCAAATTGAACATTAAACAGAGAAGGGTATCAAGGAAAAAGAATGACGATCATTCCATTCCAACTCCATTTATAACTGTCCACTTTCTAATGCAAAACACCAGGTATGAGAACCCACGACACGTTGTTTTTCCGTGGTATTTCCCACCGAGCTTCTGTCCCGGATTAGAATTTTCACTTTCTTTCCTACAAAGAGACAATCGAGGTGGAAATAATAAATTTATTCAATACTTTTCCGAATGAAGAAAGCCTGAAGGTCGATGACTGGAACTCCTTGTTTAATGAGCCCCTGTGATGACTTTAAGTAGGAAAAAAATTAGTTAATTGTTTTCCCGATATGTTCCATTAACATTATTAGCCGGTCATTTATGTCTTCTTAGGCTGTGCTTATGAAGTATAACATTGGCACGGAAATCTATAACAAGGTCCACTCGGATGTGCCATTAATATTAGTTCCGGTCAGGATTAAATACTTTATATAGTAATTAATATAAAAATAATCACAGGAGAAATAGAGTACAGTATAGAAATAGAGCTTGGGCAGAGAAACGTACCTCTGGGCCATAGTGTGAATCCCTCCTGTCGGCAGTCATGTCTGTTTAATTGGAAGTAAATTCATATTTTAAACTTTTAAAGCTTGATGAACAACTTCTTAGCTTATCCTCCACATTGTATAAGTTTTTAGAATTCTAAATAGTTAAACGTTATTATCATTATTTTCTCCTTTGTTAACAACTCCTCACCTACAATACTTTGTATAGGCTAAGCCCACCAAGTTATCCAGAAGGGATTCCAGAGACTTACAAGAGTGTATGGTTACTGTCAAAGAAAGGAGCATCGGTGATCGTGTGGAGGATTTTTGATTGAAGAGTTTTGACTCTGCTAAAGTTGGACTTTTTAGCAGTTTCGCCCAGGTCCAATCGATAAGCCCTGATAGAAGCCAGAAGAGCTGTGTATTTTTTGTTGTTTTTTATTTGCCTTGTACTTGTAGTTTAATCCTGTCAATTTAAGTCGCTTATGTGGATTCCATCGATATATTCTCTATAAAAAGTCCAAATTATTGGATGCCATAGGAGTAGAATTGGTTGAAAATAAACTGAAAGAAGTATTTTGCGTTTGAAGGTAAAGGACACATTAATTTATTTTAAGAGCATATTAATTTACGCAGGATTTTTATTTTCCATTTACGGGACCAAGGTTCTAAAGCAAGGAGCAGTTTTTGGAGGGATCAAACTGCAAGGAGAGGATCAAGACTTATGGTCAAAATAGGTGTATAGGAAAAAATATGTGAGTTTAAATGTTCTTTTCAAATGGGTTGAGATGTATGCACAGCTTGTCTTACTTCTTTCTTGTAATAATACATATACAATATCCTAACAACGAAGAAAATACCGGAGTTGCATGTATATTTTATATTTTATATTTTAACGCACACACACACAAGCAAGTGCCCATAAGTTCTTTACTAAACTTACAATATTTTAACATTTTACGTACAGTTCATAAATATATATTTTATTAAGTTTTAAGTACGTAGATTAATGTTACGATAAATCTCAAAATCTGTTGATGGCTGTTGTTTATCTGATTTAAAAATATAAAACATCATAAGCGATATTAGAAAGGCTGTAGAGATTTATATGCAATATTTAGGCTTTGATGTGGTTTTGTTGATCAGGGATGTGGTCAATTTTCCGTCTTTCAATGGTGATACCGTGCTCTTCTACTTTAGTTAGAGGTACTACGCTCCGTTCACGGGAAGTTTCGTACTAATCCTTTCAATCATCATAAGTTCTCAAATCCAAAACTCTCATTCCGACAGATTCCCTCAACCCCTCCTAGCCGACTGTAGGTACAATGGCCTTTTCAATCCTTTGATAGTGACAGTGACCGAATAATAGGGGAAAAAGTCTTAAATAACCAGACAATATTGTAATATCATTAGAGTACCGATGGGTACTTTCTCGATTTTTGTTTTTAATTTACTGTATAAAAGCATACATAATTACATAATGCAGGGATAGATTTACCGGTCCGCTCTATAGATCGTTACAGGGGTTAAATAATAAACAATGGGATACACAGTTTTAAAAGAGTAATCTTTACAGACGGGGTAGTTCATTAATTAGTCTTGAGAGACCATATGTCGAGCGATGAAAGCAGAAAGCGTTATGTGAATTCGAACTTCACTGATATGAACGCTTTGAATTGTCTCAAGCCGGTATCCGTCTCACGATTTAGAAACAGATGGGTTTTGAAAGATGGATTATTTAGGTAAACCGGAAAAGGCGATTGTCGTTTGTCGCTCTGTTACACTGGATGTGGCATAGACAATGGCCCTGTGGCTGCAATAGGAAATGCTGGATGACTGCAAAACTCACAACGATTCCTTATTTTAAGCAAACGACGCGGCATGTCATAATTGTAAGGATGAGGAGCTGCGGAACGATGAGCCTCTTGGTGAATTTCACCATTGTCACGGGTAAAGTGAGGTGATCGACACCAGGCTCAATTCAATTCAGTATTCATATCCTCAGTTTCCTTTACCTCTGTTCTCTAGAAGACTGACGTTTACAAAAAAAAAAAAAAAAAAAAAAAAAAAGAAACGGTAAGAAAAAGAAAAATAATTTTGTTAGCTGTCCATCCTCCTAATCGTAAAGGACTCTCCCTCAATCTGGTGACATAAACAGAAAATTCAGACTTTTTTATAGTTCTATGATTCGTATGAGGTGGCTACATATCCTTATGCCCAACGTCCATTCAAAAGGTACTTTACGCTCCTGCATGTACCGCTTGCTCCTGAACCATTCTGCTTTTGGCTTTTTATTAGCCTCCTTAACATTGATAGTAGTGGCTCCTCAGTTTTACATATTACTCAGTTTTACTCATATTCACTTGATTTACTTTTTCCCCGCTCATAAAGCTTGTTCTTTTTAAGCATTCAGCATAATATTATGTAAAAATCTCTCCTTTTGCTTTGTTATAATCATATACCAATTTGGGCTGAATTGTTTCACAAATTGAAAGAACTGCAAAATTTGTGGCGGTATATATCGGAAGTATTTATGGACCGGTGTAAACAAATTGATCGTCGATACTTTATTTATATACAGATTTTGCCATGGTATTGCTCCTCCACCATTAAAATATGTAGAGCTTAGCCCTTTTAGACCTGGAATGTACTTTAGACCATGGAATGACTTGTTAGAGAAGGCCACTCTATCTCCCAGAGTATTGAAACTTCCCAAGCGTAGAAACTACCGGATCCGCTCCGGCCGCGGTTTTTTGTGGAATTGCTAACCACACCCTGGAGGAAACTTCATAAGGTAAAAGCCTCCAATCGAGCTCACCCTACATCAGGGTGCAAAGCATACTCGAATGGGAGCAACCGATTTACTATCCATTTCCATCCGCTACTACTCACGCATTAGAGAGGGACCCTGTCAGCGTAATCATAACGTCCTCAACGCTTTACGGTTTGGTCCGATCCGCCGTATCTCGTGAGGCAGGGTGTATAACGATAGTCATACGCAAGTTTCGTGCGAAGGTCACAAATAGAAGAGAACCTATTCTCTAAGCCAGAGGCGTCACCACGTACCACTACGAATCCATTCCCAGTGTAACAGGAGCTGAATTAGGAACATTTCTGTTACCTCGTAGTACAGATAGTTATGCACCCTCCCCCGTCTTTATAGAATATGATACCCTAACCCACTGTGCCTCTGATAAAGCACCCGTCGCTACATGCCGACCCAAGGCCTACACGAGTACAGCTTGTGTGTTAGAGAGGGCACTGCATCCTTATTTTGCGCCCGGACACTCGGACAACCCAGGGAGGTAAGACTTTTTGGTAGAACCAAGTTTTGAATCGACATGTACAAGAAAGTAAAAACACAGAAAAAACCCTCTCTCTCCAAACATTTAAGTCTGTTTAACAACTGTTTAAATTTACTCAGTATTTACTGTTTTTTTTTTTTCTTTTAATTTGTAGAGTAATTCATTTTTGTTTTAATTCTTTGAGTTGTGTTTTTTAATTTTGTTTTAAAATATTAACAACTCTTACTTTAACCTATATATTATGCTAACGGGACACTCCTGCCCCAAAAGTAAGTAAGTAAGTAATAAGTACTTAACAGTAAAAATTGTAGTTCATTGCTAATCATTTTAATTTATCCGTGAGATCAATTTGTATGTCGGTGGTGGAATGTATCTGAATATATTTCGGTAAACTGGTGTTACTGTACTTACGATGTGCAACAATTATCACCAAAATAAAAAGGAATGTCTTCCTCCAAGAACTCATTACATATCATTTGAGCTGTACCAAAAACACCTGTTAAGGACTTAAACTTAACTCTTCAACCCAAATAGAGAACTTTGTTTTAAGGTCGCAATGCAACACTCCGTGTAGTCATAGCTCATTTAGAGACATCGAAAATAATTTTAAAACGAGAACCCACTTAGTCCCGGCTAACGGTACGAGGTTTTCTCTCTGGCAATCATTATAATGTTATTTTCGCATGTGTTTTAGCATTTTTGCAAATGCACGGAACGGTGTGAGAAGCCATACAGGCGTAATGCTCTCAGCTGTTTAAAAGCAGTATTAAATTCTTAGCGAATGTTATAGTCTATAATACCGTACGACTGGGTCAAAACAGGTTGTTCGTTTTTGTAGATTTGATGGTACGGTGATAACGTTAACTAGTTATTCGGTACAAATTTTTCATTTCGAAACAGAAGAAATTCCGCGGTTCCTGGCCAACCATTTGATATAATAATATTCACCGATTTAAACATGATAGTTTGTAGTAGATGATAGGGTTTGGTCTGCGAGTTGGCGAACTCATGTTGAACTGGCACACGGGCACTTACTGGGTCTGTCTTCACTCGCGGGTTTTATTGTTTGAGTTAATCAATAAACCAACAATAAATCAAACAATAAAACCCGCGAGTGAAGACAGACCCAGTAAGTGCCCGTGTGCCGGTTCAACATGATAGTTTGTAGTTTAGTTACAAACACTACCCCAAGAAAATACATACCTCTCAGAATAAATAATTAGCGGTATACCGCTCCATTTACGCTAGTAGATTACATTCTCACTACCCCAGAGTACTCGATATTCCTTGGGGTAATTGAGTCCTTCCATTCACGCAAATAAATTTCATCCTAGTAAATAACACATATCACATATATGAAGGTACAGAGATATATAACTGTATGAACAATTAAAAATATTTTTGATGCTGGGATAATGGATCAGCATTCTGTGCCTGCAGCCTTTTTTTTTCATAAAAATCGAGATTGTTTAGGACAAATAATAATTTCAATGTTAATAATGTATTTCATTTTAATGCGTTACCCTGTATATATATATATATATATATATATAT
>CM077103.1:6208810-6243960 GCA_039619505.1 Cimex hemipterus | reverse complement strand
TCTCTCTCTCTCTCTCTCTCTCTCTCTCTCTCTCTCTCTCTCTCTCCATCTGTCTACCTATTTATCAATATATCTCTGCATGTATCTGTCTATTGATCACTCACTATCTACCGTTTTTTCTAAATCTTTATTGACAGCCTTCCTATTAGTTATGTACATATAACAGTTTTTTTAGGTAAAACTGGCTCATTACTTAAATAAACGAGCAATAAAAATTAAGATAGACTAGTCAATTGATGATTATTCTGTTTGATTTACATTTTGGCAAAGAACTCACTGCATTTCAGAACTGGCCAAATTTACTTAACTGTGTAAACCCAAAGATTCTTTCACTTGTTAAATATTTTTCTTGTTTAGGACGCAGGAGTTAAAAATTTTAAAATGTAAATACATATAAGATAGCTTGAACTATTTTGAAATATTATATACAAAAATATTTGTTATCAAATACCAGTGACCATTTTGTGCTAAACTAGAAAGGAAGAAAATATTTGCTTCTTATTTAATTTAATTTAATTATTATAATTTCTCATTGCAACCCTTTATGGATTCAGATTTATTACATATCTATTACTAAATTGATTTTGCCAAGAACACATTAAATATGAAACAGTAAAATAAAGTTTTTAATTGGGTGTATAATTTAGTCGTCTCCGTTAATTTTGGCCTACTTGCTGAATTTTTTCTATCAAACGGTCTCTCGTCTTCTTCAGTGTTGAATCTGTGTACTATACAAAATAAATACTAAACTAGTATAAAACCGTTTACAAGAGTAATAAAAATTTTAATAATGGCCCTGATAATAGGACAACAAGGGAAATAAACATTAATTAGAGATGGACCAGTGGTGTTGGCAGCAGACGTCTGTCAACCTCACCTTGAGCCGGTTTCTGTCTCATAACTCAGACATCACTCAAGCAAAAGGTCACTTCTCTGCCAGGGTCAAGGGGAGTGCATTAAACTGAAGAAGACACCTTTCACTGTCCCGTAGTGATGTGATGCTTTAATTATCGAATACTTGCAACAGTTCATCAACTTTTTCACATAATACTTGCCTAAGTGCAAAAAATAACTAAAATACAATCAACTAGATTAATAACTTTAAAGCGACTTAAGTTCAAAACTTCTATTTTAAATAAGTTGGAAAATTTCCTAAAAATCTTCTCTTTTTTTAACATATATTATGTCAAATATTATTTTAAAAAATGGTCTGTTTTTAATCGTACGGTAGATTTATAGTTTTATATATATATATATATATATATATATATATATATATCGAGAAAGAGAGAGAGATAGAGAAACGGAGAAAACAAGAAAGAGAAAGATAGCGAGAAGGGGAGAGGGAGAGAGAGAGAGTGAGAGAGAGAGAGGAAGGGAGAGATAGAGTGTGTGACTATGAAGGGATGTCTTAGAGGCCGGAAATTGACCTTAAAGTAAATAAGCTTAAATAAAATTTCATTAACATCTACATTTTATATATTATCAAAATTCTACTCAGGAAGGTTATATGATCAGATAACGCCCTCGATCATTTTTTGAATTGCTATTCAGTACCTTTTTAAGATTAAAAGATTAGGTGATAATCTCTTCCATTCACGCTAAGCGAACGAGTAGTAAAAGTAAGCAGGTTTCGACAAAACAATTATGGTAATAAAGTCTTTATGAGTGAGGCGAGCCCGTAAAGACGTATCCGCCTAGTGGATGTACACACATTGACACCGTAGCCGGCCGCTAGAAACCCATTTACCTTTAGAGAGCCGACCCAGTGAAGGTTCTATTTACGCACTTGTGCGATCCGGTTCCCCGGACTGGGCAGGTATTTCACAGTTTCCTTATTTGCCGAGTGAGTCTGAGTGGATCTCTGGAGGGGGATGACCTGCTCCCGAAACATGCATTACCCCTGATACAGCCGGATCTCTTCACCTGCGCTCGTCCAACGCCTATCTCCGAACCCTCAAGGTCGGTAATTAGAATGTAATTAAATTTCGAGTGTTTCGGGCTAATAATGCACGTATGGCCCGATTGCCCCAGGAACCGTGGAAAATCCCCGAGACGGCTGTTTTCATTTTCCCCGGTCTCGGTGGTAAGTGTGCCGCCCGCTTCCAAGACCGTTCTAATTGCCCTCCAGGGACTAATGATAATCAATTAATTATTAAATGTACATGTCTGGATTAACGCTTTCTCCCAATGGCCTTACTGGTTTAGTTTAATATTTTAGAACTACAACCTAAATATGGCATGATCCTTATATTCAAAAGAAATATTAATGTCAAAAAACCTTCAAAACTTCTTATATTTGGAAATATTTTAACTCAATTAGTTCAATCTGGCTAATTAATGCCAAATTTGGTACCAAGACTGTTACCCATAGATATATAATCAAACATAAACAATACAAATTGTCAATGAGAAAGATAAAACTTATTCTTTAATAATGAAGTTGTAATTGGACGAATATGTAACGAATTGGCAACTATTTCTTTAGTTTTCGGTAATTAATTAGTTCTGGCCATTTCAGAACAAATTAGGAATGTTCTGCTTTGGTTAACGAGCCAACAACAAACTGTTGACATGAAATGTCGTCAAACCCCATGAGTAAACTAATCTAAAACGTCTTTCTACTGTTTCTCAATCATTATTAAAAATTCTCTTTGTGATTTTTATATTTGGTCTTCTCGTAAAACGAAAATATTGGCACAAAATGTTACGTATTATTATTTATCGCCATAAAACAGAGGAAAAAGTTTCTCATCGTTGTTTTAAACCAAGTCGAAAAAATAATCCGAGAAAAAATCCATTAGGCTATGATTTATTTTTTCACCCCGTTATTATGACACGTTAGTGAAAGCAATGTCAGATTTGAATGTCTGGTCACCGCGACTAATGATCACGAAAATGCCTCTGAGAAAAAAACGCAGGTGCGCCAGCAATGTGGAATTATCATTTTTTTCTCATCGTCTGGCGGCCGGAGAACCATCCCCCAAGGGGTTAACCCTTGGACGGTGAACCGGCACTATCCACCCGATGCTTCCACCCCTATCCTGTAAGTCTCGATAACTTTATCTTGGCCCTTTATTGTTGAAAAATCAGTCATGCAACTTTGATTTATCACCACCTCGTTTGTCTACGAGTTATTTAGTGTCGATCGGTAATGCAAAATTTCCGTTATAATTTATTGATTTTGATTAAAAAGAGAGTATAAAATTGAAATTTTTTTACAAAGTTTATTTAGTTTGACACGATTCAGGAAATGGCATTGATGGTCATGGTGCAATAACGATGATCATAATTCCTGAAGAAAATATGAAAAGAGACAGATTTTCATCACAAGCACATGAATCGCATGTTTCTTTTGTAATGCATGTAACTAGGAAAGAATGTTGCAACGTGACAGGAGACTATAACGCTACCGCATCCCGGATCGACGATGTTACGCTTTTTGCCGTCCGTCCACGGAGGGATGCGCCGTGACAATGGAGAGAGCGGGTGAAGATGGAACTCAGTGAAAGTCAACTGTGTTACGGATTCCTGATATCATAAATTATACAAAAAAGTCTTTAGTGAAGTACTAACATAATATTTAGTGAGGGGAGGAAAGGACAAACTTAACGTTTTCAGAGGAAAAATGAACAGCTTTTTTCGACAACTTTCGAAAACCCATTAGCCTAAGAATTTCTTAATGGATCTGACACATTTTCACGGTCGCTATTCTAAATTTACGTATATTTAATTAATGTTAAGTAAGTTCCCAACGTAAACACCAATAATGAACCGTTAATCCATTCTATTTTAATTTGTGTGCATTCTTTTTTTCTTATTAACATAAACGAAAATTATTAATGACACGGTAGATATAACTTGTTTATTAAATAGTTTTCATTTAGTGTTAGTTATACTACTACTACTTTACGCCCTCATTTTTTAATAGCATCAATTCAGACGCCATACGGATTTTCCTCGAGCTATTTCCCCGTTGATGCCCACTTAGCAGCAGTAATAGGCCTCATGAGAGAATTTCCACTAATGCCTTTTCTCCAGGAATCGTTTTTTTCTCTCTCTCTCTCTTTAGTTTCACCAGGCCTGATCTATTTTCGTCTCAGGGCCGCGATAAAGGATGTAATGGGCAATCAGGGTCATGCCGTGCATACGCCGGTTCATTAATGATGTGAATCCACGACGATCTATTCCCTGAATCCACGGCTTTGGAAAGATCTCACGAAAGGTGTACTCCTCTGGAAGTAATGAAAACCGGAATCGTTCCCCTAATTGACTCCCTGATAAACATCGGGTTAAAATTCTATGCCAATAGGTATGTATTACGTGTCAAATCTTCGTTTACTGTTAACGATTTACTGTTTGTAGGAGAAAAAAATTCATTCAATTTCAACAATGAAATTAGTTCAAGAACTAGTTTAACATGACAACGATATTTTCTTTTTTTTTTTTTTTTTTTGATCTTAAAATCTTAAATTAAAGTTAAAATAATGAATATTCTAAAAACGTTTGTTGTACGACCTAGGTAAAGCTTTTCTCACCTTGAGGAAGAGATAATTCGTATATATAAATGCGATTTTAAGATTGTTTCTATTACTTTTATCCCACTATCGCGTTTTCATTCCTAATCACTTCATAATGTCAGACCTAACGGTACAAGCAATTGTATTTATTTGGCAATCTCTCGTCTCCAAGTATCCGTATTCAATAATTCGATAAAACTCGAAACTGACGGGGAAACCGTGAAAATCACTCTGGCCATCAGATCGAGACATGTGAGCGCGTGTGATCCTCCGGGACTGGAGAAAGCCGTTCTCACTAGGTCACTAGGGATACGCTCACCGGGGTGCCCGAGCAGGTGTAATATCCATTCACCAACGGCCTGCCTTTCTTTTCACAACTTTGAGACACGTGTAAACACATTGTCGCGGTCATTTTTCCGAAAATTTTAGAAACAATTGACGTCAAGAGATCATAAACGGCTTAATAACGTGCGTTTCGGCGACATCAAGCGACTTTTATTAGCAATAGTTACAGAAATCAACCACTTAAATAATTATAAATAAAACCTATATTATCTTTTTGCCATTTATCACGTTATCTTGGTGTTATTTTATGTAGTAAGTTGTAATTAGAATTTATTTTTTCTCCATTAATCCATTCTATGCTACATCAAGGATCAAGATAAACCATAAATTTACCAACATTTCCGTATGAAAATCAACAGGAAAGAGATTAACTTCACTGTTCCATAAATAAACATCAAATTTAAAATAAATCACTATCTATTTATAATTATTGGTTAGAAAGTGTATATTTTTACTTATGTAAAGACGATACAGAACAATAGAAAATACTTGTACGTGTACGGACATTCTTTTTCTAAAAACATCAAACACAAAGAACTAGAATAGTAACTGGTGCGTAGAGAGGCGTCGGCTCGCCTTTAATATTTCGTCCAAGTTCTAATATTTGAAATGGGAACATTAAAAAGTAGTGGTATTTTAATTAAGCCCAAGTAAAAGATGGGCGTTTGGGGAGTGAGCGGAATTATGGTCAAGTGATTTCGAACCGGGGAGCCCCTCTCTTTCTGGGGGAGTGAAAGTCCCACCATCGCCGGAAGTGGGTTACGCCGGCACCCGGCCAGTCTCTCGGCTACTTTTACCAGGGGTTTAATGGATTAACGGACTTCAATAGGTTACAATAGCAAAATCTGATAGCAGGTGGTTCGTCAACATTTGTTAACGAGTACTCGTCTTACTATGTTGCAGATTAGGGGAAAGAGGTACCAGTCACCGCCACTATGCGGATACATTCGACCCTCGTCGTGCCAATATTGGCCCTCACGATCGCTTCACTCAAGGTAAGATAATGATAATGATAACCCTCGCAATTAGACAGTAAAAAAACAGACACTTTCCATCATTTCCCTACATACCTTAAACTGGGTTATCTCATGTACCGAATTTCTTCTTTTTTTTAAGCCTCATTTATATTTTTTGTTTATTATCTATTTATTCTTAACATGTAACAGCAATCATAAAAAGTGCATGTTAAGGATTCTTCACATTTACGCAAAAAAATAGGTTAAAATATATTAAAATATCCGGCAGACTGTTTAATCCATGCTTGTATATACATATAAATTTATTTCTTTGTTGTAGTCCTTTTCTTTTGTTGTAAATAAAAGTATTTTTTATCTTCTTGATAGATACATTGATTTATTTAATTTTTAAAAAATCATTTAATTCCAGACTTCTAATCGCGATTGGGCATTATACAGAATGACAGTAATACATTAATTATCGTTAATAATATCAAGTAGAATATCAAGTACTCCACCGACCAAACGGAATGAGTGTACTGTATAAATGTATCTAAGTGCATGAACGTATTTATTTGTATGAATGATGTGTCTGAATGGGCATAGAATTCAGACTAAGTGTGGGGCTGAAATGACCAAGATGTCGGAAGCCCCAGCAAAAAATAAATAAATAATTATAGCATATAACCAAAAAATAAAACCATTTTCTTTGGCCACCATTATATAAACACATAGTGACATTATCTTATTAAATAATTTCCCCATTAATTGTCTAAAATAAAGTTCGTTTTTTTGGCATTTATACAAATAAATCCAGCCTTCTCCGTTTCGCTACAAAGTTCCCTCTAAGTTAGCCCATTTTTATTGCAAATATTTCGTTCAGTAAAATTTCAAATTGGGACAATCTGCAACTAAGAGATAATCATTTTCTACTTTCTTTAAATTGCATTGTTTAAACATTGATACAACTCTGCATTAATGGTCTGTAATTTATATTTAACAATTCGCACCTTTCTTTTTTAAAAACTAACTTTGCCTTATTAAATGGATTGGATTCGGATTTATACAGGCCCAAATCCGCACAAGTACGTAAATCTGTGCAAACATGCGGCGAGTTGAACCTATTCCTTTCTCGTAGACATTCGGCAATTCTACCTATTGCTAATTTCAGCAAAGTTTATTCTTGCAGAAATGCTTTTGAAGAATTGACAACCGTACTCTTCAGCAACTTGTGGGAGATTTGTTCAAAAGCGCTTCAACAAGAATAAATTTTCCAAGGCTTTCTAGTAAAATAAAAACAATTCCTACAATAAAAAAAAAATGAAATAAGAAAGTTAGAAATTTTGAAGGTGCGGAATTTGAACAATTTATTTTCGTTTTTGTGAAGATTGCTGTTTCTATTACAACAAAATGCTACAATATTTCGCTTGTAAATAAATTTTAATTCATTTTCAATTAAAAATAAAATTGGATCAGTTTTTCCTTTAAAAGACATTATGGTTTATTTTTTGTGATGATGTTGAGAATAAATGGGTTATAAATTTTGCGATAATGGTTATAAAATATCCCTTCAAACAATGTTTACATGTTTGAATTAAAAATGTAGGTTTATTGTGTCCAATTGTCAAAATTTTAATTATTTGTTCAAAGGGTAGACGGGTTTTGATCATGTTATACACTGTGGTCATTATAATCGGGTTTGTAAATCTCTGTCGGGAGAGACATGTAATATAGTGCCATTAGATTTTTTGTGTTCAATACCCCATCGACCGCAAGGGTTGAAGGATGGTGAGGGGAAAAAAGGCCGAAAAACCCGACCACGAAAACCAATTAGGGGTTGTCCAAGGGGGGTGTTTACAGGTGAAATTTATAAACAAAGAATCCCCCCGCCGATGGCTTGGGCGTTGATCTTTTTGTGAAAGGGGCGACAGAGGATCGGCCCTGACCGTGAGAGATGATGGACTTTCACGTGGGGAACCTCGAAGTGGGCCAATGGTACAGCAATTTGCCCCAACGCGCCGCGCCGCCTGCCCGGATTTTAACCTTCTTACCCTTGAAATCGTAGGATTTCATCTTGTTCTGATCATGATCGTTACAAACATCCATCATTTATACAGTTGTTATAACCATTATGATGGTATAACAATGATAGACGTTGTTCAGCTTGCCTTTATTTTTTATTTTTTGTGACAACACTCATAATTGTATTGTTGACCATAAATCTCATAAGTACTTGGTTTAGCCTAAACAATACAACTTTATTAAAATTAAGATTTGAAAATTTTATTCATTGGGAAAATTGAATTAAAAGCCTTACAGGTACGGTAAGACAAACCTAACTTCATCGTATGAAACATACTTTAAAAAACAAACATATTTTTTTTTAAAAAAAGAACATTACAGCACCTAATAATATAATGAAATGTTCTGATGCAGAATTGAACTTTTTGTGCATCTTGTCGTGATGAAACAGCACGATTTTGACTGTACTTTCACTACAGAGACGCTTTTTGTCTTCCTTTCTTCGTTCCCACTGGATTTACGTTTAAATATACACTAAGCCTAAATAGGTCATTTTGTAACCGAGTCAAGATTTTCTCCTGAAAGAACTATACGGGTGAATTTATCCATGTAATAAAATTTTAAAAAAAAAGGAAAAACGGAGCGTAGATTAATAAATGATTTCTTGTAGCATATGCACTGATGATGACGTGAAACATAAATGTTGCCATAAATTTATAAGGTACGTTTTAGACAAAATAAAATAGTTTGTCTATTTTTTCTTTATTTAAAACGAAAAGTAGTATCTTAAATCGTAGTTGTCGTTAACATAGTGTTATGCACAGGATTTTCAAATCTCTTGAAGATTTTCTCCGCTCTTTAATGTTATCAGATTATATCATTTTTGTTAACTTTTTAACGAACAAATCTACGCTAATATGCCTGTCCAGAAGAATTATTGTTCAAACGAATGCGGAAAAAACTTTAGGGCTGACAGGCATGTGAGTGATGACCCAATAAGATCGTATCTACCGACAAGGAAAGGGGTTGGGATTCTCTTTGACCATCTATTATTTGTAATTATATACATCAGTGGCTGCTTGTTAGCCGGCTAAATAACGGAGCATGTCTAATCTTTTCACTCGTGGTTTATTCAAAACAAAAAACACGAACTGTTTAGAAAAAACACTTGTGCTTTTGAGTTTTCTTCAATTTTTTTTTTAGATTGAATTAAAAGAGTGTTTTTTAATAAGAATGAAAGTGAGTTTTCACTGTTATAAAGATGAGTATGTTTTCAATTTTTTTACTGGATATTTCCGTTTTGTTCCAAGAGGAACTATTGTAGTCGCGAAATGGAGAAAGTGACAAGGGTCCTTTTATTGAGTTACACCGCTTACTGAACCATGGTACGATTTCTGTTTCGAAACCAGCCGACTGTCTGAAGGACGTTTGGAAATTACAAGTCCAAAATAATTTCCACCGGCCGGTCCAACCGATTCGCGATGCTCTCCGAGATGTGCACTTAGCTGTACTTTTCCCACTTCCGATTCGCTACACTTACCCTGGCATTCGGGGAGATTTTTTTTTTCTCCTTTCCCCATATTTCACTTTCTTCGCCTAGATTTAATAGTCCTGGGCGAACGGCGGTCGAAAACTTTCTATCGGATTTCTTCCTTTGTCAGGATTATTACCGATTGTTATTAGGTCGTCATTCCTTTATATACCACCCATTATAGAAAAAGCATTCTAGTTTTGATGTCACAATATAAAAAAGTTAACCTTTTTTTCAAAGCATTCGCTTTCTTTCCTACGAAATAATTGTACATTCGATCATACAACAAGAACACATTTCTCATTTCAATTCGTGATTTAAATCACTTTGTCCGAGGGTTATTGCAGAAACGAAATGATGAAAGCAACAAACGGAAACACCTTTGACCACAAACCGCACTATTGGGAGAATGCAGAAATGATGAAGTGTGAAACCCATAGTTGGATGATGTATAAACCGTTTCTCGAGATGTGGTGAACATAGAAAATCTTCAACCTTCGTACGGTATCAGACTTCCAGGGAAATTAACAATATTAAAATAGTATCACATAAATATAGAAAAATAGAAAACGAAAATTGCCTTTCAAACAAGTAATTTATAAACTTAGTATGAAAAACCTTTTCTTTTTTTAAATAATGACCAGATCAATCTTTTTATTTGCACGGAGTAAAATGGAATTTTTCTTAGCTTACATGGGTATTATGGAATATGAAATTTCAATACATAAACAAGCTTGGAAATTTCAACTCATCGAAGAGAAAATATTTTTTTGCAATTGACTTTTGTTTTTTTTATTCATCTGCTAAGACTTCAAGGTAGAATGCCTGCCATCTTAAAACCGCCCTATAAAAAGGTTTATCCTGACGTATTCTGGTCTTAGAGACGTAAGAAACAAACTCCTTTCAATACAGTAAATCCATCCTCATTGGTTTTATTGTGTTATTTTGTTTATTGAGTCAATTTAAATATGAAAACGCCTAAACTCGTCTGACAAAAAAAGCTAAATAAATCATCATTCCGGAGATGACAATATGAAAATGTTCTACAATATGAATTATTAGTAAAAACCTAATTTATGAAAGATTAAGTAATCATATTCTTACCTAATAATCTACTCACATGATTTCATACGAAGCATAGGAGATATCTCTACCCTTTAAAATTAATGAAAATTCTATTTTAAATCAAGCGAATTTGAAATAATTTTGTTATAAAAGTAGTCTAGCGAACGATCATCTACACTTCAAGAGGTTATAGTAAAATGTAAAAATGGAACAACCTTTTAGGTAGATTATCCTACAAAATTGGACTAAAATGTCTTTATTTTATTATTCTCAAATTTTATTATTTTCTTATGTTTATTTCCTTTCAATGTTTCAATTCAAGATCAACAAGTCTGGTTAATTTGATACTATCATGACGTTTTAATAAAGTGTTTCAAAATAATAATGACTATATTTTAAAATCGATGGTAACTAAAAAAATCAAATCTTTAGCAATTAAACGCTACAAAATTTACATTGGTGATAATTCTCCTTTAAAAATGAAGTGTACATGGATTTACAGGACCATTAGTAGGATGATTTTTTCTGTAAGCGCCATATCTTTCTATATTTAGAGAATAAAGAAAATTAAACTTTAAGCAAGAATTTTTGAAACTAGTAAAGTTTATATCCTAAGTGATTTGGTTTGTTCAAGGAAACGATAAAAACAAAAAACAATCTTTTAGGATTTTTCTTTCAATTGGTTCAACGAAATGTACAGTATAGGAGGAACTTGATAAGATGTAAAAGATTGACGTATGCTGAAAATGGAATATGTCGAATACAATTGAGAATTAGACTTAGAACAATAGGAAATTTTTAATCCAATTTGACAAGAAAGATTCTCACGGGTGACCCAGTATAACGACCATAGTTTGGCCAACAAAAAAAAAAATACTTGGTATCCTTTTGTTTAATAAATATTTTTTAATATTTGTTATAACTGATCCATTCCTGGGGCTCTTTTACATTAACATGACCATATTGATATATTCATTGTTTACTTCTTCCAATCTACATGCTTTTTTTTTGGGGGGGGTTATTATATTATTTTGTTGTACACGTTACTTTGGTTTGTGAAGTTTTCCATAATGATTTAAACTTAACTTGTAATTGTTATATTATTTCTTTTAGCCTTCAAACATAACTGTACCGCTCGGAAGTTTCGGAAAAGTTTCGAAAATGAAGGAGTAAATGTTTTCAATGGCTAAATCAATAAAAGAAAAATCGTAAAGAAAAGAAAATATGTAAAAAAGGAAATAAAATCTTCCTATGTAGCAAGTTTTTGTACTGTTTTCCCTGTACAAAATAAACTTTATAGAACGGTTTACAACAGAAATAATTCTTTCTATGTAACAAAGGGAAAGTTAGGAGGAGCTGATGTACAGAAAGGAAAGGATCGTATGGTTTTGAAGAACTTCAATGTCAAGGGTGGCTTTCTGTTTATATGGGCCGGAATGATTCTCCACACTCATTTCCAGTCGGAGGAGAAATTCGATATACTCTCCACGGCGATTCGCACGTTCGCGTTATCCGATTCGCGACGAATTCCGACGTTTTGGTTCATTTTCACTTTCTGTTTCAGGGTGTGACAAGCGATGCGCCTCTGCTGGACTCGGCCTCCTTGCCTCTGGAGCACAGGGCTGTCTACGGGCCGCCTCTTCCGGGACCGCCGCCCCCACAGAGCTACGGACCTCCACCCTCGTCCGGAGGGGGAGTCGCTCCAGGACCCGACGACCCTTGGCCCCTCGCCACACCGGATATGCCTCAGATTAAGCATCTGCAAGTCCAATGCGAAAAGACTCACATGCGGGTCAATATCGAATTCGACCGACCTTTCTACGGCATGATATTCTCAAAAGGTGACATCTACATAAACGAAACAAATATATTATAACGATGATTTTCAAGTGGTATTTACAAGAATCCAAGTTTTATGGTCTCACTGTGGCAGTAAAAAAACCATTCCCACTTTTAAACCTTAAAAATTGGACCAACAACAAATTCAAAATAGTATCTTTTTCTGTCTTTAAAAACACATGAAAAATATTCGAAAGCAAGGTGTTCTAGTAGAATTTGGTAGTGTGTATTTTAATAATCAGTAAAAAAAAATATTTCTGAAAAAACTATAATTAAGCCGATTCGATACATAACTTGCAAAAAGAATTGTCACTTAATTCATATTTTTCCTTTCTTAATATAATTTTATATTAAGATTATAAATTAGGCTAGAGATTATAGGACATTTCAGCTGTTTATATTTCATTTCAATAATAAAAATACCATAAAATTTGGATTAATTAGTTTTTATATAATCGTTTTTTAACCGTATTTAATTAAAACACATAAAGTGCTGCTTGTTCTTCTAAATTTGCAAATGTTTTGAATTCGCCTGAGAAACAAATCGGCAGTCGTACACTGTTTATTAATGGCAAGCGTTCAAATTGGGTTTCTTACGCATATCACCTTATTAAACAAAAGGGTTACTATCGTTTTCAGTTTTCTAACACGATGGGGAATTAATCTCATTGAAAAAAAAATTAATATTAAACAAATTGCCATCCCACGGAGATTTGTCGTAAGTTGATGTTTGATTATTTCTTCTTCACCTTTCGGGGCCTGGTGTGGTTTCGCCATTTAATTATCTCGTCAAACTCTCTTGTATCTTCTTGTCTCGTTGGGTAGCAAAAAATCCACATCATTCTTGAAACTAGAAGGTATGGCTGCAATTCTCTCTTCAGCTTTCCACTGCATAAGTTGGTTACGAGGTATCCGAACTTTCACCCTGACCATTTGCAACGTGACTGTTTATCTTCATTTACTCTCCATACGATGCTTTTAACAACAAAGTAATATTATAAAATGTATTAATCACATTTGAAAAGCGATTTTTCTTTATTCTGATTACTACTAATATTATTAATTTAAACTCTCAATTACTTAGCGGAAAACTGAGCGCAACAGATTTTAAGGAATGATAGATAAGGGAAGATGTACTATACTAAAATTATGTACATTAATATAGAAATTTGCTTGATTGGTCCTTGTTTTCATATTCAATAAGCTTCGCTTGCATGCTCCTTATAACAATTCCATCTGTTTCCTTGTTATATCGTATTTTTTTTCTTTTCTAGGTTTCTACAGTGATCCTCATTGCGTACATTTGAAACCTGGCACAGGCCATTTGAGTGCAACATTCGAAATTTTCCTTAACTCATGTGGAATGTCCTCTTCTGCGAACCACAACACTGGTAACGGCTACTCCACCCCCAGTGGCAGCTATGTGGAAAACACAATCATCATCCAATACGACCCCTACGTACAGGAAGTGTGGGATCAAGCAAGGAAACTCAGGTGCACTTGGTACGACTACTACGAGAAGGCTGTCACCTTCAGGCCATTCCAGGTCGACATGCTCCATGCCGTTACAGCCAACTTCCTCGGAGATAATCTCCAATGCTGGATGCAGATCCAAGTAGGAAAAGGACCTTGGGCTTCCGAGGTGTCAGGTATCGTAAAGATCGGACAGACCATGACAATGGTTCTCGCTATCAAAGATGACGAAAACAAATTCGACATGTTGGTAAGAAATTGTGTCGCCCACGACGGAAAGAGAGCACCGATACAACTCGTCGACCAACACGGATGTGTAGTGAGGCCGAAGATTATGTCTAAATTTCAGAAAATCAAGAACTTCGGCCCTAGTGCTTCCGTCGTGTCTTTCGCTTACTTCCAGGCCTTCAAGTTCCCAGATTCGATGAACGTCCACTTCCAATGCGTCATCCAAGTATGCAGGTACAATTGCCCAGAGCCTAGATGTGGAGGAGACTTCGGACATTTGGGAGGATTAGGTGGATTAGGAGGAGATTACGGCCTACCGCACAATTCTATTTCCAGCGAATACGGACCACCACCCCTGCCAGAATACGGAGCCCCTGCCGCTTATCCGGACCCCAGGCACCCATCAGGTCCCACCGGGGCTTATTCTGAAAATAAACCGGTCGAAGTGGCCGCTCCTTCATCCACATCCAACCCGCCCAACCCGTCGTCTCCCGCACCTCAAAAATCATCTCAGAACAACGACATCCATCTTCCCCCTCCACCATTACCCGGTCACGCCGCCGCATACACTACCGTCAAAAGGAAAGGAGGCGTCAGTGACGAACTTGAAGGAAACCTGGCTACCCTCGGAGGAAGGCCGAGATCAGTGGAAGGACTTCCAGAAGAATTGAGAGGTGCAAGGAGGAGGAGGGCTCCCGAAGTTTATAACATTGTAGTCAGCCACGTTTACAAGAGAGAAGCTCAAGAAATGACTGATGTAAATACTTCTCGAATAATTCAAGTCGTCGCTCCTGGCGATGTGAACTTTGCCCTGAATGCGGGTAGCGGGAGTAACGAGACTGTAGTTATTTCGGCTGCGACGGGTGCACCCGACACCGAAGCCATATGTATGAGTGTGCCCAGCTTCGTAGCAGGTCTGATCATGTTGCTGGTCGTCCTAGTAGTCGCCTGCCTAGTTGCAGCTTTTCTTTTTGTGAGAGTACGACAAATCGACAGGAAAGGAATGACGACTACTTACATGCACGGAGGATACGACAACGCTGAATTCGTCAAAGTCGCCAGTTAGTGAAAATCGAATCGTGAATGGATTAAGTGTCGTAGGGGAGCGTGAAACCCCAGTGTGCAAAATATGTGACGTCTTGGAAACCTAGCCGACTTAACGCTAATTCTCCAAACCCGTCACGTAAATATTGTATGGTCCGTGACCACATTTTACCCAAATCCTTGCTCTGTTCCCGACCAGAATTCCCTGTCCCGTCCTATTAAATTATTTATGCCTGTAACTTCCACTCCCTCGCTAACCTTTCCCAAAGATCGTTTAAGTTATTGTTAGTGTGTCATTGTACTAATTGGTGTTGTACATTAAACTACTGAAGCAAAGTATCCGAGTCGCCGTCCTACTTTCCATATTTCAACGCAAAGCTCCAGCAGTCCAATTTACCACATAGCGTAGCCATCTCCTAGCTTTTCTATTTCCTTTTTTCTACCTTTTGCAATCTTCTTACAAACATAGCATTTTTTGCTTTATACTTTACATTTTAAGCCAATTTTTCCTATTTCCACTACCATATCGTAACGTATCAACACGGCTCAGCCATCTGGCACACCAATACATAACTAGTCATAATTTTTTTGTTTTGTTTTTATTTTTAATAATTTTTTGTAAACATTTTAGTTTTTGTGCGTGTGTGTATGTAAAACATGTATAATACTCTCAATTAAAGGACTTATGTATCATATTAATCAAATATTCCCAATAAAAAATTCATCATTTTTTTATTTTTTAAAATTATAAAGTAATTTTTCATCGTCTATAACCGCTGAAGTGGGGAGGTCCAGCCACCTATTGACCCCAATCCGTTACTCCTAAACTTTCTTCACCTTTGCCACAAATCAAACAAAATTGGGAAAAATGTAATTAAAAATATTTTCATTAATAACCTAAATCGAACTAACAGAACTAAAATCAACCGTTAAATATTCGTACAATTTCTGCATTACAGCAATTGAAGAAACGGTGTTATACTTAGATATCTCCGTACAAAACAATTGGTTATAGAAATAAATAAATAATTTTCAATATTTACTGTACTATTTAAACAAATATATCTTTATTTATATCATAGGTAATTTTAAATTAGTTTGTTTGAACGAATGATCGAGAACTCAATGAAGAAGAACGATTTTTTACTGAAAGATATTAAAATTTATTTGTTTTGTACAGGCCATAAAGTATTTATAAAAAATAAATTGATACTAAGTAATACATTCTTTTATTTATATTAAAATCAAATTTATCCTTCAGAAAATATTAAGATTTTTCTCGTATTGAGTTAATAATGAAGATTCGACTTCTTAAAGAAATATAGTAAACATAATCAATTGCTATATATATCTGATACGAAACATGGGGACCGCTGTGACTGAATGGTTAAGGCGTACAACTTGTATTTGCCACCCTAGTTGTTCTGGGTTCGAATCCTAGTGCAGCCCGTCTATTTTTAATTATAAATAGCAAGAAAAACCGACGATAAACCGTATTGTATGAAAGTAATTAGTTATACATTTTTTGACGAAATTAAAACAAGTCATATTTCAAAAATTTTGTATTATTACAGATTTTCGACATTTATATTTATAATATATCGTTTTTAATGTACCTCACAATTCTTAATTAAGCGAGAAAACAAAATAATCAACCATTAAGATTAGCAATTATTAATCCTACATACAGAACATATCCTTTCAGATTTTCAGTTCTGTTTTTCAAAATACTCGATTTTACAGTATTATAGTACATATCTCATTTCGAAATTAGTTTTTTTTTATTTAGTGATGGCATTACGGTACTTTCACACACATTTACAAGTGGTCAGTTAATGGACAATTAGAGGTTCTCAATTAGTGCTACAGGGTTCCAGCCTGGTTGGTCTAAGCCCGTAGTTAGTCGTCCAGAGTCCATTTTCTTTTTAGGTAGCGGCATCCAAGGGAAAGTTAATTTTAGCGGTGTGAAAAGCGGCGAGGAAACGGACTGTGAATTACTCCAACGTTTGAATTTAAAAAAAAAAGAAGAAGAAGAAAAGAAGAGAAAAGGAAAATAAGAAATTAGAAAGGTTTTCGTTGACTTCATGTGGTGTCACATGCTCGTTAACTCAATTTCTTTTGTCTATGAACAAAAGCCGTTAAAAAGAAAATGTGTCGATGGCAGAAATGCTGTCGCTAATGGTAGCATCAAAAGAATATTCAAATCAACAAACGCAGAATTTTACAAAAAAATTTACAAGACTTAAAACTAATATTAAATTCGCCTATTGAATGGACTCTTATCGTAATTTTGCACAACACGAGAGTTATAGCATACAAAGAAACCCATTTTTTAAATAATATAAATATAATGCAAATAAAGAATATTAAAATATAAACTAAAAATTAAATTCTGCTATAAAGAAAGTGCCCCAAATGCAATGCGTACAATGTAAATGTTTTAGATATGTGTAGAGAATGGCTCTCTCAACACGACACGCAAGAATGGCACAAGTACATAGAAGACAAACACTTTGAGCCCTGAAGATGATCTCAATAAAGATCGAAACGTTGGCACGATAAAGAAAATGTTTTTCTGAAACCTACATCAATCCAGACCGCATCTCACGATATCTGAGTAATTAGTAAATGTTGTATATCCCAGCCATTGCAACCATTCAACTACTCTATTACCTTAGCAAGAGTGAAGCCTTGTTGTGTTGTCACGGCGTATGGCTTGAAGAACGTACCCATAAGCTTTGATCTGTCGTGGTCTGGGTATTCCGACGACTAGCCATTCTCATGGCATGGAAAGGCTCGCAGCTTGGCGAATCTCGAGTTGCCCTTAGTCACCCACTGCGTTTTTTCTTTTTTTAATAAGTCAGTTTTGATTTAATTATCAACGGTAGTTCAGTATTCTATTATGACTTATAGATGTTGAAAAATGAATTTAGTTCAGAATAAGTCGGTACCGCTGCAACAAACCGTAACAGATCGTCGAAAAGGATGCTCGAGCCATGGAAACAAGGATTATATTGCCCATCCCACCATTTAATTCTGATTTTGTAACATTGGACATAATCCTAAAAAAGGATTATTGTTCGAAACATCTTTTGACCTGGTGGCATTATAATTGAGATGGAATAGCTCACACTTAAGTTAATCTATTCTATGCAATGAATTCTTGTCATTCGTGTGATGTCTGCTAAATCAAAATTTTATTCTTTGTATAAACTATGAAACATAATCTTATTGAGATTAATGTATAAATTATTTTTAAATTCTAACTTATACCATCCTTTTTAAAAAGATAGTTCCTGATCACAATAAGTTGTTTTTCAACGATCCGGATTTCGAGCCTTTTAGCTCATCATCAGGTTGAAGGACTTCCACAACCACGTCTATCGACATGCATTGCCAAATGAGCCCGCCGACACCTCCGCTAAAACGGCTGATTTTTTAATGGTGCTCAATTTAAACGAGCGAAATCGTTTCTATCTCTCTAAGTTATTCTGGCAAATAGAATGTCTTGTATCAAATGTACAGAAAAATTGTTTTTGAGTGTTAACAGCGCCGACAAAGAGTCGGTACAGATGACAATCGTTTCCCTGGATGGGGCTAATATAATTAAGCACTTTTCTATTGCTATAAGCCCAGCAGTGTAGCTGCTTAATACAGGTTGTAGGGTAAAGATATACCGTGCATTATTATTATAAGTGAAGAAAGCAGCACCTGTCCCTACAACATTTTTTGAGCCATCTGTAAAACATAGTATTGGATTCGAAAATTGTTTTATAATATTCATGTAGGGGGGAGTATTCTGCTTTAAAAATTTAGTAAGATCTAATCATAGATTAGGCTTTGGAAGCAGCCAGGGTGGTGTTAATTGTAAATGGTTTCTTTGACATCGTAGCGTATTTTCAAAGGGAATAGTTTCCACATGGAAAAAGGGGCTCTAGAGGAAGGGAAGGGCATGAGAGAATTTTCACTGTAATGTTCAAATCACGTCTTAATCTCCGATGTTTGAGAGGCAATTCTGCATTCACACTTATAGATGGACTAGATCTAAATTGCACCTGTGGCTCGATGCAAACCTGTATTTTGTATCGGTTCAATCATGGACAATGTTCTGCCGTAAGCACAACTCCAGTTTAGAGCGAATGAGACATCCGTAGATTTTTAACATGTTTACTCTAACAGCACCCCATGTCGTTCCACTAATCTTTTGGAGAAAATTGATAGAATTCGAGCTTGTGCTTTCAGTGTTTTCAAGTGTTAGGCCAATTGAGAGTACGATCGAAGATTGCCCCTAAATTTGGACAGAATCAACAGTTGTCAGTTGTGCCGTGAATTTTAATATTAGTATGAGGCCTTCTCATTGCAAACAGGACCGCCTGAGTTATTGACAACGAAATCTTGAAACAATTTTTGGTTGGCCAATCGGACGCAGCATTCAGAGCTTCCTGAATTCTTTCTTCCATTAAACTTAATTTTTTCCCTTTAGATAGATAACAATGTCATCAGCATAAAGCATTATATGAATTGGTAACTTTATTTTGTTAGTTATATTATTAGGTCTTATGCAGAACAACATGGCACTAAAAACTCAACCCTGTGGCACCCTATTTACTTATTATAATTCTTTAGATTCAGCCATCCCGCATCTCACTCAAAAACGTCTTTCAGATAGAAAATTTACAATAAATTTTAGCACATTACCATTGATACCCATTTTATTAAGTGAGTTATGTTAACTTTATTTTGTATTATTACTAAATTATTAAGATCTATGCAGAACATGTTACCTGAGTTAACGTCTCCATGTTCAATCGAATGCATTTTCAAGATCTAGGCAAACAGCTAGGATTCTGTCGCCATCATTAAATGCATTCAGAATGTTAAACTCTAAAGCATGTTGTCCAGTGTAGATCCTGCCTTTCTGAAATCTGAAACCAATTCGCAGACTTTATCCAAGGCGGTTTATTTTATTATCGATTTTTTCCTTAGTGGTAACTGGCCAGATGAAATTTACGTGGTGCTGCTCATAACTTCACACTTTTCCTCTAGATTTGCCCTCTTCGTTACGAACCGCTTAAGCTTCTTAACGTTAGCCTCTATCGACTTTAGATTTGTTCCGTTTGTTTGAAGAGGGGCTAGGTCTGTGCGTATTAGGGCACTATTAGTACCAAGGTGAAGGATTTAATCAATTATTCTTACTATCCAGTACCTGGATAACATTACAAGATGTTCTCAAAATAGAACAAAAAATACAATCACGCAGTTTGATTTGGAAGGTTTTTCTGTAAATTTGACTTCAAATCAATCCATCCGAGCATTCCAAACCATATCAGCCATGTCTAAGTACGAGAAGATCTCAATATTAACTGCTAAGAAAATATCCAATCAGATAGTCAAGCAGTGCTACTTGTTTGATGATATCGTAATACTAGAAGATTGTATAGACAACCTCGATTATTGGGCATAAAACAACAATCCTCGTTCGACCTAAATACCAGAACAAAAATAAAAAGTAAATTTTTAGGCTTAGCTAATAAAACTTCCAAAACCTGCAGTAGGCATTTAATCAGCACTTTTAAAACACATAAAGTGGCTAAGAAAAAGTATAAAACACGAAGATAAATGAGGCCAAAGGGATTCCAAATTAATAATCGAGAGTACATCGTCTGAACTTTCTCTCAGTAAAAATAATCTTAGATAACTGACAGGCCTATTGACAGGACACCGTCATTTAAAGAAACGTGCATACAATAGGTAACAAAAGAAACGGGCCTTTTGCAGACTGACTATATGACTGTGAAAAATAGTAATCTGTTTCACATTTTATCCTCAAGTGTGAAGTATCAAGATTGAGGCAAGAATGGTTTAGAAACAAAACTCAAGTATTTTAGTCTTTCTAACGTCCTGAAGAAATTTCTAGCTACGGGGCAGTAAATATATGTGCTAGCTACAACGGCAGCATTGGAACAGCACTAAAAAAGAAATTGAATAAAGCTATTAAAGAACGCAACAAATATTGAGAACGAATGCCAGCAATGAGGCAAATTTTACCTGACTCTTCGAAAAAAGAGCCCAAAGGGAGAAAGAGGAAATAATAGAAAATAGAAATAAGTTAAAATCTCAAACATATTTACAGGACATGCTCTAATAAAATACCGTATAAAAAAACAGATAGCTATGCTAAGTCAAGGGGAGACAGAAACAACAAAGCAACTGCCCTGCAACAGCTAGGAAAAGGCTATGGTACCAAGGAAAGCCATTCATATGTAATATATATAACATATTCCTGATAAAATTCTTTAGTTTATTAAAGAAATTAAAATCGTCTAGGAAAACCATAAGAGTATATCGGACACAGACGACAATGCTAAACTGACATCCCTACACTTCAGATTGTGGAAAAATAACTCTGATTTGTTGAACTCATTTGTTTCAGTTCATATAGCTGCTTCAAACTAAATTTCATTATTGTTCAAAATCTTAAAAATAGACATGATACGTTTTAAACATGTCTGAATCCTCCAGAGTCTCGTGTTAGCTGTATTTAAACGCGATCTAGTTTCTTTATCGATGTCGTCCTCAGTTATATTTTCATTATATCCTTACAACTCCACTGGCAGAAATGTTTTGGATTGGTGAATGTATTAATTACCATTTTATCATTAATAATGTATTATAATCTTTGAAAGTTTTTTTCATAGACTTCAAAGACAATGCAACTCGGAAAATGGAACACCTTTCAACACACTCAAAAGCAGAAATGTATTTATCGCGTTGCCTCATGCATGACTAACTAGTTGACATGTTCCATTTCTTTATCGAGCTTTGGTACACGAGCTTTCTACGTCTGCTCATCTTCAAAGTCGTTAATTGGAGTTCATGCGTGTACAGGAATGTTTTCGCGTTCTTTTAATGATCGAGCCGTTTAAAAAAAAAGGGTAAAATTAAACAACACACGATTGACAACTCAAGATTCCGCCGGATTTATGGATTATGTCGATGTGTGTGGTGTTGAAATTTGATATGGTAACTTTTTTTATGTAGGATTTTACATTTTTCTCGAAAACTACCTGTTTTGCGATCCAGATTACTTTTCCATTCGACTCAACAGGTCGATTTACATCGAAAAAACTATTCAAATTTTTGTTTTGAGGTTTTCTCGAAAGCTACCTGTTTTACGAGCCAAATTCTTTTCTCCACCGACTTAGCAGATCGAATCTCTTCGAAATTTTTGGATTTTTTATTTTTTGGGGGTTTTTCTCGAAAACTACGTGCTTTACAATTCTTTATTCCTTTTCCAATCACCTAGCAGGTCGATATTACTTCCAATTTTATGTACAGGGAATCAGTTTCCATTTTCACATGTTTTTCGTTACATATTTAAACAGTGCAAAAAAGGGATTGTTAATAAGTGTGCAGACATAGCTGGTTCATCATTGCAATTTTATTTTAATTTTATTTTTATTTAATTTTTATTTATTTATTTGTTTTTTTTTTTTTTTTTTACCATTTTGGCAGTATTATTTAAACAGTGTTTGCTTTTGAACAAGTGTTAAACAGTGTAAATTTACTTGATTCATCATAGGAGTTTTACTAGGAGGTATGTTTCCTTCAGGGAGTAAATTTCATTTATATTTGTTTGTATATTTTACTGTTTATATATAAAATTTCTACTATTTTAACTGTTATTTTATCTTTTTTCAGGGGGAAGTTACAATTGTTCAACTCCTTATAAAATTGAGATACTACATAGCTCCTGCTAAAACTGCAATGATGAACCATGTAAATAAATATTCACATTATTTAACACTTGCTCAAAATTAAACACTGTTTAAATAACAGAGTCAAAATGGAAAAAAATAATGAATAAATGAAAGTGTTGAAATTAGTCAAATTTATCACATTCATTCAGCCAAATAAATATACATTAAAAGTAGGGAAGGGCTGAAATAAATTTTAATGAATGTGTGTATGAAATGGTTTTGTACCAGCAATGAGGGTGATAAAAGGATATGTTAACATGTTAAAATGTTGGATTATTTAATATTAAAACAATCATGTCTTATAACAAAAATGCTCACTAGCCCAACTGCCAGCAGAGAAGAGTTGACTTACACTTTGGAAATTTTTTCTGGGAAGAGAAAAAAATGTTAGTCAACATATAAATAGTACATTATAAATGTAAATTAAATTTACCTTTTTCTTCTTAAAAAAAACTGCAATGATGAACCAGCTATGTCTGCACACTGTTCAACAATCACTGTTGTAAGTAACAAAAAACATGTAAAAATCGGTAACAGATTCATGGTACATAAAAGCGGAAGAAATATCATGCGTATATTAAATAAAATGAACTTTACACAATACTTATTTATCACAACCAACCAACAAATGCAGTAAGGTACTATATATAATATGATTATACAGTAAATATTTTTTGTACTGTAAAAAGTACAAAAAATTTTTGCAGTATCTCAATTTTATAATAGGGGTTTGATTTACAATTTGTCTACAACTACCCCCTGGGGGAAAAATGGTGTCGCCTCTGCCTCTTTGCAGAATCGGCTTGTGCGGTCTTGAACTATTCCAATCTTCTTTAAGTGCCCATTTAGTTTGCAGTGTCCTGTTAAAAATTCTATTAGTTTTCAAGGTTTATTCCTGCTTCTTTTGACTCTTCTTCCAAAATTTGTTAAGCAATTCTTGGCTTGCCTGTGTCCAATGAGTGAATTCCATTGTTCCTTCAGTTTCTTTTTGTCCTTCTGTCTTAGATACTTGTTAATAGTGTGGGTTCCTATACCACAGAAGGGGTCAGGTCCTATCAGTAGTGCAGCTGCTCCTTTCCTTGCACTAGTATCCGTTTTCTCATTGACTTGTACTACCTTGTGTCCTGAAATCCAGCAAAGGCTGACCTTGTTTGGTGTACTAATATGTTTAATTTGGTTTGCAATTCAGCACCATCTTTGAACTGATGATATTTGAGCTTAGCGCTTTGATGGCTGCTGGGTTAACAAGTAATAGGTAAAGTAAGTACCTATAAAATACTAATAAAGCCTAGAAACCAAAGAAATGATATACTGATAAGTTTAGCCCTCTGTCTACAAAAATGGAATTTTAATTACACATTTTATGTTAATACATCGCTACCAAATTTTCCCCCATCCATCAAAAACTATGGAAATGGACACAATTAATTAAAACAACCATTTGCTTAAGACTAGATTTTTATTTACAAAATTCGATACAAACTTCACGTACAAAAACAAACCAAGGAAGGGGGAGGGGATTATTTATCTGTGATAGGAAAACTAATTTTATCCATTAGTTCATCGATTCTCGAGTTGAGGGTTTCCAACACATCAGCAGATATGAACAAATGGGTTTCATCGAGATCTTGGATTATGTATTTCTTCCCGATGGCCAGTGTTTCGTCCAAGTAGACCAGGAATTCTTTCATTGCAGGGTCACTGAAACACAATTTTGCCAAAACATTTTACAAATGAAATTCTTTCATCATCCTCTCAAATTTGGTATTTAATTTGTTATCAACAATTAATTTATTCACTAAAAATTTGATCTATAGATGTTTGGTGAAAATTAAAAATCATAAATAAGTTCAACAAAAGTAATACATTTGTTGTTTTTTAATAACATTTTTGATATATTAATTAAAATTTCACGTTTTTTACTGCTTAATAAAGAAGCCTTTGTCTAAAAAAGTTTAAAAAATTCTAAGCATTCTAGCAAGCATTCTAAGCAGTGTATTCTAAGCAAAATGAAAGATTTTTTTAATTTAAAAAAAGACAGATAAATAAAATTTGTTTTAAATTTTTATATAAGATTTCAATATCGCATATTTCCTCCTCTTGTCTTAATTACATCTCAAAGATGCTTCAGCAAACTTTCCACCAGTCTGGAAATGTCTCTTTGCTGGAGGTTAGCCCATTTTTCGTGAAGAGTCCTTTCAAGATTGCGGAGTGTATCAGGAAGTTGTGGATGCGCTCTTATTCGTCTTTTGGGTTATCCAATAAAATACAATGTAATTCGAGTCTGGAGAACGGGCTGGCCAGGCTAAGACCTTGATATTATGCTGTTGAAGGTACGTTTGTGTGCGAGCAACATCGTGCATTAAAATAGGTTTGTCACTGATTTCATTGAGAATAGGCAATGCATGATGTTACAAAATTTCATCCACAAGCAAGTGGCCATCAAAAACCCTCCACAAACAACAACCAACTTTATGCAACTTTCCACTGAAATTCCCGCACACGCCATCACTTAGCTATGTTGAAAAGGTTGGCTCTGGGAAAACTTACAGGATTCATACCTTTCATTTCACTTTTACCAAGACTCTTTCACACTCATCTGTAGATCGTAAGCAAATATACATCTATCTGTAAAAAGTACAGCAGACCAATGGCCGGCTGTGTTCTCAAGCAAACACAAGCAGTACTCTGCGCATTCTCATCAATTCTGATCCTCTTACAGTGCGTTTAGAAATTTGGACACCTCGAATTTTTTGGAGCTGCTGATCGCTTGAACAACAGTAAGGTGCTGGTTTTGCAAAATTCTCAGTGTCAAAAAAACAGTCACCTTGCGCTTATGGCGTCCTATCCCTTCTATAGTAGGGCCCAGTTCTTCGAAAACGTCTAACTTTGTCTCACAGTGTTTTGTAAGGAACTGTGATGGAATAGTCACATACCTCCTAAAACGTCCAGCATCAAGTGCCAAACCACACACAACATCCTAAGAACTAAGTGGCATTTTTAAGTTTAAAAATTGCAATTAAGAAAACAAATATGAAAACTAAACTGTTTTTTTGCTTTAGAATTCCAATGAGACTGAATAAACATTTTGAATTATGTAAAAATTAAACACTGAAAAATCCTTTACCATCTTTTGGATTAAGGGTGAAGTACGTTTACATCTAATTGATATTCTTAATTTAAAACACAGCATAAACAAATATTTATTGATAAAACAATGAGACAAATTAAGGGCAGAATCTTTTTTATCAAGAAAATTTTAAAAAATCAGTTGGGTGGAATTTTTTGCCTGTCAGTGTATCACTCCATCACCTCATTAGGAGTGGATTGGCTAATTTATAAAGCTTTAATTTACTACATATACTAAAAGAATCTAATTCTAAATATTTGAATGAGAGGGATTTTTTTCTGTGGAAGGGGTCTGCTAGCAAAATGTTTGGGAAGCCCTGGATTAGAGTCAATAATAGTTTAAAAGTCTTCATTATCCAGTTAAAAGATATTACACAGATGGAACACCAAAGTGGATGATACCTGGCTAAGCCACTAAAACAGAAATCTAGCGTAGAAAGTCCATTATAAATTTAAACATTCAGCATGTAATATCATCGATACCGTTTGTACCTAAGAGGAACTCACCACTTGACCAGAATCCCTTTTGTTACATTCACCATTTTTTATCAACTGTAAATATTTCAGGCCAAATGTGTTCAATTAAACCAAAAATTCCACAATAGAAAACTTTTCCACTGGGTACAACTTGTATACACACACACCTAGGTACTTGTGACTTTAAAGAAAGGTTTTGACACGCAGGTTATCATCAGGATATCTGTTATTTGCGATTTTATAAAAGCATTACACAAAATTTACCGAAAATAACAAATTTATATTTACAATTTGGACAAATTTACAAAATAAATATTTATAAACTCTGGATTACAAACCGCCCCGCCCCGAAAATGGGATTCGAATAATTAAATTTCCCCTTTGTGGCAACAGATATGTTCGGCAACCTGCTCATCGGGATTCGTAGTTCCTACCTCTAGGATCTGACCTGACTGTTTTATGTTTGTTATTTGAAAAGTAGTTGCCGCTTATACATTGTTCTTTATTTTAATGTATTTTTAATACTTTCTATTATACTTGTTTGAGTCTAACAATAAAATATGGCACCTTCTAGATTGGTAATTATTTAAATATTTTAATTATGAATAATCTTAGTGCAAGTAATTTCATATTGTTATCCAAGAAATATTTAGTATTTTTAATTTGTTAGCTTTTTAATTAATATTGAAGAACAATAAGCTTGATAAATCATTCCTGATAGGTTGTAATGATATAAAACAATAAATATAAAAGAATAATTTCAGAAGCTATTTAGACCAGAGAGAGAGAGAGAGAGAGAGAGAAGCTAATAAATAGTAAAATCTTTCAGCTTTGTAATTGGTAATTTTCCTGATATGGTTATGATCAGAAATGACCAAATTTGTTAAATAGATCTGCCAAATACATTTTCTTCTTGTGAAAATTAATCTTGTCTCCAGCAGGATTTTTCAACCTGCATCTTGGTCGTTTACGATCATATTATCTGTACGATTTGTTTCAGCTTTTCGCCATCTTCAGTCGTGAATTTGTGCATCAATTGGCCAGTGATATTTGTATGTTTGTAATGTGTCTTAACAAGTTCAATGCAGCTGGCTTCAAGGGAGCCAAAGGGTTCCAAGTGGCAGGATGGCTGACTTGCACTTACTTCATTTGTATAAGGTCAAATTTCACACTGTACAGAGTTGAGCATATCCCTTCTCACGGTCCATAGGCAACTCAAGCTTTTACAATTTACAATACATTACTGCCAGGCCTCTGGAATCCGGTCTAGGGATCCGTCCAGATCATTTCATTCCACAAAGCAATCAGTTCACCTACATTCGAACCAATTCACATTCACTCACGGTTAAGTACATTCTTTCTTATTTATGTATCATTTGCTCAGTTAGAATTACTTTATACTCCATCACACTTTATACGCATATAACTAATCTAATCAATGGTTGATGGGTTACTCAATATTTTGCCATTAGCTATCTCACATTACACATTGATGCAACTAATACATTCACTCTCTGCATGCAGCATACAGTGCTGGAACTGTATACAATAAAAAAATCTGTTCCTCCAAGAATCAAAACCAGGGGCCCAAATACTCGCTGTCAAGCTCAAGCACAACTATCATATCATATGGCATGCCTGACACATGTACCGACTTAGGTCCAATAGTAAGTCTCCATGACAACTTTGCACAGCCTATTCTTAATCAGGCGAGGATGAAGCTTCTACTATTCAGAACTACACAGGGCTACTTATTGACACTGTTTTTTTATATGCAGGAGCCAGCCAACATAAATTTTAATAGTTGATTTATTGTGGAGTAAAGCCTTGGGTTTTTCATTGTTGATTGTGACCAAAACATGAAATAGATAAATGATAGAAAACAACCAAATTAAATATTTAGGAAATAGATTCGCCAGTACTTGTATATCTTGTGAGATTTTAACATGGTGTCGGTTGGTTTTTGAACCTGCACCTTTCTGGACTGTCGTCAGTTGTGTAATTTTTTTTTAACTGTCTCCTATCAATGACAAAATAACAGACAAACCTGAAGATGACTGAAAGACAAAACCCATATTATAGATCAAAACAGAGAATTAACTAACCAAAATGATTTGAACAACAGCTTCTTCATTATCTGCTGTACTAGGTGGTCAGGAATAGTCAAAAAGGGCTAAATTTTTTTTCTTATTTTGTTAAAGCCAAATTTAATGATATAAGTCAAATAATGTTGTTGTTTGTTTGTTTTTTTTCAGACAAAAATGAAAAGGAAATTCAACAAAGATAAACGGTTAAAGATGCTGTTACGACGGATAGCCTCTTTGACCCAAGGTATACCTATAAAAAACAAATTTACAAGTTATAAATGATTTTTTTTTTCCAGAAATCGAAAACATGAAAATCGCCAATGAACAACTTGTAAATAAAGTTGTCGAGACAGACTTGCTTTTATCTAATCTGAAGAACGAAAACCATAGAGCTATGAAACAAAATTTCAACTTGTTAACTGAAAATAATAAGCTAAAGAACGTTTTACAAAAGTTGGATCACAATTTAATAAAGCTGATCACTTGGCACGGAGATGCTTCTCATATTTTGCTTGACAGCAAAACAATGTTGACTAACCAAAATTTAAATTTGTGTGAGTATTCAACCATCAGACTAGTCCGTCAAAAATGCAATGTTTTACTCTACAATTATAATTTTTTACAGCTATTTTTGAAGACTATTCTAATGCAGGTAGTACTTGTAACTTTTTAAACACAGCCGAATGCGATAAATGTATGTAGTTGCGACATTTGTCGATATCCCAATATAATATTCAATTTTTTTTAATTATTTTTTTTAAAGCAGCTAAATCCAAGGTGCAGGCAATGGTTAATCCGATGATAGAAGGTCAAATCATCAAAAGTCCAATGGTATCATTAAAACGATTAAAGTTCAACAGCCAAGAACTTCATGAAGAGAAGAAAGGTAAATTATTATTCAGACATTTATCTACAGATCATACGCATAATTTTTATCAGAGGACTGGATTATCAGTTATTTAATTATTCAATTGAATAGCTATTAATGTAGCTTAATGACTATTGCATAATGTGTGTGTGTGTGAGTGTGTGTATGTGTGTGTGTAGTAGTAGTAGTAGTACCTCTGTAACACCACTGTTTTATATGCTTGTGGCAATTAGAGAAGGGCATGCATACTTATGTGAGGAGATTAGTGACTTAATCGATAATTATTCAGAAATCTGCAGACCACATCTCACGATTTCTGAATAATACATGCTTATTTACCTTTTGTACGGAGGTAAGTCAGCCACACTCTAACTAAAGGGAAGAGCTCATTCACAAGAGAACTTTCCCTAATCGACGCTCAGCAACACTAACATCCATATCCTTCTGGGTCTTCCACAATCTTCCTACAGCTTCCTGATTTCTGAACAGTCGACTCTTGTTGCAATATCTATCTCTTTGCTCTAGCTGGCAGCCCACCTGCTGATGGGACTCCCAATTTATGGCTTCCGTCAGTTTAATGAACTGTGCAATATATGACACTTTAATAATTCACTTTGGATATGTATTTTATATTTTGAAACTTAATTATTTCTTTTGTACTCTATGAGTAGTTGCCAAAGACAATAGTAGTAGTTGAATTTTGATATGTCAAGTTTTGATGCCTTCCAACAGATAAAACATTCTTTTAAGGAGGTAGTCTAAACGAACAAAATGCCTCAATAAGGAGGTGTAGTTAAAACTTAATGCATTTTGGAAAAGCTTTCACTGAATTGTTGAGAAGCGTACTGTCTTTGTTGAAACAAAATTTCCTACCTAATGCCATGAATTATCTGCCCATAAATACATACAGATGTAGACTTGAAATTTTAGCATGTATCAAATATTCGGTTTTATATTTTAGGACTTCGAGAATTGACCAGACACTTTGATACAGAAAAACTAAGCCCTATCTCTGAAGCAGTTCCATCTACTTCTGTGAGTAATTTATTAGTGACAATAAAATGCTCTTTGTTATATGTTTAATTCTTTTTTTTCTCTCTTTTTTCAATAGTGTCGATTAGGTTGGAGACATGGTTCAAGGTTTAATGGTAAATTTTGTATTTTTCTTTCAGTTTTTATTATTTTAATGACATGTATTGTCTTTCTTTAGATGTTGCACAACAAAGTGAAAGAGAAATTCAAATGGCCGTCGAATACGGTCTTCAAGGAATTCCGATGGTCCGATTGCATGATGTATCAACGCTGTTGAACAATTCATCATTGCTTATTCTCGTAATACAAAGAAAATGTGTTATGAATTTTCCGTTATATTACATGGATATTAATTTTTTCTAGAACCAAAACGATAACAACAATGACGTTAATAACAGTGAATCATTAAATAGACAGAAAAGTGTTGAAGTGGAAAATCGTTCGATTGAAACGCCTGTCAATGGTAACAATGATTGTTTCGTTGTGGAGCCAACCCGCCCAGAAGAAGATCGAAGCCTTTCTTTGGATTCCAATAAAAGTTCGTCTAGTAGTTCATTTACTTTAGATTATTCATCATCCAAAATTACCAAATTTAGGCGTAGAATAACTCCAGTCTTTGAGGAACTCAATACTTCTGGCAAAAGGTACTAACTACTATGTAAATAATGTGGTTAATACTAATTGTGCCAATATGTGAGTGTACACTTAGATTTACAATAATTAATTTTACGTATATTTATAGAAACAAAAAAAAGAAAACAAGTCGAAAGGAATGTTGCACTCGCAACCTGTAAGTATAACTCTTTGACATTAAAGTAAATTTTAACTTTTTAAATTTTTAATTGCAATATTACAGGTCTCAAATGAGTCTGACTGATCAAGGTATTGTATCAATTAAAAGTATAAATATTATTTTTACATTTTACTTTCATATAATTATCATATTATAATTAAAATGGGCAGACAATGACTCCACCTTATCTACAAGAAGTTCGTCAAGGCGAAAGAAAGTAATTAATTATAAAGAAGAAAGTCTAAATTCAAAGTGAGTTTCAGTACATTTCTATTTAATCAAGTTACAAATTAACATCAGTTACCTTTTATCCAATAATTTTCATTTTATTTCAGGAAGAGAAGAGAATAATACAACTGTAAATACTTATTGAAATGCTGTTTGGAGTGAAAAATTGTTATTATAATAATTATTACTATTTATTAATATATAACTGATCATCCGAATTTAAATTATTCAACATAAAACTAGAACATGTATGTTTTAAAATTTTGGCAGTTATAATGTAAATAGTCTTCAGTCATAAAATTACATGCAAATTTTTTTTTGTTTTGTTTTTTCCATCATTGGTAGGTAAATAAGTTCCTTTATACTAAGAGAAAGGCCCTGTATGGCAGAAAGCGATGTGGTGGTCTGCGATATGAATTCAATATCTTTGTGTGAGGAATCCATTCTAATCGCTTTCTTCTAGAAAGTGTATTGTTGGGCATGATTTCATTAGAAAATGAAAGGGAAGATCTAAGACTTATAAATACTACTAGTTAATTCTTAATTGTTATGTTTGTTAACTAATTTTACCACGAACAAACTTGCTCTGAATCTCAAAAAAACAGGCAATAAGATAGTTGAACGGGCAATCTACAATTTTGATCACTGGATCACTTTTGTCGCACAAAATCAGTCTTGAAAGAGAGATTGTATTCAGTATAATGCTGATTATGCAGTATACAATTAGACCACCTCGTCAATTTGTCACATTCCACCATGACAGTTCACTTTTCCCTTATCACAGCCTTAAATATTTATGAAAATTCGATAGTTTTCATTGTCTTCTACCTCATAAATCTTTCTTTGTCCTTAACTAGTGATTTACTCACAAGAAAGAAAGAAAACATCATTAATAATCAAAAATAGCTCACAATGTTAGAGACCAATTGAAAATAACATTGCCAAATTTATGATGAAATGTAGCAACGCATAAAGGATAAAGGAAAAGTATCTCTAAAAATTAGGTGTTTATAGATTAGGCCAATTATTTTCTTAAGATTAAAACTATTTAATGTTTAATGTCATTCAATTTTCTTAAGTTAATTTTGATATATTGATACCTCATCATAGTAAAGAACAAAAGCCAGAACTTCCAGGATAGCATCAAGGCCCTGTCAGGCATTGGAGAAAACAACGAAATTACTATTGTTTTGCAGAGTGGTAAAGAGGAGGCTGATAAATTGGCCAAAGAAAGTGCAATCACGGCATGTATTGACTCGCAAACATTTTGCGGCATATAAAATTACCAAAAACATCCATCAGGTACTAGGTTAGGAATAAGTCCTTGGTTCAATGGGATTGTATTCCAGGACAGAGGTCTGTGGAAAAGTTCATTTAAGGACCATCGCAGAACTACTAAACCTAGGATGTATTAGGACTGGAATGATTGTATGACTGACATTGCAAACTGGAGCGTATGTAAACTACTAAAGACTCTGACAAGTAGAAACAAGCCTGAGCATATATTGCCAGGAAGAAGAAACTATAGAGCATTTCCTCCATTGGTTTTGTATCTGACAATAAGCTGTAATGAGGAGCTCTAGATAAAAATGGAGACTACACAATACTGCAATATTGGTTGTGGGCCGAATGCTTTTAACTTTAACCGTATTTTTTCCAGTAGCCTCCATATTTCATCAATAAGTATTCTAGACAAAATACTCTTTCTGCAAAATGAGAAAGATTTCTCTGTATGCCCATTTGGATTTTTGAAATATTCACCACAGTGGGTGGTCAGGGCTCAAAGTATAAAGTAATAATGCAAAACAACAATCATAAGTTTAATAATTACAGTAATTAGTATCAAACACCAAGCAACAGATCTATACCTCAACCTGTGTGGTGTTTAGTGATTGTTAGTTGATGATTATTTGGAGATTGTGGGATGCGGTCTGGTGTGACGTAGGTTTAGAAAAACATTTTCTTTATCATGCGTTCCATTCAAGCTTTATTGAGATCATCTTCAGGGCCTACGAATCACTAACGTTTAATAGCTGTCACGCTTGCCTACAATTTACACATAATATCGAAAACTACATCACATCATCCTCTTCATACAACAATAAACACAACCAAAGAGTTACCTCACATAATTATTACCAAAAGTCATGAATCATTTCACCGCAAGAACATAAAGATATACAAGCATATCCCAGATAACTACCCTCAACACATAATCAACTACAACTCCACACTAACTCCACCTGCCATTACTAATAATACCATATCAAGTCTATTAAATACGCACAAACCAATATCCATGTCATTCATTCATGGCCTATCACATAAATTAAACACATGCCTCTCTTCTTGTAACTATAAAATAGGTTTTAAAAACTATAAAACAATTCACACACTTTTTTCCGAAAAAAGATCCCACACCAGTGATGTAATTTACAAAATCTATTGTTTAAACTGTCTGGCAGAATGATATCCCAATGTCTGAATAAGAGTAAAGCAACATATATATCTATGACTGCAAAAAAACCTAAACAAAATCCTACAGCACTGGCTATCCACCATTTTGAACACCAACATAATTTCAACTTCAAAAATATTACACACAGAACAAAACATAAACTTAAATTCAATATCGATAACATACATAATTATCACAGCACATATAACATATAAAACAATTGATACATTCCTCACATCAAACATTTCTACAGAGTCTAATTCTTCAACAATTTGGCTTTCTTTTCCCTAATTATCCCTGTCTATACAATTCCTTTCACTTCAAAGAAGCGGACTCCTCAAATAAAAATGTTTTATATTGCCACCTCTTCAAAATCCAATGTATATAAATTAGAAACATACATCATCAATATCTCACTGGCGTGATAAAAAAAATGGTTCTCTAAACCCACGTCATACCAGATCACATCTCACGATCTCCAAAAAGTTTAAAATAACTATGCACACTTGATGTTCTTTGATGGTTGGCAAGTGATTTTTGCGTGACTGGACTGAGTAATCATATGAAACCCAGCGTTGATGTTAGCTGTCTTAGCAGGCTCATAACACCTTGTAGTTAATAAAAATTAAATTTATATCAAAAACAGTGAAAGGTATATTTTTAAAAAAATTGTATAAACAATAGTTTACATTACAATTCCTTTAATATACATATAATTTAATTACAGTTAAGGTAAGTAACAATGATTTAACAATAATCATTCATTGGTAATACGCATTTTAACAAAGCAAAAGCCAAAATAATTTAGTGTAAAAGCAATTGCACATATTATTTTAACTTCAGAAAATATTTTGTATATTTACAAAGAATGGGGGTTGGTTTTTAACTATATGAATCTGAAAAGTCTAGAATTTAAAAACTATGGGAAATGAAACAATACACAATGCAAGTTATCAAACAGTATAATTTATCATACATGCAAAGAAAATAAACGGGGAAAAATAAGATGTTTAAGGTTTAGCACAAAGTATTTCACAAGCAACAGATTCAGATTTGTTTGGGTAAACCTACCAGCACTATACTTATTCGAAGAAACTTTTTGTTTGAATTTGAGTCCTTTCATGATCAAAAGCTTTTAAAATTTTAAAAAGCTTTGTATCAACGTCACATAAAGCCATCTTTTTTTATAGACTAAGTGGCCAACATGATGTAGTTATGTTAAAAAACTAATGTGAACGCTACACAATTACATAAATTTAAACATCTCAAAGTACTTCTATTTTTCATACATTTAT
>CM077103.1:6153513-6208410 GCA_039619505.1 Cimex hemipterus | reverse complement strand
TATATATATTATATATAATATATAATATATATATATATTACACTTTGAAGTTTTTAAACAATCATCATTTAAATTTTGCTTAAATTTTCAAAAAAAATAATTATTCTCTCTCTATATATCTATACTATATATTATTTTTTAAGTCAGATTTTTATAAATTATGTACACATTTATTATTTTAAATTATTTTACAAAACAAATTGAGACCTTCATTAAATCAAACTTTAATTAGTAAAGTAACTGCAAATTTTCATAATAAATTCAATTAATTAATTACATAAATTGGTCATTGTAAGTTACAAAATCACCCGGAATTTTTCAGTACCATTAAACATCAGGAGAATCCTGTTGTTTTCAAATAGAATTAAACAGAAAATCAATTCCAGGGCGGCCTTCAATCACGGATTGAAGTTATTTTAAATTATTACAACCAAAATAAATAAAATTACAAAAATAAAGCATAAAATCTAGAAAGAAAAAACAAGAAATCATTCTCAATTCTTTTTAATAAATGCATAAGGTGTTCATTTATGAGATTTATTGAAAGACAAATAAGAGAATTACCAAATATTATTTTCACACTCTGGACAAAACATTAATCTTCAATAAATAAGTCGAAATAAATATTTACAAAATAAATTATTCAACGCAACATGAACACCTTCCTCTTTGTCCAATCTACACTTGTTATTAATATTCTTTTTTATTTTTTAATGAATATTGTTAAAATACCAAGTTGGTCTGTACAATGTTTCACAACCTAATTTTTTTTTGTTTTTTTATGTTCAATTTCCCCTTTTCCTATTCCAAAATGTGATTTCCTGCACAAAAAATCGTTAGTTCAGCGAGGGAGTCGACCCACCCACCCATTGTACCTCGATGTTAGGCCATTTTGTTTGGAGGCATGTCAACATCCCGTTGTTCTCCAAAACAGACAGCACATGTGTCTCAAGAAGTATAGCATTCCCTTTTTGGTAAACAACCTAGAGCATACGAATAAATTGAATTCATGGTGTTTTATTTTTTTAAAAATTATTTAAAAAACAGTACCTTATTGTTAGGGCAAGAACGGAGAAGACCGTTGTAATGGTAAAGGGTAAAAGTATCAGGCAGATGTACATTCTCTTCGGGGAAAAACTCTTCCATAAAACTAGATAAAAGTATAATTCCAAGGTTTTCCGCGTCCAACTTCTTTCTCATAATATCAACACTAAAAATAAAAAGAACAATATATTTATATTAAAAAAATTTTATATTTGTATTCTGGTAATTTTCATACTATTCAGGTTCAGAAACTAAATCAAGCATGTTAAGCACATCTTGAAGTAAGTCTGCAGAAATAAAGTTCCGTCCCTCAGGATCAAAACTTTTAAAAACTCTTTTTGCCACTTCAGTTGGTGTCTCGGCACAGACCAGCCTACTTTCAAATGAGAATAATACTGAAAATACAATCAAATGGATTTGGATTCAGGTCGTTTGTATATTTTTAAAATGTCAATTAGAAAAATAAAGACTGCAACAACTTGTTACCTGTGAGGTGAGTTTCACTTCCAAGAACCCAAACAGGGTTCATAGGATTTTTAAGAAATGAACCTACTTCGCAGTACCTCAGATGCTCAAGCAGGGTTAAGAAGCCAATTTGGCTTTGTTGTTGGATCCCTTTTAATTCTGAACAAAAACAAAATATTTTCCATTTCAAAAATTTTGAAATCACTATCAGGATATCATACTTAAGCCACAAATATCTTGGTCATAGTTCCACACATGAGCCACAGCCTTGCCGGTTATCATAAGATTGATAAGGCTCTGGCTTCCATAGCCGAATTCACTGTCAATAAAAGTCTCTGACGGATCAATTGCTTCAGTATGTAAAGCTTCTATACCCTTAAAAGACCATTAAATATGCACTCCTATTTTTTTATTATTATTTTTTATGTTAATAGTGAAATTTGGTCCTTACTTTGGTACACAAAACAGAATAAAGGAACAACAAGACCCCAAATGTCTCCCCGAGCATGTCTATCCTTTCAAGGTAATAGGCTTCGACCTCTTCAGGGCTCTCAAAACTCAGTGTTCTGCAAACAAACAAACATTTTTATTTTTCTAAACAAAGCCTGTGAGATCATGTGGAATAAAAAATAAGTAACAAAAACTGTAATTTGAGTATTAACTGATTGTACAATTTAATTTTTAAATTAGTAATTAATAAATACAATTTTCCTAGATTTCATTAAGAATAGTATATAATTTTAATTTTACAATTTTAAACATGTTTCTTAAGGGGCTATAAATCTGACAGAAACACAACAGATGGATAACTTCAATAAGTAATAAATCTCAAAGGAGCTATTTAATGTGGGAATGTTGCAAGTTGTGAATTAAGGTAATCAAGCAAAGGGTCACCATAAACCTATATAAAAACGAAGATATTCAGTGGAAGGCAGTCAGACAGTCATCAAGACTAAGGGTGAAGTAGACACCCTGTCAACTGTCCAGGGCTGAGACAAGTCGACGCTCAAAGAGCAGTCCGAAGCAGGACGAGTTGAATCTCTTTGAAGCAGTGGGCAGGAATATAGGCTCTGTCAGCCAAAGTCAGTGATTCAGTGAGAGCACACAGTCAACCAGAGGACAATGTGAGCAGTGGAAAACTCAGTCAATCAAGCAGCCACATTCAGTAGGGTCTAAGCCAGCAGCAAGAGCCAGAAAAGTACCAAGCAATTGCAGCAAGATGAATAGTCAACTGCGAGGATCTAGGAAGGTGCATATCATTGAAGAATGTGATAGTTGGTGTTGGAGAGCATAATTTGGATTGTCTTCTTCTGAATAAGTTTTTTTTTTTATGACTGTGCATATCTAGCCAGAATTCAATATATTGCGTATTCGTTGCTTATTCAATTTTTTGGAGGGAAGGGTATCGTGAAAAAAGGGCCAGAGGCGACTGCGGGTTTACTAGTCGAGAATCTCTCACACTAACCGCTCGGCTACCACAGCCCCCCTGAATAAGTTCTTCCCCAGAGTTAAAAATCTCTGACTTGTATTTTTGAACCTTGCCTTCCCTCCACATAAAAAATAATTAATTACATATGCAAAATGTTCTCCTATCACTTAGCAATAAGCAGATATAGCAACAGAGCATACTTACAATTGCCTATAAATTTATTTTTTGCCATGCAATTGCTTGAAATATATCAATTGTGATAAAAATTTTGAACTATTGTTTAATTAAAAGCTAATTTGTTTCGTGAGCTTTTAAGAATGTTAAAATTCATTGTTTTCATACTTTCATTTTGACTTATAATTACTGTTTTCTTAATAAAAAGTTTTTGAGTGTTAATACATGGCAACATTTTTTTTTTTTATTACCGTTTTATTTGATTTTACCTGAGTTGTGAATGGAAGTATGAATGATCCTTGGGTTTTTTAGCATCAGGAGATGGGGGTGTTTTCGTTGGCTCCTCATCTAGTATACTATCACACATCTGTACAAGTACAAACCTGTTTCCATCATATGCCTGCCCTAATATTTCACATAGAGCACGTATCAGCAGTTTCCCCACACATTCGCTCTCCATCTGAAAGAAAAAAATTTATGCATGGGTAATACTACAAGCCAGAAGAAATTAAATACTTTTAAACAGACCTCATTCCAATTAGGTGTCTTCCTTTTTTTATCACTGATGAGCGATTTGATAATGTATGCCTGAACAGGAGCAATGACAGCACAGGGGCCGCCTTCATGCTGAATTAGAGCGGTGGGCTCATCTGTGCTAAACCGAAAACCTACAAATATAATTTGAATGTTTGCTTGATTCACAAAATGGATAAATGAACTGTAAAAATAAATTTAAAGAAATAAGAAATAACTTTTTTGGTGGACACCAGGAACGGGAGGAGTTCCTCGTGAGCAATACAGCTGTAGCATACAGCTTTTTGTACTTCCTTCTTGGCTCCATTTCTGGGTGAATTTGTGCCCATGGAGGGAGTTCCATTGAAGCAACTAATTTTTAAGGTCAGAAACAAATTCAGGTCACTGAGATTTGATCGTGCACCATACTTTTCATTGATGAGTGATGTGTGCCCCCCTCCCCCCCGAATTGTGGCCACCGAATGGGTCTTACAAATTACAAAGTTATTCATTTTGTGTGGTGATTAGTGACCGTTAATCGATAATTATTTAGAATTCAATTGCTTTTCTCTCTTGTTGGGTTGTAAGAACGATAAGTTGCCGGACAGTTTAAACAGTTGATTTTGTAGATGACATCAGATTTATTTATTATAGGTGTGGGATCTTTAATTTTAGAAAAAAGTGTTTGAATTGTTTCATAATTTTTAAAAGCTATTTTGAGGTTATTGGACGAGAGAAATGTATTTAATTTATATGATAGGCTTGGATAAATGGCAAGGAATTATATGCTTGTTTGTATTTAGTAGACTTACTGTAGTATTATTAATAATAGTGGATGGTGTTAGTGTTGAGTTGTAGTTGTTGATTATTCTGTTAATTATGTTTTTAGGGTAGAGATTGTTATGGAGGATCTGTATATCTTATGTTTCTGTGGTGGAATGGCTTAGGGTAATCATTCTGTGAAGTGATCCTTTGGCCGTGTTTAATATTGTATGAAGGGGATAGTGAGATATAAAGTTGAGGTAGCGATCTGTGTTTCTTGGTTTTTGATACCAATCTGTGATTAATGTGCCATGGTTGTTTTATTACGAGAGTATCTAACACGACACGCAAGACTGGCACAATTAAACAAAAGACAAACACTTTGATTTAGTAGAAATACTTTGGTTGAATATGTCAAAAATATATATTTTGCAATGTATAAATTCACTTTTCCATATCCAAAACGTATTCGCTAAATGTAAACAATGTTTGTAAATCCCTGGCCCTGAAGATGATCTCAATAAAGATCGAAACGTTGGCACGATAAAGAAACGTTTTTCTGAAACCTTAATCACACCAGACCGCATCTCACAATTTCTAAATAGCTGTTCACTTTCTCTATATCAGTCAGCGAAGCTGATATGGCGGTCCCTTCAGCCACGCAGATGCTGCGGCTGTGTTTGTTTCTAGATCCTTATTAACATAAGTTTTGATAAAGACAATTCTTTTTTGTGGTTCACCGGTTTTCTTCTTTGGACACTGCCATAATAATTATATTTGTGAATTACATTTCTTTTTGTCTGTAAGTAGAAGGTGGTTTTGAAAGACAATGCGACCTCTTCTGCTAAGCTGACGGCTTATAAAACGGGTTCTTTCTCAACAATCCAGTTTATGCTCCATTGTTCCCTTTCACTAGAGTTTGACATCCATCCTGAATAAGATTTGTTTAAAACTGAACCCGAATATTTCTAACAGTACTAAAACCAATTTCTAATCTATTCACTATTTGTCGGTATATAAGCCCATTACAATCTAACTTAATTATCTGATTTACGAAAATAACACACTGGTTTTACATACCACACTCACATTGCTATGGCAAAGATAGCGCTAAGAATTTTATTTTGGTCATCGTATTATTGTCAATCCTCATTTCTAATACATTGAAAGAAAACGGATTTATTTGTTCTTGCCATCCGAAACTATCACATTCACATTTGCAGACGATACAGCATTTCTCTCTAGCAACTCCGACCTTATCATTTCCACTTGAAACACTTAACATCTCACACTACTAGAGTCTGTGTGTAAAAAAAAGATAAAATTGAACACAGACAAATCCACTTACATTACCTTCACTTTCCGTTTAAAAAAAAAACTTCCCACCCTGCTTTCTTAGCTAATATTCCCCCCTCAACTGCAGTCAAGGTGCAGTACATCAACACACCCCTGATGTAAAATCTTCATACACGACTGAAACATAAGGAGGTTATGACACGATATAGAGCTCTTGCACAACTTCTCGACAAACATTCTAATTTACCTATCAAAAATAAAAGGTTGTGTCGTAACGCCATAGTTAAGCCGGTATGGACTTACACAATGGAAGTGTTCGGGCAAACATTTCAACCTCCATTGATCTCAAACTACCCAATCCTTAATACTACTAAAAATACTAGATGATCCATTTTATATCGACCCTAACTACACGTACAGACTTGCATCCCTTTAATTCAACACGTAATCCATTCCCATTAACCACACATTTCATAAAAACCTCTCTACTACCATCAATCAGCACATCAGAATCCCCTCGAACCCTCCTCGCGACTGAAGAGAAAATGGCCACGAGATCTCCAAGGAAGTGATAATGACACAAATAACGATTAAACAGACAATATTTTGGCAACATTTGAGTAACACCAATGGGTATTTTCTCCACTCTTGTTTTTAATTTTATACATATTACCTTGCACATTGTTACTCGTTACCTACTTGAAGTTGTAATGGGAAAAAAATTGTTTTAACTGGAGGTAATAGTAATCATTTAAACTATGCCAATACTTGTTTGACAATCAAAATTTACTCTGCTAAGTTTACTGTAAAATCATTTTTTTTTTAAATAACATTCATTGCTTCTAAAATCTAATTATGAAGGGCCAATTTTAATCCAAATATTTTTGGAAAATGTCTTAATAAATAATAAAATAGCTTATTGAGATTAGCGGGAAAAGTGGAGTACGCCAATACTTTTTTGATCCACAGTATCCCAGGACAAATGATATTTAAACACCGCTAAAATAACCTACGTTGCAGCCTTCCTTTGATTTTTACTTTTTTTAATATAAAACCGATCATAATTATTGAATTAATTGTATTGCAGGTAAAGAATGTACGGAAGGCTTGAAAGGAAGTCCGGACAATTCGTTTTAAAATTTCACCGGCAGGAATGGCCGATTTTGTCGAGTTTTAGTTGATAAATGCTATTCTTGTTATGAGATTTTCCTAAAATTTTTAAAAACATTTGCTCCCGATTGATTTTACATGTAAATGGAAAACTTGGGAGAGCACCTCTGGGTAAAACTAAACAAAAATACCTTGTTTCCACCTCTGGAAAACGTCTTCTTTCACCTCATTGCCCCACATGAGCTTTATTATCTCGTCTAAGTCCGAGGGCGAAATCGGGCTGGCCGAATTAGCCGCCATCCTTTCTTTATTCGACGGTACCCCGGTTGTGAAAACTCAGAACATCGCCGGAAAAGGCTTTCGACGACTGTACGAACCTCACCGGGCCGTTGTACACACCTGGCTTTATTTTATTTATTTCTTTTTTTGTCTATTAATAAGGTTAACTTGCTGTGTTGTTTGTTCGATAAGATTCAAAATGGTCGGGGTATCTATGATCGAAGGTGGGATCGAAAAAAGGGGAGCGAAGCTGTCATTGAATTATGAGTGAGGTTACTGTAGCATCGCATTCCCCCTTTTTGGCCCGTGAATGAGAAACAGTACGTCATTCTAGGGGCGAAGACATTCATATATTTATTAATTTAAAATATTTTCACACTCAAACATCATTAAAAAAAATTATTGCAAAAAAATTATTTTAAATCATGTAAAATTTTCATTAATTTTTACAAATCTTGTTCTATTACAAAACTAAACATTAATATTATTTTATTTCCATGCTTAATGTTATAAAAATATTTATTTGTTTTAAAGGTACAAATATGGCTTTAAACCCTCTTACGTGTATATGTAGCACACCACGAGGAAAGTGACACACTTTAATAAAAGACAATTTTCCACAAGAGACAGATGGAAATTTACCTATCTTTTATTTATTGATTAATTACACACCATTACTATTATTGGCAATAAAAACTGTTATGAACCATTTGTCCGTTTGTCCAAGACTTAATCAGAGATAAATAGTAATAATAATAAACGTTTATTTGCAACATTACATACAAATTTACAACAAAAAATAATATTTTGGTACATTCCTGCCTGCTGTCAAAAACCAAAGCTTCTACAAAATAGCATGAGTTTTTGGAGATCTTCAGAGAAATAAACTGAACATTCTTTACCAAAGCTTAATGAAAAGCAAGCAAATAATCAAACATAATACAGAATAAACGTGTTGCATGAAAAACAACCCGACCACATTAAATCTTGGCGTTAAAATATCTTAATTTAGATCACTTTAAAATATCTTAAGTGAGTTAGCTAGCCGATGTTTTGTTTCATATTATATTCATTGCTGTAATGGCCACAAGATAATTTTATACATACATATTTAATACAATACAAAAATATTATTGTCATTATTGATTTGTATGTTTTATTATTATTTTACCATCTTTATAAAATTTAATTTATAACTACATTCCTTGATTAATTAATTTATGTAATGTGTACTTATGTATTTGTTGTATAATGTGTGCATGAGTGTACTATTGCAAAGCAAAGCAATATAATAATAATATATAAAAAATAGTGGTACAATGAGCAAATGTTTAGAAAACTTAATTTATAACTATTGTATGGCTTAAAGCCCTATTTGTACCTTTAAAATAAATATTTTATAGTATTATTTTATCATTATTATTATTATTATTAATTTAGTTGTGTTTAATATGCATAATCGGTTTAGTAAAATGAAAAGCTTTTCTTTATTATTTGTATTATTTTTTAAAGTAAATAAATATAAATTAACAGACATCAAAAACGTCAGATTCGTAATGGGGGTCGTTAATGCACGATCGTGTCGCCATCTCAGTATTTTCCCAATTCGTTTCGATTCCGTTTCCATCCGGCACGACAACCCCAAAACAAACTCGAAGGTTCAAAACTGCAGGTTCTGTTTTTGTAAGTTGAAAGTCGGGAGATTTGAAAGTTAAAAAAAAGTGACAGCTTAGACGGTCGAAATTGTTCGCTTCAGATTAACACCCGCGATGAGCTCGTGGTCCTACCGCGTGGTCGGCGCCCACAAGACCTACAATGGTAATTTAAATCTTGTCAACTGTTCTAACCACCGGGGATTTAAACTATGTGTTTATATTGAAAAACTGTATTTATATGAAAAAATATTTTAAAAAATTAAAAATACGATTTCCACAAAAAATTTAAACTTTGTTATGATTTATATAAATTGACGTTAGTCGCGTCAAGAACTTATTTTTGCAGTTTGTCAGTAATTTTCTGATGATGATGATAACACATGTAATAACCGTTAATTTTAAAGTAAGATAATAAATATTTGGAAAAAAATTATCGAAATTATGAGAGAAAAAATATTCATTACTCTACAGGAATCATTAAGAGTTCAAGCAAGTCAAGATTCTTTTATTCTGTACAATAATTAACGAATTGTGTCTTTTACATTAAAAAAAATCAGGTTTCTAATGAGTACACATTAAGGAAATCTCAGTCCACAAAAGACAACCAATATATTGGGCTAAGCGTTGGTCGCCAACACATTGGCCATCTTAGGTTCATCTTTATCAAAATGGAGTTTGATTGAGTTGGGGCAAGAGATTCGGCCATGTGGAATCACAGTTGGCTCTTAAAACCAGCAAAATTTATAGATTAATCCATTTATGTTTAGCAGTTATAATTGACTATATTTTTTTAACTTAAGATAATAGAAGACCTTAGATAATAAGAATAATTAATTAAGAAAGTTTTTAGATTTCACCAGCACTACTTCCAGTTTTGTTTTTTCTCTTTGTCTTTCACAGCGCAAAGGTGTCGATAAATATTCCATTTTATTTTAAACTTTGTTCTCATTACCTTCTAAATGTTCACTTATCTCTAGTGTAGTAAGTATCTAATCTTTTCAATTTGGTTTTACATGTACATAGAGTCCCATGCTCATTAGCAATAAAATTCGATCAGTTTGAGTGCAGTCTACATTAGGAGGAGGTACTTTGTTGGCTCTGATTCACCTCCCGTACACATTAAACAAATCACTTAATACAAATTCATAGACAAAACAACCAGTTCAACAATATTTTATCCATTGTGTCCATGATGTAGTGGACCGATTGGGCAAAGAAGCGACAAACAAAGCAAGGAGAATATTACAATAACAACCTGCTAAAGACAGATGCAAAATGCCATACCAATTAGTTTATGAATGGAGCACGCGGTATGCCCAGGGAACTGTGGGTTTTCTATATAATAAATCCACATTCCCAGAAATAGGATTAAAACCTGATTCTCTCGAATTAATGGCACAAATGAATTCTCCACTTTGGTATCCTTGATTCGCTCAACCACTACATTTACAGTGCATTCAAGTATAAAATTAAAATTAAAAAAAAAAACCATAATTTTGACGTATCCAGAATAAGAAGCAAGAACAAAATTTTTTGACAGGGGATATACACTGAGAAATTTTGAGCAACCAGTTCGGTGAGAAAGCTTCCTGTCAACTGGAAATGTAGACCTGTATATAATATTGATAAATTGTAGATATATGCATTTTTGAAAGAATGTGATATGGGTACGTGGTATTGTGAGTGAATTAATGTCATTGTATGTGCAAAACTATTTATATAATTGTTCTGCCTTCCTTGATTTCATTAATTTATTTATGTGATGTATACTTATACATTCATTGTATAATGTGTACATGAGTGTACTATTCAAAGTAATATAATAATAATAATAATATATAAAAAAGAGTAGTGTAATGAACAAAAGTGAAAACAAAATGAATAAATTAGATGAACAATATTATAAACAAGGATTTAAAAAAATAATTAAAATACAACATTAAACTAAACATTTTAAAATACTTAAATCAATGCCACCAGGCTGTCTATTAAATATTCTTTGAATTCTTTCTATTGGGTTATGCTTAGTCATAATTAGTTCTATGATAATGAATGAAGAAAGAACATAGATTTCTAAAGTTATGGCTGTGAATCTTGATCTTCTAAAGTAATAATGGACAATCTTTTAATTTGGATGGATGGATACAATGGTCACCAGGAGTTCCCTCCTGAGCACTGCAGCTATTCAGCTTATTGTACTTACCCTGGCTCCATTTTTGGGGGAGGGCTCACAACACAAAGTGAACTTGCGCCCCCGTTGTACCAGTGTTTTGTGTTGTACTCATTTTTGAAGGGGGTTGGGACCAGATTCGGGGTCACTGAGATCCAGTCCCACCCCTTCCATTGATGAGTGCCGTGTCAATTTCTTTTAATTGCGGCCACCGGTCCCCTTAGGCATCAGAAAAATTCCAGAGGCGACGGTGGGGATCGAACCCACGACCGCGGGGTCTACTAGCCGAGAGTCTGACGCCTTAACCACTCGGCTACCGCGGCCCTCAATCTTTTAAGTTTTGTAATTATTTGTTTAAGAAAATAACATATATTGTTTACCACTCCTAGAAGCTAGCATTTCTAAATTGCAAAGGGAACGTATATAGACAGTTGAACTTGTTGTAAGAGAAATGATCAATGAGCTGTGTACAAATTCGAAAGTATTGACATTAAAAGATAGAGTGAAAAGAAAATTATTTTGAAAAGTGCCTGATATTGGTATCAGTAGATAAGTTGTAATGTAATGATTATAAATGGAATCTGGAGTGTGTGTAAGAATAACAGTCAGTATAAAATCATTGATAGACTGTTTATTGCTACCAATTTCCCTCATTATGGCTAATAATTGTTATTAACAAATAACTTTCTACCTTCAATTGCAAAATGGAAACTGCAACAAAAAGTACCAGGCATTTATGCATTATTTACAGAAATAAAAATCATGAACTTTATTAAATAGGCTATAATTATTTTGGATTTGGATTTATATAGACTCAAATCCTGTGCTGCTCGTAATCCCTTGGCAATTCCAGCTTTTGTGATTTATAGTAAGGTGCAGACTCGAGAATCAACCACCCCGGGTGTAGGCAGTTCGGGGGGCAGACCTGTCTTATCCAGCCACAGAGGTTGGGCTCCGGCTGCTGTCAATTTGGCACTCATTGCATGCAGTCCCCAACACATTCTTACTCTCATTCTTTCACTCCTATTTACATACCATTCATTCAATTAGGATGATGGACCATGTACTCGATATACCTCCATAATTATTTACATATATTGTACAATTAACCAGGAGGGTCGATGAGGTACTCGATATTCTGCCATTGATTCTGACATCAAACATTCAATCTCACACTAACCTAGGTACACACAACTATTATTAGTATTTAAAATAGAACAGCTCTATTTGCTCCAGGAATCTTAATGGACCCAAATACTTGTTGTCGTGCTCAAGAACATTTCTCAAATCAGGTGGCATTCCTGCTCGCTCTCTATATAGTGCCAAGGAATTGAACCTTACAATTAGGTGGGACACATTGAGCATCCTTTCTCTGACTACCAGAGTATGTCATAGAGGGCTTTGACCCAAAGTAAATGTCCGTGTGCAACCATGCATGCCTTATTCTTAATCGGGTGAGGATGCTCTTGATATGTGAGAGCTTTCTTGTCGATCTGGCCCATTGACACTATCACATTCTTTTAATAATGCTTTTTATTGCATTCTTAACATCAGAAGTCCGGAGGTTGGGACAATCTTAGCTGCCTTGTCCACCTTTTCATTACCCTCCAGATCTATGTGTCCAAGTAACCAGACAACAATCACCCTTTTGCCGAGATGCTTAAGTTTGTGATCTCTCTCCAAACATAAGCTCTACAAGAGGATCAACAGAAAACTTGCAACAGACCAAAGTAACCATGTTGAGGGAGTTGGTGCAGACTAAGTAAGCAGAGGCACTCCTCTCAAATCACCCCAAGCCCATGCCAAATGCATTCACTTCAATACAGTGTGGTGGGAGCGACTATAAACTGATACATGCCTCATACTCGCCTTTGTGAATATGAGTTGAAAACCAGCATAGCTCAATTTAAGCTCCAAGAACTTAGCTTGGTAAAGGTATGGCATAGTAGATAACTTGGCTAACATTTGGATGAGATCTTACCGGATGAGTACAACTGGTAGAAACCAGGAAGGAGTCGACCAGTTGCCCAGCTCTAGTACCATTCCAAGTGTCCTGCCCTCCTTAAGGTTTGCCAAAGCGCATTGTGCAAACAAAAATTAAAAAGAAAAGTGTTAAAAGTGAAAAAGAACCTGATCATTTACAAAGATGTATTCTTATTTTTTCACATTCATTGTTCATAAATATTCACAATGCAAATAATAATAGAACCATAGAACTTTTTTTTTAATCCAGTTATTTTAAAAGCTTAAATAAATCATAGCTGATTTCAAAATATACTTGTGCTTTTATGAATCAATTCTTCAATGCTTCAAGTGAAGTTTTCATTTTCAGATCCTCAAGAGATGATGACGGACATACTGACCAATGTGACAATGAGGACCGGAGTGCCTGAACCTTCACGTCTCAGCTACATGAACGCGTTCGTCAAACTTCTTTCGAGAAAAGATTTCAAATATGAAGATCTTGGCTACACAGCGTACGACATCTTGTATTGTTTCCGTCCACTCTGTTTTCTTGAGTCAGTACGCGTTCGAAATTCAATATTTCGAGCTTTGAGGCATTTCATCAAGACTGAAGAGCACGTTGATATTTTCAATAAATTAAAATATGATTACCTTATAGCAAGGTTTGGAGAAATTGTTATTTTTTAATGTATCGCTATCACACTCAATATTTGGTTGTGTTCTTTTAGGGAAGTCACTGCTGGTGGTTTACAGCTGTGTAGGAGAATAATTGTGGTTTCTCCACAAAAACTGACTCATGCTCCTGTGAGAGCTGTCGTTGCTTTCACCCATCCTAGTCACACTGATAACCTTCAGTCTGCAGCCCTTGCACTACTTGCAGAAATCGGTGATCTAAATGGAAAAATATTTTTCCCAAATTCTCAATATAATCTTTTTTTTATTTTTGTATCAGCTTTATTAAATGCAGACCTTTTCATCACTTGTGGAGGCGTCAGCGCAATTATTAGAAATCTATCCTGCTTGAAATCACCAAAAATGACTGAAGCTTTATTAGGCTCTTTGTTGTACTTGGTAAATAAACCTGAGACGAGGGCCAAAGCAGGCATCAACTTACAATGCCTCACCGGATCTGTTTATATGGACAGAGGACTGAATTCTAAGTAAGATAGCGATTTTTAACATGAAAATATAATCTTAAACTTAATATTTGTTTTCAGAAATAACAGCACGACAGAATCAACTGTTCGATGGTGCACTACAGCAATGGTCTGTCTTTTACGCTCTTGGACTGGAATCTTGCACCTTTGCCAAGGAAAACGTCAAGCAATCACATCAATTGTAGACAGCCTCTACGTCACACATCTCCAGGTAATGTGATTTATTGTTTAAAATAATATACAAGGGCTATTAATTCATTCCATAAATTTTCTTAATAAAGAAAAACACTGTTGATTGACTTTTGGATAATTGCTCTACAGAAACCAATATTAGAGGTGCTCTACAAATTATTTGACCTTACGCAGCCTGATTGGACTGATGAAATTACAGTTGCTCTTGAAGCAGTGCATCCGTCAAAGTGGAGCGATAGTTTCAGAATTGCTGAAGGTTTCATTGCAGCAGAAGCACAGTCCTTGTTTCCCCATTTGGCCAAAACTCGAGTCAACCTGATCGAAGTACACCGAGCATTTGTTCTTTATCTCTTTTTGAAAGCGAATGTCCTAGAAGCCATTGTTCATGTAGTCGTCTCAGATGACACATTCCTCTCTGTTCACGCAACTATTCTTTTGGGTGAACTGCTTCATCTAGTCCATACGATTCTTCCTCCAGAGTTGATAAGCTTGACTCCAGGCCTGCCTAACTTGCTGTCCTATGCTGTTCGAGGAAGACCAGTGAATATAGTACCACAGTCAACGATATTTGAAAATGAAGAATTACCTAATAACGCTTATGAAGAACTCTTTGGACCAGGTTTTACCATGGACCAATCACTGTTAGTATTTCAATTTATCAATGTTAATAGAATAAATTTATTTTAAATTTTTACAAGATTGACTAACAGTGACGTTGAGCCGAGTAAAGAAGCTCAGGAACGTGCATTAAGAGCCGTTTGTGCAATGTCTTATTTACATAAAAGACCTCCTGGGCCCAGCCTTTACCTTAGACATCTGATCTCTTGGATCAAATCATCAGAAAGCCCACTATCAGAAAAGCCCCAACCTCTTGCAAAACACAGTGTGAGTTTAATCATCAGTTATATTAATTTTTAAACAAAATAAATAATTTAATAATGGAAATTTTGTATAGCCTCTGAGCAGTTGTGATGAAAGTATAAAAGAGTCAGGTGTTTTAGCTGAAAGGGATCCTTACACTTGGAACTGGGATGTTATAAGGGCAATATTGAAAGTTAGTACCTCAATCCCTGAAAAGAAAGTTCCATAATTGAAATGAAAACCTTTTGCAATTGTATAAATGTTTTTACAGAGACACGGAGAAACCCTGAGAAAAACGACGGACTCGAATAAAAAATTGTTTTTAAGAAGGCTGATCAATTTTCTCCTCCCTGTCACCGGCCAATATGGACGAACTGAACTTGTTTCAAACCGAAAATCCAACAACCTTTTAACATTGGCTGGTCTAGATCTCATATCGATGCTACTCCTTGCTCCAGAAGAAGTAATACTAATAAAACAGATATTTAGGACAAGGAAATATGTAATATTAATTGTTCTAGTCCGAGTGTGAAAAGTTACTTTTTGAGTTGTTGGGTGGAATCAGGACGCAGTTTCTTGACTTGGCGCGATGCTCGACGTCAAGATCAGCACACGACTGCCACTTATCACCTATCAACATATCAAATTCACTTTGTCAAGATTACTTTCTCATGGTCGGACATTTGTCTACATCAGAACAAGGCAGGAAAGCACTTACAACAACAGGAATTTACACGCAGTAAGTTCAATTATAATAATCAAAATAATTTTAATAACATACTTTTTCTCACTAGGCTTCTAGATCTAGTTGCATCAACAAACCAAGACTGCTATATTAAATTGATAGTATCGACGATGGATTTTGCTAATGATGAACAAGCAAAGTAAGTATTGTTGAAAGTTGAAAAATAATAACTAACATGACATTCAATGCATTTTTTAATTTTTTTTTTTTATTAGAAATATTCTGAAAAAGATATTCGAATCAAAGTCCATTTCTTGTCGTCTCTATGCCACAAAATCACTACATGCTATGATGAGGATTGGTGTCGGACATGACAGACAATTAATGAGTTTTCTCGTTGGTCTCATTGTTGATCAGCTATCTGACGAAGACAGAAATGTAGCTGCTGTTGCGCTCAATGCTATTCAAGAAGCATCACATTCTAAAGTAATTCAGTAAAAGAAAATCATAATTTTACTTTTTTTAAATTAATTAATTAATTTTTTTCAGGAGTATGTTGAAGCTATTGTGGAACAGAGACCTTGCTTAATGAGGCATGGAGATAATGGACTTTTAGTGTTGGTACGGTGCCTTTCAACTGAAGAGGGTTTCAGAAGGCTTCACCAGGCCAATTTTGTGACTGCCCAACTGGCCAAATGGGGAACACATTACAACTATAGGTACTTAAGGACTTACAGATCATCAGGTTGTCAATATCTTGGTGATGTGGATTTATGAGATTTCATCTGTCAAGAGTGTTTTAGCTTCTCAATCATCTTCCACAGTGGGTCTGTGTGAAAGCACAAAAGCTGAAATAATTTGATAGACTGAAACAGTGAGCATAATCTTTATAAATAGATAATTCCTACTCACAGTTAGTTGTTTTCTAGGGTACTGATTTCAAACTTAAAGCTCATCATCAGTTTGAAGGAATTATAAAGTAATATTAGTTCACCATGCTATTCACATGTTCAAAATTGAGCAGCATTAAAAATCCTGGTTCTCATTGGAATGTCACGCAGATGAGGGATCAGCAATTTCCTTTTTACAATTCATAATGATGATGAGCTGTAAGCTTGAAATCTAAATCGTTGAAAACAACTAAATGTGAGTAGGAACTATCTTTTTATAAAGATTGAACATTTACCATTTCTATGACAGTGAGGATATATCAAAATGATAGAAATGACAAAACTACTGACCAAATTGGTTGTTCATGCTCTCATTGGTTCTTTGAAATACCCAAATACACAGATACATCAGATCTGAATTTAATTGAAAATTTATGAAGAAAATATTTTTATAACGCTCATTAATTTCAGGTATGTGAATATAGTAGAGGGTCTTCTCGCATCTGAAGGAAATCAGAGCACTGAAGTTTTCCTTCCACCCCATCTTTATCAACAGCTAGCTTCACATCAGACTGGCCTTGCTATGGTCCTTGCCAATGATCACGTCATAAAACTCGTCCAGGTAAATCTCTTTCCGTAGATCTTTTCAAAACATTGTTACAGTTGGATTAAATCCAGTTTACTTCAGGTCCTGGAGCATGGAGACTGTTCGACGGATGAACAGATCCTAGAGATGAAAGCAGCTCTTTACGCTCTTTCAGGAATTGCAGGAGTCATGGATATAAATGTACTATCTTCGATGATACGTATAGCAACCCACTGCTTAGTCTACTCGTTGAGGGCTGTCGCTTTCACAGCAATAAGCAATGTTGCTACCTCAGTCCAGGGAGAGGAAAAACTGAAATCACTTGGTACGCTTTATAACATTTTCTATCAAGTTCTTCAATAACAGATTTCATTTAAAGGTTGGTATTCTGTTAAACATGATCGCCATGAAATGTGGCCGCTTGTCACTCCAACTGAAGAAGACACTCCTAATATAATATTTGAAAGAAACGTTGTTGTACACGAGGTAAATATTTTATACATTGTTGTTTAAAACATAATATAAAACATGATTTTTTAAAAATCCTGTATTTTCTAAATTAGAATAAAAGTCCGTTGTTTGACTTACCGGAGGAGGATGATAATCTGGAAGACATTGACAAGGAGGAATTCTTCTGGGGTGTTCCAGGTCTTTAATTATAATTTGTTTAACAAAAAATAACTTTTCTCACTTTTTAAATTATTTCGTAGGTGGAAGAACTCAGAGGATAAGGGAAAGACGGTCAGCGACTTTACCTCATTCCACCACTCCATCTTCTTACTACCATAACCGCAGTTACAGCGAGAGCAAAGCTGAACATAGCGACTCTTCTGACTATACCAAGTATACATTGAACAATTAGTATCATTGTTTCTATATTCAAATGTAATTTAAAAATTTCAAGCGAACACATTGTTCACTACAAGAGCGAAAGCGGTAGAAAGAGCAGATCCAACAGCTATACAGACAGTAGCACAAGTGGAGATTCGACTTACGGCATGAGACATTACAGTGTTAGGTAAGTCACTTCTAATTGTTTAAAAAAATTAATAATTCAATTTTAGTGAATTGTTAAATTTAGTAATTAATTTTGTTTTAGTGATCGGGTTCCAACATTAAGCCCTATACCTAGTGCCAGTTCATTGACTGCTTTTAATCCACAGACAACTAAAAGAACAAGTCTTACACCAAATTTTTCTAGAAGTGAGGATATATATTTTTGTCTCCTTTAAATTTTGTTTTAATTTATATTTTATTTTCAGGTAGCTTAAGAGGGAGTAGACAGAGCATATTAAGATCTCTGGAACAATCTTCTACTTTTCCGTTAGGTCTAATCACATACGGCGATTTACTCTGTTCACCTTCACCTCGCCAAAAACACACGTAAGTGAAACGTGGCACTTACAAATATTTTTAATACATTTAACAATACAATCAAATAAAATTATTTAGTTAACAATTTGGCTGAATAATCTCTCTATATTCATTTGTTTTTCTCTAAGCAAGTGCTTCACTACTTATTCATGTGTAGGGAAAGGTGAAGTTCTAGAATTCAATAAACCAGAGAGTATATTCTTCAACATTTATTTCAACACAATTCCATCTGTTAAATATAAATACAAACAGCTACAAAATCTTAATCTAAAATGTCAGTCACAACTCTAAATCTCGGATGAGTTTATTAATAATGGATCTTACTCGGAATGACACTCAACATGATTAGTATCCTCGGCAAACACCTTTATGGTTTCTTGACTGTTGACTTGATCTGATGGGTCGCAAAGGTCTTTGTTGGCTCTGGATGGCTCAGTCCCCTTGTTTGAAACCCAGATGGAGTGTGGCTGCATATGTTCGAAATTGACTACTGTAGTCAATTTACTGCTTAAAGTGAGTTTTTGGTCTTGACTGACTTTTGATTTCCAAATCATCCCTTTTTATACTGGGTTAAAGACTGAAAGGAAAATCAAGTCAGGGGATTCCCATGCTATGGGAGTACTGGCGAAGACGGGTGTTTCTCACCTGGTTCACACGATCCCCCAATTTGTGATGTCCCATGTTGCTCCATGTTTTTAACCTTGTGACCTTTCAGCACTAAATAACTCTGTTAGTTATTAGGTTATCCACTATTGCAACTTTAAGTTTTTCAGGTATGTGGGAAACATCCTGTCTCCCGTTTGGGTCTACAACACTCTTCAACGTTCTTATTTATTTGTCCAACTTGTAATTATTGGAGGGCTATGTTTCCCTTGTTTGTGAGGAATGTCATGTCACTCCTATCTGGGTGAATTAAACTCTTTTTTTCTTACTTTAACAACTAGAACTTATTCTAAGACGGGGACTGACAATATTTTTGCAAATAATAATTTTATACTTTCAAATTATCAAAGGTAATTAATGGCAGCATCAAGATTGGAACCCAGAACTACATGAAAAATACTCCAAGAATCATACACCGTAATAATCTTGAACACTGGGTCTCCACTAGCAGTATCAACTGTTTTACTTTCAGGAGTCGAACATACTGATAGGCATTTGTGATTATTTTTTTAGTCTGAAGAGATGCCAGTATCCATGGATATCTAAATGTCCAAGTCAGACCCCTGCTAAAAAATGGGACATTTGCCATGTATCTTTTTCAGTGCCCCTACTGTATTTACTCTGGTGCGAGCCTTAATTGGTTTGAAAAAAGGGATCTGCAATTGAATAATGTTGTTACCAAAAACATTTGTACAGTGCAATTAAAATGCTAATTGTCCTTCAGCTGTTTTCATAGGAAAAGTGACATTTCCAACTCATACATCTGGTAGGCAGTAATTAAAAATAATTCCAGATAGCTTTCTACAAATATTCTTAGGAACATATTTTATCAGTGTTGATTGAATTTTCTGCCCACTTCAAATGACAAGGAATCCAGTTGCTCTATAAAACTAGACACTATTTAATTTAAAACATCATAAGAGGGAGAGCACATTACCCCAACATTGATCCATATGAATAAACATAGTTTCTTAAAAATTGTGTTTTGGTTGTCTTAATCTATCAAACATAATTAATAATAAGATAAAAATACATCCATATTTTAATTTTGTAGATTGAACGAACTTCAATGGTCCGAAACTCCTGCAATAGAAGAACCAGATTTTTCCACTCTGGAAGCATCATTGATTGACACGACATCACTTCAGTCAAACTCAAACGGTAGCATACCAAATAAATTATTTTAATTTACCTTGAAAATTATTTTTGGTTTGCTTAAATAACAGATGGCCTTGATGTCCCCATGCCAATTTACATGGGAATCTGCCTTCCAGCACAAATTGGCTGCCTTTTTCCAAAAGAAGAAATCAATCTTGTTAAAAAGCACGTTTCTTTCATTTCCGAGTCATTAAAGGTTCAAGGTAAACATTAAAATGTTTGTCATTTTATTGTTATATATCAAAATTTAAATTTTTTTAAGGTCTTCAAGATTTAAAAAACCCGTCGTTTCATAAAGAAATCTGTTTCCTTGGACCCCAAGGGTGTCACAATATGATGGTAAACACATCAGGTATGTGTATACTTTTTTTTTTTTAAAGTCACGCTTGACTAAAGCCTTCTTTCAGAATGTGAGCCTTCTTACTTGGTGGAAGGAGACTTAGAACTTGACAAAGAGACTTTGGAAAATGACAGCGTCGATTCTTCTATGACCGATGTACAAAGTACGCAAGTTGACTACTAAATTGATTTTATAGAATTTAAATTTAAATTATGGAACTTTCCAAACTAGGTTTTGTCGATAAACCGATGCCAATAATCTTTAAAAGCAGGATTGTAATCAGAAATGAATTGGCAAGGATGATAGAACAACTGTCTAACCCTATACTTCATAAAACCTGTAAACAGTCTCTCTTACAGTAAGTCTTAATCATCTATTTTTATTACTTCTTATTTTTACTAGATTAACAAATGATTATTTACAGAATTAAACAAGCCCATGGTGACCTTTTTCAAGACATATGTGTATTTAGTGATGTGTGTCACATTTTATCGACGTGTCAAGTCAGAGTAGCATCTAGAGACTTTGTAAATAAACTTTTTGACTCGGCCTTTGATGAAATCTGGCATGATGTTGCTGTTTATCTCAAAGAACACATAACATATTAAAAATAAGTTTTTATTTCTATTTATTTTGTGTATAGTGTACATATTGTTTATATAATTTTTTTTGTATTTATTATTAAAAAAATGTTTATTTTAAAATGTTGTTCTTGATTTTTAACTAAAAAAATACCATAAACATATTTTTTTAGGCAAAAGAATGTAAAAGAAATGGAAGAATTCTTTGAAAAATATCTCTTTAAGTTTTATTAAATTCAAAAACAATCTTTGCAAAGTTTAAAAAATATTTACACAAAAAACAGTCATACACAACATTTTTCACTAAAAACAACATAGTTAATGGCTGTCCATGAATTGTACTTCACTAAGAATAAACAATGTATCTGGTAGTGGCCTCGGCTGTGGTGAGAGGACGGTAAGCGTTTGGTTATCAACATCAACGTTAGTTCTGAATAAAAAATCAGGTTAAAGAGAGAAACAGCAACAGAATTTGTAAATGGAATACTTACACACAAATATATCCTGCGATATTCGTTGTTATGATGTCATCTTCTGGAGACGAGGCAAAACTAACTGCGAGCAAATGATGCAACAGACTCGGACCTGTGATATAAAGGTTATGTTATTATTTATTTATTTTTTTTAAATAGTATATCTAATAGTATATCATTCTAGTATTCCAGTACAGCAGAGGTTTTGATTTAAAAACGTTTACTCCTTGAAAATCAGGCATCAATATCTCAATTAGATCATCCGTTTAGCAGTTTTTGGTAGTGATTTGTCCGACTACAACTGACTAGTCAATGACAACCTTTTATCTCAACTTTCAAATTAAAATAAGTATATGAAACCATATATAATAGAACATGGATTTTTACAAGAAAAGCGTTGTGATTAACTCTGGAAATAACAGTAGTAAAACTAAGAATCTTGCCTTTCCTTGTTTATATCCCTGACATAACATTTAAATACAGTTACTCTTAACACAGACAATCTTTTTTTTTTTAAGTAATGTTTTACTTTCTCTACCTCTACCCCTGACATCACATCATCACGCATATTTTCATTAATTCTTATTAACACCCAGAATTTTCAGGTGTATATAAATGATTTTCATTCATTTTCTCCAATATTTTTAAATGCCACCCAATACATATTTTATGGATAATCAGAATAAAACAAGTAAATAAAATATTGTGTTCATTATCTACTGCATTATAGTCATAAAAATTTTTTGTAGGACTTGCAAACTTATAAAACATAATATTTCATTGTAAAGTAAAATAGTTTTTACCAGGTTGCACCAGTACAAGCTTAGTCATATTATCCTCTGCTTTCATTCCCAATGGCATGCATGAGTCTGGAAGTGGCGGCGCTCCGATTTTGTATATTTTTAGATCAGACCACTTGACATCAAAACTGTGCGGGTGGAGTGATGTCCTTTTCCCGTAAAAGTACTGCCTCACCTGGCTGTCCCTTCCTTCGGACCTGAACTCTTTCGTCCTTACAACAACCTAGTCGTGAGAAGAAAAAAAAAGTAAAAATCATGAAATATTATGCAAAATTGGCAGGTATTTCCTCACCCCTCCACTTTTGGGCAAGAGAACAACTTTAACAAAATTAGGCATGTCTCTGACTAACTCATTGTAGAGTTTTTCTTGGCCCAAAACAAGGATGATGTCCACTTCAAATGCCTGAGCTGCATGAGTCAGTAGTTTGTATCCTTCTCCTTTCACCCAGCCACAAGTGTTAATGATAACACCAGAAACATTTGCTAAATTTGATTTAAAAAAATAAAATTACACATTTTTTAAAAAGAAAAATAACACTAATAATAAAATACCCTTCTTATTAGCTTTCAGCCTTTCATGGACAACTTCAGACATTTTACTCACTAGGAGATTCATAGTCTGTATGTTTTTTTGCGGTGTTGTATGACCAAAGTGATACACAAGGGGTGCTTGTTGTGAAAAACCCTCTTCCACTGTAGCAGGTCGTTCTACTAAAACAGCACCTAAAAATACAAAGAAGAAAAAAATAATATAAACAAGGGTATTCAACTATAGGTCTCTCCCAACTAAACTCTTGGAGTTCCAGTGTTTTTGGGAAAAAAAAAGCCGATTTGTAAGTTATGTTGAGTTCAAATTCAAGGCTATTCAATTTGAACCCAAGAGTTTTACATTACAGAGCTGATTCACCATGTCAATCGCTTAAAATAAATAAATAATTACCAATTGATCCAGGGACAGAAATTTGCCCTTGGCCAACATCCAGGTCCACAAAAACAGGGGTCCTGCCCATTCTCACAGCATAATTAAGAAGGATTCGGCATATTGTAGACTTCCCGACATCAGTCGGCCCAACGACCATAGTTATCGGTCCTCTTTTAACTTCATCTTCTTTTTCAGCTTTCATTCTTAGTTGTTCCAGACATGCATGGCAATTCAAATAAAACATCTGCAACAATTTTCCATTAAATTCAATCTATCTTTATTTGAATGTGAAGAAAATAAATTATTTACCATCGGTGTCTCTCTTGCAATATAACTTATATTTTTTTTACCCCTGAACTCCAGAGTGCAACCCTGCCAGGTAAAAATGGCAAGAATGGCCCCAGTAGTGAATGTATAAGATTTCCCTTTGACCAGTTCAGTTCCAAATATCTCTGCATATCCACTTTTAAGCTGAACACAAAATAAAATATAAGTTTTTACATTTGACAAACTTCATATTTGGTGAAGATCACTAGCTACGAAAAGCTCATTTAGGCTCTAAAAATTTTCACTTTGGATGGGGACCAAATAATTTGGACACACTACCATATAAAAAATATATATACCATATAAAATAATATCTTGGAAATGAGAATTGTCTATATGATCCCAAAAACATTCTTTACAACATCCTATCAAGTCTCAACTAACTATAAAGGAAAGGAAAAACTCAGAGAAGCAGGAAACATCAGATACAGTGATATGGTATACAGATGGCTCAACAAAGGAATCATACAACCCCAACATATGAACAATCAAACTCATTAGGGAAGTACACTTCAGTCTTTCAAGCAGAAACAATACTTGTGCCCTACAAAATCTTAAAAGAGGTAACACTGGCAAAAAAATTGCATAAGATCGGATAGCCATGCTATTAAAGCTTTAGTGTGTAACATCGGTACATGCATCCAAAATTTCCAAAACCTGGGGAAACACATCAACCAGATGATATATTGAATGCCAAGACACAAAAGAATTTCAGTATGGAAGAAACCAACACACTGGCCAGAGAAATATCTGTATGGCCCTGAACCCATAATTAGGATAACAAAAACAAATTCAGAACCCTCTATCGCAGAATGTACCTAAAAAACGAAAAGTAGATACACTAGGGGTGCTAGACACAGTAAACTTATGCTAAAACCACACTCAACGAAGAAAAATTAATGGTGCACTTAGAGAGTGCCAGACTCAGTAGAGTGATAAGACTGTCAACTGGTTACCGGCATCTGAAAAAACATCTACATAACAAGGGCATATTCAACGATGATCCCATTTGCAGATTATGCAATCAGGAAGAAGACAAAATTCCATTCATGGGTGTTTACTGATGGGAAGTTTGACTGTAAAAGAAAAATCTAGATGATGATACCAGGTCGATCATACTATGCATGTAATATTTCTTTGCAACATTTCGCCAAACTGACAGCTATAGTATAAACTTCAATCTAACTGAAATGATAAAGGTGGGGTGAATATGTCTGTATCTTTTAAAGAGATTAAACTTCATGAAACCTCGAAGTAAAGTCAATTTGATATTGCAAACTTTTTTTAATTCTTAAATATATTGTTTACTTTGATAGTACTTATACAAAACTCACCTCGACTGTAACTGTTTCGTTTTTGTTTTCGACTTCGAAGCGAAGTTCCGCATCTGCTTCTAGCGTAAACTCCTGCAGCTCTTCATCTTTGTCGGTAGACATTGCAGAATTTAAGACTCAAGTAAAAAACTAAATAAAAAAAATTAAATTCATCGGTCAGTACTGAGATGAACAAAATAACCGACGACCAAAATCGTGTTAAACTTAGGGAAGGTTAGTTACTTTAGGAAGGTTAACCTGTTGTCAAAACTGGAAAATAACCGGCGTCTGTGATGAAGAAACCCTAATCTAATTTGATGAATTTATTGTATTAGGAAAATCTATGAAAAAAAGTATTCTTTTATTTCACTCAAAAATTTAGAAAAAGGGAAGATACTTTTAACTTTTTCTAAAGTTTCGACTACTTTTTCCGTTTTGGAACACGCGTTTCTCAACTAGAATAAATATGCAGATTGATAGACAAAAACTTAAAGGACTTTATGAGTATAGCCATGCTTTTGTAGGTTAAAAAGTGATAATAACAAAACTTAAAATACATAAGCAACACCGGGAGTACGCCAAGGTGGCACAGCTAGCCCCACTTTGATTAAACTTTTTGTACACGACTTTAGAAAAATACGTCGTGGAACAAGAGTACGCAGTGATGATGAAACAGATGTTTTTCTTTCGGGATTTTTTGTTAAATCGATATATTGACGATTACGTTCATTCTAATTAAATATATTTTCATGCAAACAAACAATTATTATTTTAAAACTTTTATTTCTAAACAACCATTAATTTTTAAATAGATATATTACATTCTAGGGAAGGGAAAACAAAAGTACCAATTTATGATAACGTTTCGCTTAATTACTAACTAACCATTCCTAAAACGATTATAGTAGACAGTAAGAATAATTTAAAGAAGAATTAGTAATTATTTATCTGGTGTTAACTACTAATAACTAAATAATTACGAGAAAGGATTTATAGTTTAGCCTAATATAGTATACAACAAGTGAGTTTAGTGAATATTAGCTTGTATTTATCTTTTGCTAAGTACTAATAACTAATTAAATACTACAAACCATTAGTATTCTACCCTAGTACTATTACAGTATTAAATGATTGTAATTTAGTAATCATTTAGTTGGTATTTGTCCATTGCTAACAATTGGTAATTAATTACTATAAAATATTTTAAATCTACCATAGTAATATATAAGTGTCATTTAGAGAAGATTTAGTGATAATTGATAATTATTATTACAAACTGGCAAATTTGATTTTCGTTATTTGGTGGGGTGAACATTTAAATTTCCCGCCCAAATGAACTAATCGATTTAAATCTCTGTGATGATTGTTATTTTATAACCGTTTGCATTTTTAACCTCCGTTATTTTATAATATATTGTATTTTGTTTACTTGAAACTATTCGATATTGGACTATAATTGACTTTTTAAATAAATAATTATAGAATAGGTTTATTTCGACGTTGGCCCCCTAAAAAAAGTGGTCTTTTCATCTTTAATGCCAACGTCGGGATGGAGAGAGAGCAGAGGGCACAGGAAATACTCAACGGATTTCAACTGTAAGTTTCAATTTTATTTGTAAAGTGCGATTGTTTTATGATATTTTTGGCTGTAAAATTACCTTTATGAACTTTTTTCTATAAAGCAAGTAGAAGAATTGCAGGTGAATTACATTAAGAAAAATACAACTCTTCATACACACTTGAGACATATTCACTTTTTGTAAACGATTCCAGCAGACTCCAAAAACTTGGTGAAGAACCATCGTTTACAAAAAGTGCATGACATAACTCACTCCCCTTTATTATTTCTATTAGTGAGTCACATAGTAATAAGAAGTTAACGAAAATATAGTAAGTGAGTCACATAGTAACGAAAAACATTTTCAATAAATATTGCCGAACCAAATATTTCCGAAAAACTGTATTTCTTTACGTAAAAAAAAAATAGGAATTGCGAAAAGCTTTTAATAATCTAATAAAATATATCTACAGAAGGACAACAGATTCTCCTTATCTGCAGGGGATAGGATGCACTAAGCATCAGTGCAGATAACGAGAACCGCGGATAATAGAAAAACACAGTTGTGTTATTTTGGCTTACCTGAAAGTCAGCTGCATTGAATGTGTTCAGATTTCTTTACCGGCAAATTACTTATTAATAATACATTTAAATAAATTAGTTTATTTTTATGTTTCTAGTAATTGGATGAATTTAAGAGATGCCGATACAGGAAAGCTACTATGGCAAGGAAATGACGATCTGTAAGTAGCCATTTTTGCCAATGATCTTATTGTTCATTTATTGTTATAATGCCATTTTTAGATCAGCACCAGACAAAGAACACGAAGCTAGAGTACCGAAACAAATACTGAAATGTCGTGCTGTGTCACGAGAGATAAACTTCTCATCAGTCGAGCAAATGGAAAAATTCAGGCTTCAACAGAAAGTCCTATTTAAGGTATGTCATAGGTTTATGCACTTATAATCAATATTTAATCAATAATGACAATTTTAGGGAAGATGTCTGGAGGAATGGTTTTTTGAATTTGGATTTGTGATACCCAATTCAACGAATACATGGCAGTCACAGATTGAAGCAGCGCCAGAATCGCAAATGATGCCTGCCAATGTTCTAAAGTATGTAATTTTATAAATGGTATTTTATATTTTCTTTTATAAATGTTAATTTCTTTTTCAGTGGTAACATACTCATTGAAACAAGTTTCTTCGATGATGACCTTCTAGTCTCTACTTCAAAACTTCGACTATTCTATGTATAAAGACAAGGCTGTAGTAAATAGAGCTGGTCTAGTTTTTCAGTTAGGTCGTGAAGACAATCGTCAAGTCACAATTCGCACATGGAAGTTATATAAAACAAATATGAAAAGTATAAGATGAGAACACGTTTTCTGAGCACTTTTCTGTTCTATATGAATGTTTTGTACATTGCTTTTTATATTTTTTATTTAATAGGAACAAGTGCATTTATGAATCAATCTTCTAACAAAACATTCCGATAGGCATGAAATTGTTTGTGGCAAAGATTAATAAGTTCTGAAATGATAATAAACTGTTCAGATATAAATGATATAAAAAAATAAAATAAAAAAATATACATGGACCATTTTGCACAAAGATTATAACAATAAAATAATTTGGAAGACTGATTTATAAGTAAAAATAACATTGAAATTATATTTTAACTAAGGTGTACATTTTATTGTCTAGATAAACAAAAAGTAAATAGTTGTTTTGTCATTAGACTAAATGTATTGATATATTTTTAAAATAAATTTGTGTCTTTATATTGCACCAAATTCATAAAATAAATGTTTTGGCAAAAGTCACAAAAAATTCATCCACTTTTTTTTTTAAATTACAATCCTTCCTCTCCATTTGGATACGTGTTCCCTCTGTTATATGTGAATCCATGAACAACTGATTAGACATCAAATATAAAATTCAAGATGATCTTGCATACCCGTTGCAATAAACACTGTGTAAAAATTGGTTTGTAAATTACAAAAGGTTAATTTTTAACAATAGTGAAGATTTAAAACAACTAAACTTGAAAGCACATGAAGTTTTGGCGGTTACATTTATTGTACATCATGGTTTTATTCTAAAACAAATTTAAAAAATTGATAAAATGACTGCAAAAAAATATATAGTTTTTAGTAACATGTATGTATAAATTTAATTGACAAAATAGTGAATTTGATTAGCAAAACAGAGATTCTAATTTTCTTTTCTTCATAGCCACTAATTACCAAGGTCTTTCTTCCATTGCGACCCCTCAAGATTTATTGTAGGTGTGAAACATTTACCTGCAAAGGGTAAATTTAGTTTGCAAAAGAGAGAATTTGATAAGTTAAAGTGTGAATTTAATTTTTTCTTCTTCTGAGACATGAGCAATCTAAGTTTCTTTCTTTGACTGTGAACCAAAATATGTATTGGTGTGAATTTGAGTGGCGAAAGGGAGAATATAATTTGTAAAGGCTGAATTTAATTGATAATAGAGTGAACGTAATTTTTAACTTAATTAACCTTAACTTAAAAGGTAAATTTCATTAGCAAAAGGGTGTATTCAATTTGAAAAACCTGTAGTTTTAATATTTTAGTATAAAAATTTCTAAGTATAAAATTTGGGTGGGCTCCTCCGCAAAATGATTGAATTTCTAATTTCGCATAAGAGATCAAGATTTCGTTTCAAAACAGGTGCATTACAAAAACATGGCAATATGCATATTTTTGAAAATAATTATTGGATTATAAATAGTATTAGTTGTTGGTCGTTAACTAATTAAAATAGTAAAAGGTCGGTCGGTTTTCGTTCTGAATTCTGAGCAAGGGTTCCAGACTCGGGGTGAAAACTGCGCAGGTCCGGTTGAGGGGCGGTCACGTGATTTTTCTTTCAGCACCACTCTCGGCCACCATGTTGAACGCGGTAGCAAGGGCCGCCTCCGGCGTCTTAAAATTCGGAAAATCCGCCGTCACTCCTTCTATTTTGAAGAATGAAGTTTTCAGGACGGCCGGTGCACTGTCCGCAACGTGTAAGTAACGACAATTTTCAACTAGGACCGAGAAAAGTTGGTAAAAAAATCCAGAAGTCCGACCCGGAGGCCTCTCCCCGTCCCCAATCGGCCAACTCACCTTATCACTTTTTCCTTATAAATCTATCATTCCTTTTTCCAATTATCCACTTTATATTATAACTAAGGGAAAAAAGGCACTATTTAATGCTTTTACAAACTTTTTTTTTCAACTCTATAAACTGTTAAGAAGTATTGAGTGAAAATATCGAGGTTCATACCCGAAAATCAGGCCACCTTAATTTCTCCCTTCATAATTTTTTTCCCGACCGTTTTACATTTTGTCCTTTTAACAATTACAGACCAAAAAAGTCCTCAGGATAAGTTTTTTAAAAAAGTATCGTAAAAAATTTCTCTCTTCTACAAATTTTCAAATCTCAGTATTTCAAAAATTGTACACTCTTACTCAAAATTTTCTTTATTTTTTGTTTCTAATCGGTAGTACTATGTTTTATTTGTTGGATTTTATTTTGTCCAAATTATGAATGCATATAGAAAACCTCGGGCATGTGGACCTACTGATAACGCGTGTCGATCGGTCCTAAGGTTTTTTTTCTTTCATTAATATACACCGGCCTTGCGGTTTAATCTAGATTTTTTTTTAGAGTTCATTTATTTTTTATTTTTTTAGTTTAACCAGCCCAAATTTGGTACATACTTCATCCTCGTATATGCGGCAATTTTCCCCTGAAGAGTGTGCTACTGGTGCAACGTCTAATTTTAAATTTTCACCGATCTCCGAGAAATTTGTGCCGATCAATGGAGTATATTCGTTTGAAATGATGAATTTCATCAATTTTTGGCCCCGAGCCAGAAGAAAAACTGCAATAATTATAGGCACTGTATCGTAGGCCGACTTGGGCTTATTTTTAAGCTGTGTTTGAGTTCACCTTTATTTTCTTCAAAAGATATAAAGATTGCTAATACAAAGGAGGATTTAAGGAAAAACTATCCTCACTGTATCTATTGTAAAGACTAGTTTAACACATTCCCTAGTCGTACTGCATAAAAGAATATTTGACAACTAACAGAATTCCTTCCTGGGAGGGTAAAGATTGTAAAAAGTCCAGTATGAGTTTCTGAGTAACCCTCTTAACTTCATTCAAAATTTTCCTTGGAAAGAAATAGAGCACTCCCTCCACAGCATTCTGTGAGATTTCTTCATTGGGGTCTACAGGGGTACTAACCTGTAGTTCTGCCCTATCATAATCTCATTCTATCCATCTTATCATATCATAAGCCTATCATCACTGGTTTTCAGTGCTGTCTGTCTGATGGCAAAAAAATAATCAAAGGATCCTGTTTACAAATTGGTTGGAAATGATTGTATTTTTCTTCTCTAGGTGCCTCATTGGTCAGGTGTTTCCTTACAAACTATTCCTGAACAGTTTCTAGGCTAAAGTCCCTTCATACAGACTTGGCTAGTACATTTAAGACAGATCTTAAGTTTTTTTTTTCTTCTTCTTCCCCCACCATCTTGTTTGATACAGTTGTGTGAACATTTTTTTACTAAAAACCTGATATTTCTGTCTAACATAAGATGGCTTCTTTACATTACTCATTCAAAATTTACCCTAGTGAGGAAAGAATTAGACCACCTTCTTGCTTGGTCTTTCAGTGCTATGTCTGATTGATGGCTAAAAGGCGAAACATATCTGTTGGACCTATTCAGTGTGGATTTCCCTTCTAAAATGTTTGGAAAGACCCTACTTTTCTCTTATAAATCCTTGGCAAGCTTGTCTTATAAGCTATAGTGTTTCTTGTTCAAGATTTCAAGACGGCCCTAGCTTCGCAGGCTTGACTAGTCTCTGTCTTAAATTTGGCATTTTTAAGTGCTAGTTTTCTTGAAGACATGACACTCACATTAGGTTAATCTTGTTTCTTTTTCCCAAACACTTGAGGTGGTTAGTAACTAAAATGATGTTATTTTATTCCAATACTGATTTACCTAAGCTCAAAATTACACATACGTACATACATAACCGGTATGCAGAGTTGAACCTATCACTTCTTGCAGCTTTTGCGTAATTTGCAATAAATAACCTCAAGAATCATCCACCCCACATGTTGGCAGTCTGCTCTTACTCTAAAATACATTTATTTCTTATTACTTACCATTCACACGGTCAGAGTAGTGGAGCACGCTCTCTATATGAAATATAGATGGCACTCTTCAATTAAGGGGACACACAATAGAACATTATAGAACCTAGTATCAAATACAGATCATTTTAACCTTTGGTTTTGCACATCTATTATATTTAGATATGTGATAATGAAATAAATGTATGTTGTTTTAGCCTATGCGACTGCACCTTCAGCAAAAGGCAAAGCATCTCAAGGAAAGGTCGTAGCTGTAATTGGTGCTGTTGTTGATGTCCACTTCGATGACAACTTACCACCAATCCTCAATGCTCTTGAGGTTCAAGACAGAGCACCGAGGCTCGTCCTCGAGGTTGCCCAGCACTTGGGAGAAAACACTGTCAGGACCATTGCTATGGATGGTACCGAGGGTCTTGTAAGAGGTCAGGCTGTCAATGACACTGGATTCCCCATTAGGATACCTGTTGGAGTTGAGACTCTAGGAAGAATTATCAATGTCATTGGTATGTAGAGGTTAAAGGAGAATTTGAATCCAGTGGTTTGAATTCTTTTAAAATTTTGTTTAGGTGAACCAATTGATGAAAGGGGTCCCATCAATACCGATAAATTTGCTTCTATTCATGCTGATGCTCCTGAATTTGTAGACATGTCTGTTGAGCAAGAAATTCTGGTTACTGGTATTAAAGTTGTAGATTTACTTGCACCATATGCCAAAGGAGGTAAGAGGACTTAACTAAAAAAAGTCAATTTATTCATTAGACCTATGTGCCAATCTAATTTAAATTTGTTCATTCTAGGAAAAATTGGCCTTTTTGGTGGAGCTGGTGTAGGAAAAACTGTACTTATTATGGAACTGATTAACAATGTAGCTAAAGCACATGGTGGTTACTCTGTGTTTGCTGGTGTCGGTGAGAGGACTAGGGAAGGCAATGATTTATACCATGAAATGATTGAATCCGGTGTAATTTCACTTAAAGACAAGACATCCAAAGTAATGCAGTTACTGAATTTTTAAATTATTATTATTTGACTAAAGTGCTGATTCATGATTATCATGTCTTAGGTAGCGCTTGTATATGGTCAAATGAATGAACCTCCAGGTGCTAGGGCTCGTGTTGCTTTGACTGGATTGACCGTTGCTGAATATTTCAGAGATCAAGAAGGGCAGGATGTACTACTTTTCATTGACAACATTTTCAGGTAATTAATTATTAATGTGCAAGATTGTACTGGTAAAATCGAATTAAGTTTTTGTTGTTTCTTGAATATGACTAACACGTATGTTAACTTGCAGGTTCACCCAGGCCGGTTCTGAGGTATCTGCCCTTTTAGGTCGTATCCCCTCTGCTGTAGGTTACCAACCGACCTTGGCCACTGACATGGGTACTATGCAGGAACGAATTACGACTACCAAAAAAGGATCTATTACATCTGTACAGGCCATTTATGTACCGGCTGATGACTTGACAGATCCTGCCCCCGCCACCACCTTCGCTCACTTGGACGCTACCACGGTATTGTCCCGTGCTATTGCTGAACTCGGTATCTATCCTGCTGTCGACCCTCTCGACTCAACCTCTAGGATCATGGACCCCAATATCATCGGAGCCGAGCACTATAACACAGCTCGTGGTGTACAGAAAATCCTCCAGGACTACAAGTCCCTACAGGATATCATTGCTATCCTCGGTATGGATGAATTGTCTGAAGAAGACAAGTTGACCGTCGCAAGAGCCAGGAAGATCCAGAGGTTCTTGTCTCAACCTTTCCAAGTAGCAGAAGTATTTACAGGGCATGCAGGAAAACTTGTGCCGCTTCAGGAAACTATCAAGGTAAGTAAATACTAAAAAATAAAATAAAATAATTTTCAATGATGTCATTAAAAAATACTTTCGTTCTACTGAAATTAAAATGTGGACACAATTTTTAACTGAGTACTTAAATTTATTTAATCATTTTTTATATATTTTAAACAGAATTTTAAAAAATATGTTTTTTCTAGGGATTCCAGCAAATCCTCAAGGGAGAGTATGATCATCTTCCTGAGGTTGCTTTCTATATGGTCGGCCCTATTGAGGAAGTTGTTCAAAAGGCTGAATCCCTCGCTAAATCCACATCGTAAAATCTTAACCATCTCGAATTGGGTTTTACTACAGTTTTAGAGTTTTTCACGAGAGTAGTAGCACGCCTTCGTGACATTCAGCTCTGGTCAAAAGTTTACTCCATATAATTAATATATTGTATTACAAAATGGGATACAAGAAAATACTCTCTGCCTACTGTAATTTAAAATAGAATTTTCCATATGTACATTACATGAATTGTGTTCTTTCCCTCCCAAAATTTCTTTTATTTGTTAGTTATATGTGTAATTTTCATAAAATAACAAATAGTGGTGATGAGAAATAAATTATGTTGAAACACCACAGTTTATTGTCTTTTTTTCTTTCTATTCCTTGCCCTTTAAATATTTGTCCTTCCTTATCACGTACTTAATGGCACTGATTTGTAAAACTACAGAGATAAGCAAAAATTTTGATTAATTTTTGGTTCTGGAATAATAAACAAACCCTTCCCCAATAACAGCTGTAAAGAATTTGTTAAAAACAAATGTATATTTTATAATACAAAATGGTCTAGTGCCAGGTTCAATTTTAGTCCAAGGCTGAAAATAAGCTTATTTAAGGCAAAGTAAGAGTTGAAAAATTAGTGCCACTGAAGTAGGACTTGAACCCACAACGTACAGATCTGGTCTAATTGTTCAACCACCATAATATATACAGGGTGTCCCCAGTCAATTCAGCCACACTTCCAAATTGAACACTGAGTAAAAAAGATCTTATGAATCTGTGTCTGCAAATCCTTAAGTTCCGAGCGACAGGCAAAAAACTGAACAACCATGTTTTTTGACCTTATTCGTGAAATTGTTAGTAAACCGTTAGCCTGACTTAAACAGCTTGAAACATCTGTAGAAGATAAATTTCTGCTTCAAATGAGATTAAAACCAGCCTGATTGAACACTATCGAAATAATTCTCCGTTCCAAACCTTGTTAGTTGTGATCACATTCTCCGTCACAATAGACCAACCCCAGTACGATTCATGAAAAATTAGAATTTTGGCTAATTTACTGTTTTTCACCCAAATTGAATGTTACTGTTTTCTGATGGGTACCCCCTACTGAATGAAGTAATGTACGAAAATTCTGAATGGCTTACTTAATAATTTGTGTGCCCATTTTTTAATGAACATTACATTTTATTTGTTGTAAAAAGCCATTACAATAGCTTGAGCGAAAAATAGCAACAATTTTCTGCATTGCCAGTGCAATAGTGAGCCAGAGTTTGGAGTTTTGTAACAGAGAATTTTTTGGTAGGGTGTTCAAGTTGTGAATTTTTGATAAAAATGTCAGAAATGATGAGTTTTGTGTACCCCTTCACCTTCTAACTTCGAAAATTGCCAAAAATGGAATTTTCAGCCGACCTGGCTGATTTTCTCTCATCACATTCGACAAAGTAATTAGTCCTCTACAGATGTTGTTTCGAGCTGTTTTACGGTTAGGCTAACGGGTTTAGTAACAATTTCATGAATAAGGTCAACAAACGTGGGTTTTCATTGTTTTTTGCCTGTGGCTTGGAACTGAAGGTTCATAGGACCTTATTTACTTAGCGTTCAATTTCCTATAAGATCTGGAAGTGTGGCTGAATCGATTGGGGCCACCCTGTATATAATTCTTAAAACCTGTTTTTTTTTAAGTTAATTAATGGTTTATATTATTTTATTGCAGCATTTCTCTTTAGCATGTTTACCCTTGGCATTTAGTAAAATTTCACTACAGATTTGAATAATTTTATTGACTGTACCTTGTGGTGCCATCATGCAAAGAGTATAACATATGTAAACAATAATATATAAATGCAGGATTGGGTATTGTACAGCTCACAATCAAATAGTTCAGAACTTTTCAACTTGAGCAGTAGAACTCATGATATTACAGAAACAGGTGCAACAAAGCATTATGCCTATTAGCAATTCCATCCTCAGACCAGCATTACATGAGATTATTCATACAATTTATGATCTGGACGTTAATTGACATTTGATGGTATCCAAGTAGGTAGAACATGTTTGAATGAGCTATGAGAGCTGTTAAACCATCATGACAAAGTTCCTGTAAAACCTAGTATTTATCGGGAAATTTTCAAATTTCAATTGATTTATGTTCTGATTGAGAGTACACATTTATTTTTCACACAAATGTTGTGTTTGACTGAACTGTTTGACAACGATAAATCATACCCACAGGTCATGTCCACACTGGCTAAAGTTGCACAGCATAAATCATTCAGTTACTCTCATACAAATGGAAATTATAAGGAAATATAAGATGAACCTTGTTGAACTAATTTAATGATGAATCATTTGTTACATTTAATGCTTTCTAAGGCTGTGCATCTTTTGTGGGCACAAAGTTTTGTTTTTTGGGTTTGCACAGCATGTCCAAGTTTTCTGGCAAGATCGGTGCAAATGTTTGGTATGCCTTGCTCAGTGGGCATGGGCTTTCACAACCTGGAATCACCAACTCTTGAGGCTCCTCATTGACAGACTTCTTCAAGAAAACCTGCACAGGATGAATAGTCAAAATGACCTCGTAGCGACAAATGAATTTAAATGCTTACTTTAAGTCCATGATAAGTCTTTAGATCGTGAAGCTCGATCATGATGAGGCAGTTGAAACCTGGGACCTCTCCATTCCAAACATTCATCGCCAGCATCAAATTTGCCACTGTTGAGTCGTGTCCCGCATAACTGTATAACTTCATTTTAGTTTTCTCTTCAACTTTTGCTTTAGAATCATCTAGAATTTTCTTCAACAATGGCCCTAAAATTAAAAACTTAAATTTATTTAAAAGAATATACATCATAAATTCTTTAAAATTTATTAAGTACAAATTTATACTTTAGGTAAAGAAAATATTAAAGAAAATTGCCAAAACTTAGTCAAGTCTAGTTCGTGAAATGAAAAACTACTAAAATTTAACATTCATAAATTGTGGTTTATCGCCCAATATCATCATGCTCATTATCATGTTTCTGGTTGAAAACGCCAAAACATGTATGACTGACAGAAAACAAAAATAGGTAAGATTGATCAGAGACGATTGTTGCTCAGTATCATCACTTTGCAGGGATGTCAATGCATATTTTATAAACTATGACAATTTCTTATCTGATAGAGCCTAACAGAAAGAACAAGCTAACAAAATGACTGGAAATAGCCAAACTAAATTTTTTTATGTGATGTAAATTTTTATCATATATTTTTAAATTAAATAAGTTAAGCCACAAATGAATCAAGTTTGAATATCAAGATAACAATATAATATTCATAGTAAACATTCATATAGTAACAATATTAGTTAGCATATTAATCAAAAGTATGAGTGATTTTAAGTCACAAAAGAAGAATCATTCTAGCCCAATTCAGAATTTCCTATACACCTGTGTTTTTGTGTTTTACATTTTGGGAAGCCTAAGTTTGCGTCTGGTTTGTAGGAACAAGTTGCCCAATGTGTCCCAGTTAATTGAAGGCTGTTTATAGGGAGTGAGTAAGTATGCCTGAGAATGAGATTGTGCTATAGTACTGAGGAAACTGTGGTAGCTCTATACCTACTGTAGATTCTTTTTTATTATTGCAGGTAATCTTATTTGTGTACATAACGATGATATGGATATTGGATAATGGGGTTTCGTAAGAATATTTTGTATTGAAAAGTTTTGTGATGGAATATCAAGTACCCATCGAACCTCAATTGGATTAGGTATAGTTGTTTATACATGCAAAGAGTTATGGAAGAATATCTAGTACTCCAGTACTTGAGTGTATGTAAATAAAAAAAATAATGTATTTAGAAATGAGTGAGCATGTTTATTGAGTCAAACAAGTTGATGGTTGAGATAAAACCAAAGTCTGACCCAGGAAACCCAAATATAGAATGGGTGATGCTTGCAGCTTGCCACGATAAGTCATAGGCTTGGTTCTGAGCTTTAGTTATAAGTTTAAAAAATATACATTTTAAAATTGTATTACCTCCCTTGATTTTTTTAAGTTCTTTCGAGCAGACATTTAGTTCAAAGCTGTAAGCAGTTACTTCCTTCATTTTATCTGGATAAACTGATTTGGTCCATTCAGGAAGTTTATAGTTTAAGTCTTCCTTAACATATAATCCAAAATGTGTCAATAAAAATTAAATAAAATCCAAAATAAAACATAAAACTAACTTCTGCTTTCAACGTGCTGTAAATGTCTTCAACATCCCAAGGAGTCTTAACAGTGACACCAGTGTGATTTGTTAAATAACTGTACAATTGTTCATAAGATTTAATTTTATCTTGAATCGTCTTGTTTTTCAATGCTTCGTCAAGGGACTCAGAATACCTCGGGCATCCACGCACTAGGAGCAACTGAAACATTAATCAAACCTTAAATACATAAATTTAAAAAAAATATATAAAAATATTAAAATAAAATTACCCGATCTTCTTTAAGGCGTTGGTAGTTTAGAGGTACTGCTTGCCATAGCAAATTCTTGTTCCAAATTTGAGGACCTTTAGGTGGAAATAAGCCAGCAAACATGTACTGGCAGCTTGCTTTGGTCCGGTCAACATCAGTGGTCATAGCAAATACTTGGTCTAAGTTGTATTGGTCTCCAAGGAAATGTCCGTATCGTTTTCTCAACCATTGTCCCAACTTGAATTGATGCATCTTCCCTTCCTAAAAAGGACAAAAATCAAACTTTTAAAACTTGTTTGATAATATACTTAATAAATTACATTTGTCAATTGTCCCCAGCCATAAGGACTGAATGTGTCATTTATGTAAGGGTCATTTGGATATGTGCTGGCAGGTGTCCTATCCCCATGCCTGAACACCTGAAATATAATAAATTAAAAACTTATTAGTAATAATTTTAAAAAAATAGTAAAACATATTAGTAATGTTTTGAAATGTTATGCTGAGGTCTCACAAGGTGATGATCATTTCATATTTATATTTTTGTTTATTAATTTTCAACCATATTACATTTTAAAAACAACGAATTGCACATTTAGTCTGCATATTTTCAAACCTGTGAAACATATTTTTAAATATTTCAATATCTTCTGTGATTGGTCTGCATTTTATTTAATAAATGTTCTCCTTTTTACAAGTTCATAAAATTGGACAGTCTGAGCGGTTTTGTTCTATCTTTAAATTTTTATTTATTTATTTTTAACCCTGCAAAAAGACACTAGAGATAGTCAGCTAAACAGTCAGTTATCTCAATATCTAAAAAGAAAAGCAAAGGTGAAAGGGTCAAAGACATGATTGTAGATTATGGTAGATTGTAGACAAATACAGAACGCAGAAATGGCAAAAGAAGTACAAAAAACACACCATGCCAAGAAAGTTGTTCATGATTTTTTTCAGAATTGCATGAACCAAAACAGTTTGTAATACCTTGTCTATAAGATCGAAATTAAAAATAGCCTGGCATGTCAGTGTGATAGGAGAACCGTGGCAGATCAAGACCAGATTTTGTCCTAAAAGTAGCCTTTCCATGTGTACCAAAAACAGTATAATTCTAAGCAATATTGGCTTCCATCAAATCAGTGTTATTGTGGTAAATAAATTTTTAGTAGCTTAATTAGGGGATGGAATGGTCTGGTGTTGTCCCCTCTAGGGGCTGTGGTCTTGTTCTAAGCGTCTTGTGGGGTGGATGTATGAATGCTTCAGGGGCTTTAATCCCAGGATTGTTGGAGAGATGTGGGGTTTTCCATAACCCTTTTTATGATGTAAATGGTTGTTATCCATGCCCCTAATACGTCAGTAATACACAACCAATTTCTAAATACAAACCCATTCACACTCTTAAATACGCTCTTTTCTATTTTCATTCCATTCACTCAGTTAGGTAGTGGAGTACTCTACATTCTTCAATCACCCTATAACTAATCTAATTGGGGGGCTATGGTGTACTTAATACTCTGCCTTTGGCCCTCTCACAGTATACATTCATGTTAATAAATACATTCACAGGTACACAAAACTATCAGTATTATATATAATGAAACAACATTGGGAGGGAATAGGGACCTAAATACCACTGTGGTGCTCAAGCACATTCCTACATGCTCTCTATAAGGTCCAAGGAATTGCTCTCTTCAATTAATTTGGACAGATTGAGCAAACTTTCACTACTTACCAAACACGTATACAGGCTTTTGTCCAAAAGTCAGACTGCATGACAACCTCGCATATCCTATTCTTAACTAGGTGAGGAGATAATTATATGAATCAGGACCTCCCAGGGCTACTTATAGTCACTTTTCTTGATATGAGCCAGCCAGTGAAAATGCTACTAGTTGATTTATTGTGGAGTAAAGCCTTGGGCTTATCATTATTGGTTGGGGCCAATTATTGAGTTCATTTTCTTTGTATGGTATGCAGTAAATAAGTTGAAAAGTAAGTTATGCAGCCAAAACAATTAACTAGACAGACCAAAATGATCGAAAAATTGAATATTTTTGACATAGATTCGCCAATACATCTATATCTTGTGAAATTTCATCATAATGTCGGTGGGTTCTTGAAGCTGGATTGTTCTGATTATCCTATCTATACTAGGATAAATTTGTTCCTTATGAAACATATGTATCCATAATTTTTCCGATTCTATAAATAACTAATTCTCCCTCTAGCGAAGAGTTAAGAAAAGAACTACTAAACAGTACATTTTGATCTTACAATTAATCAAAAGACCTAGAAGCAGAAAGAAATATGTATTAAATTAGTTCTTTTTTGTTTATAAAAGACAAACATTCATTCAAAACAATCAAATTTTTCCAGTAAAACAGAATTAGGGGAAAGTAGTCAGTTACTAATCAAAGTGGATTAACATGGGTTGAAAATTTTTGGAAACTTTCTGAAAAATATGAAAATTAATGAACTGTTTTTAGTTGAGATGAAAAAAATTTAATGGAACGAGAGGGATTCGAACCCACGACCTTCGGCTAGATACGCCACTGCTCTACCACCTGAGCTATCGTGTCACCTCATCTCAACTAAAAACTGTAATTAATTTTCATATATTTATCGGTCAAGCGGATCACAAAAACAGTGAATTTTTAAAAAATTCAATAACATTTTTCATTTCATTGAATATAATATTGTAATGTTTATGTTTCAAAATATTCTATTAAAATAGTGTCAATTAGATTTATTTTAGTTCATAATATATGCAAGAGTAGTGGGGACATGGACTAGTTTTTGTTAGCGATTATTTATATTGTGTAAGATTTTTTTTTTTTTTTTAGTTTATTGTCTCCTTGTGTCACGTTGAATGGTTGATTAATATGTGTCAGATAAGGGCAGATTAGATACAAATGAAAATTACCATAATTGGGAATATTATAACGGCCATTTTGTTTCTAAAAGAATGTCTGTGGGATCTTTGGGAATTTTTTAAATGAAATTGTAATTAATAGATTCCCCCATAAAAATACTTGTTTGATAAAACTATTGCTCGATTATAAAAACATAATTTCCGCATTTGTCTTTTAATTGGTTGTAAAATTCCTTAGAAAAGTATTGTCTCGTTTTGCTAAGTTAAAATTATTTTATTTTCAATTAAATAATAATTTCATTTTTTCCCTATTCCCCCTTTAGCCACCCGTAAATGAATGCAAACAAATGATTATACAAGTTTATTGTTGTGTGTTTGCGAGCGGACGTTGACAGATCAACTTTGGTGGTCTTTTTTTATATATTGGATTATCACGAAAAGATGGCGAACTTTTCAAACGTCTGCAGACGCAGGCGCCTTTTAGCTGTTTGTTGTTAAGGGTGAAAGGTTTGAGCAAAAAATATTTTATTCATTATATTTACCGGGCATATTGAATTTTGTCCATTATTCTCCTTTTTAAATTTTTTATTTGTTTAAACTTTTTACATTAAAATCCGGTTTTTATAACCTTGGAATTGTAATTGTTTACATTTGGAACGCATATATACCATTTTATTTAAATAATCGATAAGTAAGTCACCTTACGACTATTTTACGATTTAAAGAAAATCGTGTAGAAGTAAAACTAGTTATTAAATCAAAGACCCATGTTTGTTGCATTCAACAAAAGTCGAATTCATATGTACAATATAATTTTTTAAAAATCGTTGGAGGATGAAATAAAACTTCTGCTCCGATAAACAGTCCAGAGTCATTAGAAGATAATGAAATCATTAAAGTTACATAATGCATTACCAGATGTACAAGTCTGAGGCTGTCTTGGTGGGCCATGGCCAAATTGGCTAAAACCGCCAGTATAAATGCCTTAAACATTTTGACTGTTTGTTGAAAGTAGCCAGAGAAGAATCAACCTTGCTGAACCCCACCACGTGCAGAAGACAACTGGTTTACCGTTGTCTTACTTTTTTGTTTTACAAGTTTCTCGAGATTGGGGGGAGAATTTGTATTTTGTAGTAAGGAAATGTACAAGGTGATCGCGTTTGATGAAGATAATTGAATAAATTCCGTGACTTGGAGAGATTCTTTTAGATCCCTTGTAGCTGTAGTTACAATTTAGAAGGATTTTCATTCTACACGATTATAAAATTCCTACTGACGTGCAAAATATATCAGATACATTTAAAAATATTTGCAAAACATCTAAGATGAACAGGAGGTTTAGGATGTAGACAAAAAGTCGTATGAATACCATTTATAACTCCCTTTAACAGGATGTACAAAGAACATTAGTTTTACAGAAATGTAGAAAACCTACTTTTGAAATACAAAATACAACTGTACAATATACAAAGCGATTTTGGACGTGCGTTTTATAGGTTTTAATAGCAATTTTTGTTGTACAAAGCATTTATAATTAAAAGCGTATGTACGATGTAAATAGGATTTGCCGTTTACACAAAGTATTTTTATGAGGGTCAATATATTTAGGCAGTGCACAGAAATACGCACATGCAACGTATTTGAGATGTACAAAGTATACGTAAAAACTAGAGCTTTTCAACAGTAATTAATTGTAATTTATGTATTTAGGATATATACATAGTATTAGCGACGTACAAAGTATTTCCAATGAACAATATATTCAGTGTGGAATCTTTGTTGTTGGCGCAATGCCAAAAAAGAGTTCGACAATATCTTTAGGCTATAGCAAGCTGAAATTATTTAAAATATACACAGTATTAATTACGCACAAAGCATTTCTTACCCATATTTAATTTTAATAACGGATTTAGGATGTACCCAGTATTAAATATGTACATAGTATTTTTTATGAACAGAATTTAACTGTAATAGCATGTATCCTGTATAAGCGACGTACAATGTATTTTCAATAAATCGTACAATACATTTAGAGTTTACGTAGTGTTGAATACGTACAATACATTTAGTATGTTGACAGGATTAAATACGTAATTTTTTTCTAAGAAGCAATGTATTTAAGGTGTAAAACTCCTGAACCTGGTTTTAATTTTAATTCGGCAATTATTATATACAGTATCAGCGCCTTACAAAGAATTAAAATGAACAATATATTTTGGCAGTGTATAGAAATACGCACGTGCAACGTATTTGAGATGTACACAGTGCTAGATACGTAAAAAGTATTTCTAATGAACAGTATTTAATTAATTAATTAATTTTATTAATGTTTGTGGCTTTAACGCTCAAAGTATTTACAATAACTAATACTACTATGCAGTAAGTACAATGCATTTAGAATGTAGACCATATTAAAGTCGTAGTTGACTTCTTAAGGCGCAGTTATTTCATTTGTAAAAACTCACAAGGGCGTTTTTAGGCTGTACGTAAAAATACACATATGTAATGTATTAATAGTATTAAGTAAAACTTATAAATTATACGAATTATATTTGGTTCTAATAGTATATTTAAACAAAATATTAAGATGTATAGTACATAGTATTAAGTAGATAGCTATAATTGATTTATAATGTACATAGTATGAAATGAATACATACATAGTATTTCTTACGAGCTTATTTATGTACCCGCACTATAAAGGACGTAATTTCCATCCTTCTTCTATTGTTAGAACTGTTGGGTTCGAATATGTATAATTTATTTCCTCGTGAAAATCGCAAATTGATGTTTTGGTAAAGGGGCGCAGGTGGGATAAGGAGATTTTTAGCTTCTTTTTTACACATGGGAACAAGATTGCAACCTTGTAAGTTCGATGACTTGTCGAAGGTCGGTCTTAAGAAATTTGAAATCGTCCTGAAAAACTTAATCTGTAGGCTTATTCAAGATTGCTTTGCGCCAATGATGATCTTAAATTAGGTCGAAAGCTTGGCATCTACATATCGTGATACAGAATATTTCAAGAGCAGAAAAGTGGTCAACCCTCGTTCAAAACATACGATTTTGGAAATTGTGCAATCAACTGATTTAGAGCAAGGCAGAGAAATTTCAAACGGGTTTGCCGAAAATTGTCTTGTTTACCTAAACACCAAAGAAGTATTAAGGCTTTAAGACTTTTCGATTTCTTGCCATAACTGCAAACAGTATTTCAGGGAGTTCTTTCTTAAATTAGACGGGATATGCAGTTGTAAAACTTGTTTGGTGGAAACGAAACAGTTCTTGCCACCAGGAAGTGTGGAATCAGACTCATTTTGTTTTGGAGCGTCTTTTTCATTAGGAGAATCACAAATATTTCGATAACTTGAGCCTTAATTAACTATTTATAATTTTTTTCTAATTTTGAGATATCTCCCTGAATTCCGCGGCGTGATGAACACGATAATTCAGTTCTCCTTCGTTCTGGAAAACAAATGGGCAAAATTTAATATGGGGAGATTTTATTCACTTTATAAATTTATAAAAAGCTCGACACCAATGAAGGAGATCGCTGAAGATGGCGAAAAGCTGAAACGCTGATATATCAAAAATGATATATCAAAAAGACAGGACAGATTAAAATTATCTAAAATGAAAAATACATCCATTTTTTGTAAAATAATGTTAGATTTTCCACATTTTTTTTTAAATTACACGACCTATTTTGGTGTTTCTTATTTACCATCTTTTTTATGAATATAACCGATTTTAGAAATAATTAAACCCCCACCATGGGGTAAGTATGTTCAGTATTCAACAATGGGTTCAAGATGGCAACAGGTGTCCAATGCAAGTGAGAAATGAATGGAGAATCTGCTGAAATGAAAAAACACATCCAAGTTATTCCAATATAAAAAATTCGGTCCCTGGCCTGTGAAGGCTGAATCTACAAGAGAAAAGGTGATACTTATCAGGTCGCGCAAAAGTCATATCATGTCCCACACAATGGAGATGAGGCCAAGTTATATGGAGAAACTACTACAAAGAACTAAGGCTATTAAGAAAAGTACAACCCAAATGATCTATGCATGGCCTTGAGGCATAGCAGCGGGAACAAACGTTGATCCTACATGTTAGAACAAATGTATTTATTTGTGTGAATGGAGGGGATTATTCCCAATTAACACATGAAATATCAAGTTCTCTGGGGTAGTGTAAATTAATTGTGGTGTCTGATTGTAATTTATTAGAGTGAATGGAGGGGCTTATACCCAATTACCACCAGGGATATCAAGTACTTGTGGGATAGTGCAAATACTAACCAGATTATCATGTTTTAATTTGTATGTTCATTTATGCTATTTTATCCACAATTGACAAGGCCCTGAGCTATTAAAGCCTGTAGAGGCTAATTGTAGGACCAACAAAACAGAGACAGTTACCATTAGGTCATGGAAAATCGTCATAATATAAATTATAAAAAAAAAAGAAAACATCTTTCAAAAATGAAAGTACAAAACCATTGTTGTCCAGTTAAAGTTCACTTTCATTGAGTTTATTTTTGGGAAAAACTATAACTAACATTACAATACTTTCAACAAAATTTGATCATAATGTATTATTTATAATGAAATTTTGTCTTTTTTTTTTTCAGTAGATTATATTGCTACTTAAATATCCTGTTTCCGTAACCACATAATACAATTTAACAAAATTATTCTAGTTTAGAAGCTGTCACTGTGGTTATTCTCATCTTCACCTCCATATCTGTCTTTGACAATATATAAAGGAGTTTCATTTTAATGGTAAATCAGATAGAAGGCTATATAAATATAAAAATGAAATTCAAAACCAATATTTTTTTAATGTGGGGAATAAGAGCTCAACATGATACAAAGTTAGTTGTTTAATAAGGAAATTTTCAGTGAAAAACTAAAACCTAATTTTGTTACTCAATTAATACTATGATATCAGTGTGTTTAAGATGATCTGTACATTTTTGACTAATTGTGATTTAATGAAAATTTTAGTTTACGTTACTTGATACCTGAGCAGATATTTCTATTTTTACTATATTTTTTTAATATGGATTTTTTAAAGACTTATATATATGTATGTATAATGTTTTGGAACTTTTCCATAGGTAAGAAAATAATTTTGATTAAACATCTGTAGACATTCCAAAAATACATAAATAATAAAATTACATATTACCAGATGGACAAGCTTGAGGCTCTGGTGAGCCATGCTCAATGAGGAGGAAACTACATGAAGACATGCCTAAAATTTGCTACTGTCGTAACGTCGACTATTGTCATCGCATATAAAATAAAAATAAGAACATGTTTGTTTTATACAATTTTTTTATTAATAAAACTTCTGAGGGTTCTAAGAATTTTGCCATATGGTTAAAAATTGGTTTATAATGATGTAATGAAATGTATTTATAAAAATCATATACCAATGTTGAAAGAAAACATGGTTTATATAAACTATTGTCACTTCTATTCTTAGAGAAGTGATTAAAGGCACTTACAACATATTGTACATTACATTCTATGACTTCGGACCTCCTACAAAAATAATATTATTTATTTATTGTGATAATTATTGTTATTGTTCTTTTTTTAGATGAGTAACTGGAATTGAAGATTGGAAAGAACGAACAAAGTATTAATGTGAAGTATTAACAATAGATGATTTAGTGTTTAGCATTACGATTATGTGATTATTATTGTTCACAAATAATCTAGATCACGGAATCTTCAGGCCAAAACAATGGTTACAGCCCTTGCAATGTTGGGACTGAGTCCAAAGAAATTGGAAACCATCTATTAAAAACTTAAACATCACTTTGTAGACTTTTTGAGATAATTTTGCCCTCATGATGACTAAAGATTGACAGATAACAACTGAATATTTTTTTCAACATGAGATCCAGATTATTAATATGAATAAAAATGTGGTCTAAAAAGATGCATCTAACATTTCAAACAGAATTATTATTTTTTTAGAGCAACCATGTTATGTTAAATTATTATATCTTTTTATAGCACTTAAGAGATTCATGGCAAACAAAAACTGCTGCAAAAGTTTCAGTTGGATAATATGATGTCCACTAGATTTCTATGATTAAAAAATAAATCTATCTTTACTTAAAACTTTTGTAATAACTGCTTGGCAATATAGATTTATTGTGAATCACAGGATATATGTTCTATATACGGGGGGGGGGGAGGAGAAAAAAGAAGACAAAACTGATTGCCTATCACCACATTTTTAATGTTAGCAAATTAAATGATTGGGAAAAATGGTTCAAAAGTAAGTGTCAGCCTCACATGGCCTATTCTTAATCTGCTGAGGATGGCCTTTCTTCCATTTTCATACAATGTGTTTTTGTTGTTTTATTTGAAGACTTATAATATATAAATTTATTTATACAAAACAATATTCTTTGAAAAACTTGTATATTTGTAATTTGTATTTTTTCCGTTTAAAACTACTTTAAGTTTACTTTTAAATGCAATAATTTAATATTTAAGTTTTAAAACTTCAAATTACAACAAAGCGTAATTTTTCAAAAATCACTCCGTAAATGATGTGAAAAGTCGACTATCACCCAGCCCTAGGATAACATCGATATTCGATTCTCAACATGAGAGGTAATGTATAATGTTTATGTTATAACAACACGCGTGTCATGTTCGTTGAGGAGCCGATGCCATTGACCGAAGGAGGTGAGGAGAACGTTCCTGGTGAAGATGAACAGCCTGAAACCGACTTTGCTAGCCAAAAAGACGAGGAGGACGATTTACAAAAGAAACCGAAGAAAATCTTCAAAAGAGGAGTCGTCTATCTATCTTTCATCCCCCCAGGGATGACCCCAACTGTCCTCAGAAACCTGCTGTCGAAGCATGCACCCGTGGGAAGGCTCTTTCTACAAGAGGTGAAAGAGAATAGAGGGAAAGGTTAGTCAAATCGACCTTTAAATTTTTGTAAAAATGTTGTCCTTAACGATTTTGAAGCTGTTGACTTGTTCTGCATGAATGAAGAATTTTCTTCGGTGAGTTAGTCTCGGTAAACAGAACACCAGATTGCTTCATGTGCCTAAGCCTTAGCTTCAATAAAATCAGGCATGACTATTTGTACAAAGTTCATAGTTACAATTTGGGAGTACATTGAAGACTTAAGTTGATGTTGACATTGAAACGTGCTGAGCTTGCCTTGTGGTCTGCCTCAGCCTGAGCCAATCAAGTGTTGGTTCATCAAAATCAGGCACAAGTCAAACATTCCTGTGCAATGTTCAGTGTATTTATTTCAGTGGTCAGTTTAGTACCTTGGGCATAATGTTAATGGGTATAAAAATCAGGCATACATCACATGCCTATACATGAGTTATCATCACTGTTTGTTGGTATTTTGATAGATTGCAAAAATTACAGGGGCAGAAATGTTTGGCCCTTAAACTAAATATAGAACACGATTACCCAGTACTTCAGTTTGAATAGAGGCTATTACCCAGGCAGTCACTAAGGCATTAAACTTACACATCGTTTGCATATGAATGGTTCTGAATTGTAAAAATAAACTATACTCTGTGTCTAACAACACAGTGGAGGAGAGGGGAATGAAGAAGTGGATAGGCCATACCACATGGAGATCTCATTAACATATTGACTGCGTCCATTACCATTTTGGTTGCCACAGTGAAATCCAATTTGTCTTTGTTATTTCAAAACATATTAATAACAGAGATAATTTTATATATAATAAACACAAAAAAAAGACAAGTAAGTAAAATGATTCTCATACTTAATGTCCAACTAGCCATTGGGTTCAGACCACATTACACATTAATTTTAAATAAAATTTCAAGGGCTGTGCTGGGACACGGAACCGCTTGGCCCCCGTGACCCCTTATAACCTAAATGCTAATTCTCAAATAGAAAAGCTCTTGGCACCCATTTTCATTGAGTCAGACTATAAAAAGACAGAACAGAAAAAATCGTGTTTAATGTTTTCAAACATTTAGTAATTTTGTTACTTTTCTTTATTACATTCTCTCTCTGTTTAGTTATGCCACACTTTTAATTGTTACAGTAAAGAAAAAAGCATACAAAACTGAAAGCTACACAGAAGGATGGGTAGAATTTTTGAAGAAACGACATGCCAAGAAGATAGCAGAGTTTCTTAACAATACAAAAATCGGTGGGAAGAAAAAGAGCAAATTCCACGATTATCTTTGGAACTTGAAATACCTACCTAGGTAATTTATCGCAAATGCTATTTAAAAAAAAGTTTGATAATTAATTAGTCCCTTTTTTTACAGATTCAAGTGGGTACATCTTGTCGAGAGGCTTAATTACGAATCAGCGTTACTTAAGCAGAGGATGAGAAATGAAATAAGCCAGGCGAAGAAGATAGCGAACCACTTTAAAGACAATGTTGACCGCGAGGAGAGGATAAGGAGGAAGAAGAAGACACATGATAACAGAGATGATACTAAACAAGAACAGAAAGAGGAGAAAATACCACTTAGGAAATTCGCACAGAGGAAAACTATGGAAGATATCAAAATGAAGAAGAAATCGCAAGAAAACAGGGAAGACTTTCTCAAAAACCTTTTTGCCTGATTCATTCATTGTTTGTGACAAGCAAATATTGTAAATAACTGTTAATTTTTGTAAATAAATATAAGTTCTTATTATTATTATTTTGATGAGGGTATTTCAACTAAGAGGTTATATACTGGTGTTTTTGGGAAAAAAAACATTTGTAAGTATAAGTGGCCCTGTATTCGAACCTGGGACCTTTGCTTACAGTGATGGGCGCCAGTTAGTGTCAACAACTTACCACCATAGCTAAGACACTGACATCCCCCATATAAATTTTTAACATGTATAACTTATACAAGCACAAACTTGAACATAGGTTATCTCATTAAAGATGGTATAAAGTGAAATGAATAAGAGTGAAAATGTAGACCAGTGAGAATAGACAGACAATCATTTTTGATCAGCTTAACATCATAAATTAAATATAAAATATTAATTATAAATTGTATAGGCTGCAGCTTCCCATATTTCAGCCATATAATCAGTGGTTTTAGAATGACTCTGTCCACTCATAAGGTCCATGCTGGTGTGCTTCAGGGTTCTGTATTAGGACCCATGCTATTCATTATATTCTTCAAATAGTATTCTACCATGCAAAAACATAATATGCACTATCTACGAACAACTTAATTTTACTGTATCATCCCGGAGGCAAAGTACAATATGATATAGATAAAATTAAGTTGTTCACTTAAGACACACTGCAGCAAATAGGAGCTGAAAACGAACTCAATAAAAACAGACAGTTATTATAAACAGCATTCAATTTGTGATGTAGGTTACCATAATCTGGCTACTAAACATGCCAATGTTTACTTTATCAGACAAAGGTAGGTCGTCAGACTTCACGTTTCTGGGTCCAAGATGAGCACTCCTAAAAGCTTTTGTAAACATGATAAATAAACCTATGCTCTGTTGACTGTTATGCATTCTTGGCAACACTTGCCTCTAAGGATGGGACTGAAAATGATAAAATCGTGAGGTATGACAGAGAAGTGCATTGTTCTTCTATGTCTGTACAACCGGAACTCACTACTCAAACTCACGTGGCTGGAAGGTTGTGCAACTTTCAAAAGCCCACCTAAGGAAAAACGATTCAAACCCTCCTGCAGTGATAGATATTCTAGGTGAGTCATTAGACCATAGAGACTCCTAGGAACAAATGGCTTCTTTGGGTAACATTTTTCTCACATTTAAGTCTCTCAGTAGGGTATTTGGTGCTGGCTGTTTGAAAGACTTGCTAGTGGCATGATATGAACCAAATGTGGTGGAATCAATTAAAGCAGTAACACGATTTGTGATGTCAGAAAAAGTGTGGCCCTTGTGTTCTTAAATTTGATTTTTTGTTGTTGCAGGACATTTACCCTAAAATAGAACAATCTGTCATCCTGGAACGAACAGAAACCAATGAATGCTTTGCTTTAAACCGAGGAAGTTGTTTTTATTCTCTAACAATTTTCCTGTAACGAGTTGCCTGATAGGGTATAAGTTTTATAATTTTTGTACTTTCCTATTATTACAATGAGATCTACTTTTTCCTCAAATCTGGGAAGTATTCCGCTTGCAGACAACCACTGAAAATATCAATGAGTTCCATCACTTTTTTTGTTGGCATGCTTAATTTATTAACAACCTCGCGGGGACTGTCTTAGGTGAGTGATTAGGGTTTCTGACTTGTATGTGCCATGCTATCGGTTCTCGGTTCAAATCCTGTCACATCCCATGGAATTTTATTGTTAATATGTACAAGGTATTATAAAGTGGTTTGATCCTTTGTACAGTACATTTAATGAGTAATTTGTCATTAAGCCCTCCTGTATAGCTGGAAATTATTTTAAAGTTTGCTAAATTTGTTAGTAATAAATTGGTCATACTTTTTAACATATTTTACTATAATAAAACAATTACACTTGCATTAACTTGAAATCAATTCATAAAGCCAAACAATTGATTGCACTTACTGTGATCGTTAGGCTTGAACATACATATGTAATAATATGTATACTAAGTATATGTATTATAAAGGTTTTTAGGAGTAAGTTATAAATACAAAGCAAAGATTACAAAAGTTTATAATTTTTACTTAGTGCAATACATAATAATTAAGTTATATTCTTCAGTTAATCATAACAATTCAGGTAATTCAAATAAACTCAATACACACTTATAATCTTCCGTAAAATTGATTATTAAAAAAAAAAGAAAAAGAAGAAAAAAAAAACTTCTGACAACAGAGAATTTTTTTAAACGAGTCTGTATTGGGCCGGGAACCTCACATAGGTGGATCTTGATATGTGCTCTGCTGCCCAAGACCATCCGAGGTTTTCCAAACACCATACGACAGATTCTTCAAGCTCTTTTGAAGGCTTGTCTTCGAACATTTTCAACTGGAGTTTAAGCAGTCGCCCGTAATGGCCAAATGCTGCTGCGTGCCAGAGGCCAAAATAGCCAGTCGACTAAAACAATTTTTTAAGAATAAATCTTCATCACTGAGGTTCAGTCAATATACTGACCTTTAAGTCACTGACTTCTGCATATTTTAACAAAGAAAGCCATAAGTCATCGATCTCGTCGAGTGAAGTGGCCATTTCACTATCTCCAGATTCTCCTGATACCATATGCTTCAGGTACAGCCTACAGAGTATTGCACCTTTTCTTGATAAACTATCTATCAAAGCAGTCTTCTGCTTTTCCATCATTCTGAAATATTAAAACAATGTTAAAACAAGGGATTGGAATTTATAAATGAGCCTCCTTACAGTTTGATGGTAGTCGCTTCAGGTCTGAGATCAGATTTCATTCCAAGATAAGCAAGTAGTGATTTTTGATCTATGCTCTCATACAGTTCGTTTGCTAATTTGAGAACTCCTTGAGCAAGACGGAGGCCCTCTTCTGTCTCTTTAGCACCTGGTAAGACCCGCTTTGATTCCGGCTCCATAGATTGAAGCATACTCATATAAGAAGCGACGTGGGACGGAAATTCTTCTTTGAGCTCGCAGTAAAGCTTCTCAGCCATTTCACTATTGTCCATTTTCGCGAGCCATGAAGTCTTGAGATCTCGAAGAGCTTCCTGATACTCCTCCCATTTACTCTTTTCCGGTGAATTTTTTGAATTGTTGGTCGATTTTTTAGTGAGATCACTTAGGATGTAATTGAAAGTGTAAGTATCCTTAAAACATAAATAGAAAATGAATGTTTTCCTAATAAAATGCATGCATGCATTCAAGAGTGTATATTGAATAATTTGTAATTTTTAATGATAAGGTTAAAAGATTAATAATGGAAACCTACCACTTTCTTCCCCAAATCATTTTTACTAAGTGTTAAAGTCCCTGTGAGATACTGTCCAGGTGTGATATTTTTCAATGTTCTGTAAAATTAAAACATATATAACTAATACTTTAAAAAAGAAAGGAAAAAAACTTACTTTTCATTCTGGATTGGGGAGATATAGATTGGGAGCCGGTAAGTGCCGCTTGGTACAAGTCCAGAGTTTAATTTTTTTGTTTGCAAGACAGCTGCATGCTGGGTAGCATACACATCAAGGCTGATGGGGTTTTGAAGTTTCTGCCAGAGCATCATAGGTGTTTCAAAAAGCTTTTCAAGGAGATCACGTTTTTCATGTCTTATCTGGAGCTTGATCGTATAATCACCTTTATCCAATTTGACATTATACTGCAAAAACACAAATTAAAAATTAGCCAGTTTAATACTTTTTATATATGAAAAATTATACTTTTTTAGGATAAGCATCGCCAGAGGCGATGTACTGTTTATTCGAATCGAACAACATCCAAAGTTGAGATTCAAACTCAGACTCGTACAGATACTGGCTAACCAATGCACAGTTTGGCATCACTTCCGTCTGTTTTGGCAGGTGGAAATTGTAAGTGAGCATCAGCTGGTAAATATGCCTGGATGGCGGGATTACATCTCTAACTGACCCAGGAGTAATCTTGGCATCTGCTGGCCTGAAAAAATTTACAAAGAAATTCACTCTTGGGGTAAATTAAACCATAAAACTTTATTACTTAAGTGTGATAACATTGAATTTTAATGAAATAGCCGGTGAAATTTCCTCTACTTGAAGGCCACCTAGAATTTCAAGTTGGTGGATTGCATGACTGTGATGCATAGTCACTTCGTTTGATTCAAGAGGACACCCGAAGAATTGGATGCTGTAGTTAATAGTATTTTCATACTGTTCAGACCAATACTTTGAGAGCACCAGCTCCATTGTTATCCCACCCTTGAAACAAATACATGTTATATTCAATAATGAAATTTTATTACAAACGAATATACCTTGACTTGGAATGTAAAAATGCCTTCTGTATCAAAAGAGACCACTGCCATTTTATGGTACTCCTGTGCACGACAGGATTTTTTTGATAAAAGTTGCATTGCGTGTATTACAAAATTTCCAGGTCTATCAATATCAAGAACACTGAGCTTCACAGCTATCAAATAAGTCAAATTTGTTTAAAAAAATTACCCACATTTAATATATTAAAAACATACTTGCATATGAAGCTCTTTCAGGTACAAAAATGAAATGCCTTCGAATTTCACCTGGTTTAATGCTAATTGTTTGATACTGGATGAGAGGCTTGATGGGCGGCTCTTGTAATACGTAAGGATTTATAACTGTTATTTCAATTTGGAACATCGGGCCTTTCTCAACTTGCTTGACGTCGTACGCGTTGATTCTAGATTCAAATGAATATGTTAAAGTTAATAAATAGCAAGTCATTGGAAAACTCACGATGTAGCATGAACGCCTGTGGGGAGTCCAGATGGGTCAACGCGCACGTTGATTGTTCGCATCATGTTGTTGAACTCAAGTGAGGCAGGGTGTTGAACCCATGACTGATCGCACGACAGAGAAATACTCATTTGGAAATCAAGCTTTTCCTTTAAATCTGCAGAATTTGGACAATTTGAGTTAAAAACAATCAAAAATTTTCTTTTTCAAGCTGAAAGAAAATTTGATGACGAAAAT
>CM077103.1:6110359-6153113 GCA_039619505.1 Cimex hemipterus | reverse complement strand
ATAATAATAATTATTCAGTAACAGTTTTGAAATTCAATTTCAACACCAAATTGGATTTTCATCTTATTACATTCTAAATGGTTCATGTGTAATCCCCCCCCCCAGAAAAAATTCACAAATATTATACAAAATTGATTTAACACATATAAACTTAATTATTGTACTTGTATTTATTAGAATTCACCTAAAGATTAAGTTGTACAATATGCCTATAGCGTTTATTGATGCAAATTCAACGAAAATTACTCATATACAAACATAAACAATGATGAATGAATAGTTTTGTCCCACTATCTGTTAAAGTTTCCATGTAATTTTGTGATTCCGTTCCCCCAGAACTTTTTCAGAATTAAATGATTGAAAAACAAAACTGTTACTTTATAACCCAATACTACTCTTATGGTGAAACTTAAAAGGAATCGTCCCTCTTTATGACCTTACACAACATGACCACCATTGATCTATTACACAATACTAATGTTAAAAAAATTGTATAAGTTATATTCATGCTTTTTTGAAAATGTTAAGCAGGGTATACTTTTTAGTTGGCCTGGATGATTTTTTCTTGAACCAATGATACTATCAAAAAAAAAAAATATTTTTAAAACTAATTTCAAATTTCTACTTTTTTTGGAGAAAAATTATACAAGATACCTCAGGCCAGTTCAATTTAAAAATTTCAAATTTGACACCCTGACACATCATTTTAATTTTTTTTTTTGTGGAACAATGATTGGATTTTAAATTGGTCAAAAAAGACAATGGGATGACAAAAACTTGACAAAAAGAACATTGGTGTGCTGGAGTTCATGTTCGAACTGACTGCCTTGTGTAAAGATGCAAAGATGTGTTCTTTTTAACACTCTTCATTGGTGGTGCTCAGAATGATAGAGTCAGGGGAGTTGGATTGACAAGCATTTTATTTTTATTATCCTTAGCCGCAGTTCTTCAACTGAGGTTGCTGTGTTTTGATTGGCACAGACACTGTTTTTTAAATGGCAAAAAATAGCCAAGTGGAGTTGAAACCAGTTGCCAAGGAGGCCAACTGATCCATAAGGCCATAAGGTCCTATCCACCCATCACTGACGATTAAAACAACATCATACATACAAAGAATTGTGTGCGGGGCATCCATCAAGCTAGATAATCATTCTTTGTCATTGTTGCAGAGGAACATCCTCTAATAGTGTTAGTAAAACTTCCCTCAAAAAATTGAGGAACTGGGCCCCATTTAAATTATTTTTGTAGAAATAAGGCCTAATTAATTTATTTTCATGAAGATCACACCTAAATGTGGACACTGTGAACTACAAGATGATGACAAGAGTATGAAATTCTCTGATTTTCCTCAGCCCACATTTGAAAAGTTCAACTGTTTAATATGCCATTAGAGGGGAACTTGGATTTATCAGCCCAAAGGATGTTGTATGGAGTACCTTTTTAACAGCCTCTCAAATTGACATTTGTGTAAGGAACATTAGCCTATCATAGTCAGAGTCCTGAAATCCCTGGATAAGATGAGAGTGATACAGCTTAAAATTGTATGACCAGAGTATTTTAATTTTTAGAAAAACATAAAACCCTTCCAAAATTACAGAGAGAGGAATCCAAATTGTACCAAAATATTCAGCTCCTCGTCAAAATTACATTGTCATTTTTTGACCAATTCAAAGTCAAGGTGCAACATTGTTTTCAGTGTAAAAAAATACTTTAAAATGGGGTGTCAGGATGTATAGCTTAAAATTTTGAAGTTCAACAGACCCTGAAGTACCCTGTGTAATTTTTCTCCCAAAAATGTAAAAATTTGAAACCATACTAGCCTTGATGCAAGTGAAATTCAGTTAGGCCATCTAAAAAGGGCACCCTGTGAATCACTGGCTTTTTTCACAATTATCTATATAATTTTAAATTAATACCTATGTTTGAGGAGTCGGCGAAAACAGGTTCGATACACACTGGGAATTCTTTGGACACATTATGCGCTCCTCCTCGTAATAGGATTCCTTTGTCCTTGTTTGTACTTAGATAAACATGAAATCTGACTTTGTTGTCTCTCGATTCGTTGTATGAAATTAAATGTTCAAAAGCTTTTCCTACCTGCAGATTTATTTATTTATTTTACCAGACAATATGTGCAATTTTTCATACGCACCTGAAGCAAACCCCGCCCTTGTGCAAAATAATCAGCATTAGAAAGATACTGAGCTGTATTTTCCAAAGCTCTTTTCACAGAATAAGGAGTATGCTTAATGTTCTTGGCTTTCAATCCGGATAACAAAATCGCTAAAAAGATTTTTAATTAATTTTTTGTTTTTGTTGTTGCATTATAATTATATTAAAATTTAACTTACCGACAGCACCAGCGACATGAGGGGAAGCCATACTTGTCCCGTTTAATAGCTGTGCGCTCCTTAATAAGTACTGTGGGACTGAAGTTATAGCCCCACCAGGTGCACATACACTAACACCTTTGGCTCCGTCCATTGTTGGACCGCGGGATGTCCATGTATAAGGAAGACCAGGGGCTTTCGACCTAAGCGAATACTCCGCTACCATCATTTCAGGCGAAACGTATGCTCCCACTCCTTTAAAAGAAAAAAAAATTTACATGTGTAATATAAAATCTCTCAAGATATAAAAAACAAACCTATTATGCTTTCAGTAGAAATGGAAGGTGGTGTACCAATAGTGCATAGGCATGGGCCATGATTGCCAGCAGCAGCAACCCATGTCACACCATATTTGTCAATTACCTCATTCATGAGATCTCCTACTCTCCTATAAATTTATATAAATATAAATTTTAAATGTTTCAAAAATTGATAATATAGCTAATTATTACCCAGAACAACTCCAACTGGCTTGTTCACCATAACTCATGTTAATAACAGTGATCGGATTGTCAGTCTTTTGAGACTCCATAACTTTTATCATTGCCCTGGCCAAACCGGTGCCTGTTTCCATCGTGTTAATTCTCTGATCACCTGAGTCAATATTTTATTAAAATAAGAGTACTTTATACAAAAGATAAATACAAAAAGAAATGAAAACAAAGATCACCTATACTCAAGGAAACCAGTTGGGCTCCTGGTGCGACTCCATTTTTCTCTGGTTCATCCGGAAAGTAAGCAGCAGTTATTGAAGCAACGTGAGTTCCATGTGATGCTAATTTTGGTAAAAACACCTTTAAATGGAATCAAAAAATCCAACAGAAAAATTACTTACACGCTAAGGAGACAAATTCCAACAAATTTCCATTGTCGTACACATTTATTGAGTAATTCAAGACATCCTCTTTTGTCAAGGGAGCAAATTCATATGTTTTCGAATACTCCCCGACCAATGAACAATTAGCTAAATCACCACACTCACTTGTATCAATACACAACCTAATAAAAATATCAATTATTTAACTTGTTAAAAAAATCATTATTGTATACTGTAATTTGTTACAGAAATACTACCTCCAAACAGCACCATCATTAAAAAGAACACAGTCATAAGTTGGCCCAAGATCTTCATATTTTTTCTCAAACTGATTCAACATTTCCACTTGTGCTTCTGCATTTTCTTTTTGGAGCTTACTAGTCCTTGATACTGTTCCTTTACAATTATCTATATTCTATAACACAAAAAAATTGAATTCATTGCATATATCAAAATACAATAATTTTTACTTGGGTTATTTCAGCGAGATGGTGGTTTGACTCAGCTAAAGCAGTTTTAAATCCTGGATCCCAACTTTTTTGCCGCCTTTCCTGCGTCATCCTTTCCTTCAGCATTCTGGGGTAAATCTGGTAGCTGTTCAGAACACCTACATGATATGTTCCACTGGGATTTTTCCAAGTCGGTGGGATCTATAAAAACGCAGCGGCCAAAGTGTTTTAATTAGTCCTTAATGACAAGTGAATGTGAACCAGGTTTTTCACTGGAAAATAATTCTGCCAATCAATATATAATATTCACATTCAAAAAATCTATTTTTAAAATTTGTATCATATAAATACCTTGACTGACCTTTTTAAATTAACAAATTACATTTTATTACCTTAAGCTCCCGTCCAGTGAGACCAGTGATGGTTCCATTGTTTGGCTTGACAACAGTTGATGTATCGATATCACCAGCTCCAGTGCAATCATACCTTCCGATAATTTTTCTTTTACCCTCACTTGTTACCTGAAATAAATAAATTTATCAATGAGGTAATAGAGAGAAATTTTGAAATTTGAAAGTTATAAAGTTTCAATTATTCTTTTTATCTAAGGTCTTGGTTGAGATGAAAAGATTAATTGAAATATTTAATATGATGATGGATTGTTACAGTTTCTTTGTTTTTCAGTAAAACAATGCAAAGTTAGACACTAGAAAAACATTTAGTTAAGATACTCCGTTTAGGAAGAGGATGATATCAGGCAATATTAAAACTATGATATCATCAACCTCCTAAACAGAATATTTCAGCTGAGCCCACCACTATATCAGATTTAGTTAAAAAACATGGGATATGTGCTGATTAAGGAAAAAAGTAAAACACTCCCTGCTACATATAGATCCGATAATATTATATATTCAAATCTATATAGAAAAGATTGCTGTTGCTGCCATTGCTTTCTCATATTCTTTCTCAAAATAATTCTGTGATATACACTGCATTGTGCGGTGAGGGCGAGTGCTTGCATTGAACAGATGCGCACACCCCATCAAAACAACAAGGTATTGCATTGGGTAAATGTGTTCCCTGCTTTAGTGCTGCTAAACTTATCCATAGGCAAAAATGTTTTGGGATATATATAATGTAACATAAGTAATAAAAACAAATGTAATTTTTGTTGAACTGGGACTAACCAGTGTGAGATGGTAAAGAATGTAAAGAAAAGATTCTAAATCACCCTTAATTTTTACATCTTACGTGTTTGTTATTTAGAAAAATTACTACTTTCTTTAGATTTCAGGTAAAGATAAAAGTCAAACAGATAATACCAAGTTACCTGGAGGCCTGGAGCTCCAGGGTCCACACCCGAGTCGAAGATAGCAATGGTGATGCCACGGCCGTCGTACTCAGGATACTTATTGAGGAAAGCCGTGACCCCGGTTTCCCTCTTCGGGAGGAGGGCCCAGACCGGGTATTCGCCGTTTCCGCTGAACATCCCGATGCGAGGAGGGCTCTGGAATGGAGACAAATCACAAATTTGAAGGATCAAATTCGAATTAAAAGTGAACAAACTTGGCTCTCGTCGTCCTTCGATCTTGTCATGAAACTTTATCGCTTGTATTCTGCAGTTATAAAGCCTTTCAGCAGCAAAAATTTCTTTCGGCAGCAGGTATTTGCAGATTGTAGATTTATAACTTCCTACGAAGGTTACTATTTACTATCCCGGTGCTATCAACGGGAAAATACCTTGCAGAATCGATTTATCCAATTTCATAAGATAACTTAATCTTTGATCTTTTGATCCGTCTTCAAGTTAGACAAAGTATCAAACTAGGGTTCTTCTGCTAGACCGTTCAAATATCAATTTATACTTTCATCCACTATTCCACTATTCATTTAAAAAAAATGGACATCGATTTTATTCAGAACTGTTATATAATCGATGGAAGTTCAATTTTCTTTGCCGGCCAACTGTGACAAGGCAAAAATTTTGCTATTTAACAAAAAAAAAAAAAAAAACTACCTTATCAAATTACATTGTTATATAATCTACTCCCAGTTCTGAGGGTTTTAATGCTTGAAAACATAAAAGACAAATAGAGTGTTTGTAAATTTGTAAAACCAGACAAGAGATGATTTTTTTTAAATAAAAAAAAAACGACCTTACCTAGACTGAAAGGTTCAATCAATGAAGAAGGCTTCTCTTTTGAATGCGGAATCTTATATTTATTTATGTACAATAATACGAACTATTATTGGTTTTTAATGACTTATTTAAAACTATAAGTACTTACTACTTATTATTTTTATCAAAGACATACTGTGGTACAAGTACTGCTTTTAAAATTACCTTTAAGGTAATTTCTTAAGGGAGTGAATTAAGGGGGGTAAGGGATAGGGATAAAAGTGGCGGACACAAGGCCGTCACAACCTAGTTGCTCCTCAATTTTTATAACTCACTGGCCTGCTTCACGTTGTTAGCCAGCTCCTTAGCTGCTTGATCTTGCTTGCAGATTTTATTCTTCTAGTTGTGAGTATCTACACCTACATAGATCCTCGCATAAACATAAAACGTGTTTGGCAGTCCCTTCTATCCTGTCCTTCTGGGTGACAGTCCTAAGAATCAGCTCCCCCCCCCCCCCCAGTGTTGGTAATCCAATTTCACGCCTTGTTTTTGCCCATCCAGCAGTTGAGGTTGGGCTCTACGAGCTATCAATGGCTAGATCATTTCAGCCCTCAATACAGTCAGTTTCTATGTCCAAACCCATTCACTCTCTAACTCACTTTTACATATATTATTTATTATACTATATTAATTATATGTTATTACTATTAATAATATATAGTATATCCCATGAAAATGTTTTAGAAGTACCCTTTCAATTAAATCTAATGCTAGAGAATCCCATCTTATTCCTACTAAACTCACAATTTTTCCCTTCCTGTTACCCATATTTTGAACTTCTCTCTCACTTCATCCTGTTTTCCTTCAGCCTGGAAGGAAGCCCCAATAATGCATTATCCAAGAAACTCAAACCCTCCATTGCAACTATTGCCCTATTAATATTCTTCCATCACTATCCAAAGCATTGAGAAGATTTTCTTTAAACAAATATCCTTTTTTATTCACTCCCAAGCACTTATATCCTCTTTTCAACCTGGCTTCTGAAAATTTCATAGTTGTGAGACAGCCCTACCCAAAATCTCAGATGATATTCACCTAGGTATTGATAAATGTACTTGAAATTTTCCAATAAATCATAATTTATTTATTTGGAAACTGACACATTTTTTTTGTCTTTCTTCTACTGCTACTAGTGTCTGATAAAGCTCAGAGAATTAAAGCTTCCAATTCTATCTCCTCTTCTATCTCAATTCTGGTGTACCCCAAGGCTCTATCCTTCGATCATTACTCTTTTCTATGTTTTTAAATTATCTTCCATTAGTTCTTAATTTCCCCCAATTTCACCTCTATGCTGATGACAGTCAGCTTTACTTTTAATTAATTATATATATTCACGCTAATAAATACATTGACTCTAAACTCATACTCCTCATACTACACAATAATATCAGTACTATGTACAAAAAACCCCCAGTTTTTGCCAAGAATCAGGCTCAGATATTCATGCCATGCGCAAGAACCATTCTCACGTTGGATGGCAGTCCTACACACTCCTTATAGAGCCAAGGTGTTGCATCTTTCAATTAGATGGAACACATTGAAGAACCTTTCTCTATGTGCTGGTCAAATATGTGGATTATCCTTAATCAAGTGAGGACGAACATTTTTTTTACAAGTCAGATCCATCTATCAACAGCGCTCAAGGTACGTGATAGCTCTTCTACCAATTCAGACCCCCCAATGCTGTCCTATTTTTTAAACAGGCTTTTTATTGCATTTGAAGGCCAATTTGTGTTGGTTAAGTTTGGTGGTTGTGACATTCTAGCCTCACCTGCCTCATCTGACTTTTACCTACATATTGTTTTGTAAACTGGACATTTAATAATTGAATATTAAAAAACCAACTATATTTATTTTGTTTTTAACATAAAACATAGAAAAACAATTAGTGAATTTTAACAAATAGAAGAGATTTATAATTAAACAAAAAACATATTTTTTTGCTTATTTTAAACACACTTTTATATAAATATATTCATCTATATTTTATCACATAGTAAAGCTGAAGCATGACAGAGTAGTGAACATCCTACAGTAAGCACACATCCGACAACTATTTGCATACATTTAAACTACTTCTTACATTTAAGTTTCTCTTTTTCCTTCTTCTATGAATTAATTTCTGTCCTGCGATATGTCACAGTGTTAAAACGGAGAAGGAAGCACTGTTTAGTAGAAATGCAATAACAGCCTTCCTCATAAAGCTCAATATTACCTAGTTTATGGTGTAACCATGTACTTTCAAATTTACAAAACAATTAACCTCTTGTTCCTTTATTAAATAACTTTTTTTACTCCACCTTCTATTTCCATTATATGCATTTCTCTTTGATTAAAAAAAGAAAAAATGAATAAATAAACAAATAAATACATTTATAACATTAACCTACAACTGAATAATAAGAATTATACTGATTAATTAAACTTGTTGAAGTTGTACTGTTTTCTGAATTGAAATTTAATTATTTATTTACAGGCAATAGCCCATTGTATTACAATAATTACAAGAAAGACAAAGACCATCTAAAGCATGAAAACCATTGAAATATTAAACATTGGCAATAATAAAATAATGCAATGTAGATACCAATATTTGAATGCTCAAAAATAATATTTGGGATTTAGCTAGTAAAAACAATTATTTGGAGATTGTGAGATGTAGTCTTGTGTGATATAGGTTTTCTGTGTAGCACACACTTTGAGTGAGTGCAAATACTTTGAATAAACCTAAAATTTCTATATTGTGTATATCACTGTATAAATTCATTTTCACATCTTTCATGCATTTGTATAATCCAAACATCGTTTGTAAATCCCAGGCCCTGAAGGTGATCTAAGTAAAGATTGAAATGTTGGCACATTAAAGAAAATGTTTTTCTAAACGTACATAACACAAGACTGCATCTCATAACCCCCAAATGATGATTAATTAACAGTACAGTAATTAAATACAACACAATAAAAAGAATGATAAATTAATAATAAAATTAATTATTAATTAATTATATGTATATATACACAACATCAATCAACTAGCACACCCAGCACACATACATACACATACAGAACACACTGTATGCACTAATTGACTGCTGTTGTACAAGCTCAACTCAAATTCCTTTTCAAACTAATTTTAGATGTATTATTCAAATCTGTACTGTTGGGAAACATTGACCAGATCCATCATCCTGTAATGGAAGAGTGAGAAGTGTAGTTGGTATGGGAAATTTTATAGTAGAATACTGTTTTACAGTTGATGTTGACAGATGGGACGTGAAAGTTGAGGTATGATAGCAATTCTGGAGAATCAATATTATTATAGATACTGAAAAGAAACATTTTTCCTTAAGCAACTGAAAACATGAAAACTGGAAGCAAAGTATTTCTGGTTGTAGTCTGTTTTTAAGTAATACCAATTAAGTTACAAACTGGAATCCCTTAAAGGCTTTGAGTCCTAGAAACTATTATCACTTAGATTACATTAAGATTTAATATAAATGCACAAGAGAATTATAATTATTGTCTTTCTCCTAAGGTTAATAAAATGCTCTGTAAACATTTTATCATAAGCTAGCTGTAGAAAATTTCTCTATAAAATCGGTCCACCATAAAGTGATGGCTGTAATTTTATTTACTTAATTATTTTTTTACAATGAAACATGAAAAATATATTGTCTTGTATAAAATTATTCTCTTGTGCATTGTCTTTATTTGTCAACTGTTCCCTAAATAAGAGGTATTTTAATTACAGTTATATACATATAAATAATATTTATTTGTCAATATTACTAGTATTTTATCAGAGATGATTTTGGTTTTTGAAAATAAATTCTGATATTGAAAATATAATTTAACAATATCTTACGTTTCTTTTCAAATTATTCTATTACTTTTTAAATAGTTAAAATTGTTATTTTCTATTAGTTTTATTTATCCTACAAACATTTATTTCTCTATCTCGAATTTATCTTAACATTAGTTTTACATTCAATAAACATTTAGCCGAAGACTGTTCATTACAATAAAGATAGAAATTAAAAAAAAAAAAAAAATTCAAAGTAGAAAAATAAATTAGATTTATCATAATATAAAGTACAAATAAAAGTTTTGTTAACACTTCTCCAAAATATGACAAATACACTGATTTACTTATTACATAGGTATATATACTATTGAAACATTGACATTCAAACACTTATTAGCACTTTTGTGCCACTCAAAGCATGTTTTTTATTTCACATTTTAAAGAGAAAATAGCATGACACGTAAGGCATACATTTATTATCTCTGAGCCCCGGGCTACATGTATGTTTGACATACTTTCGTAAACGTAATTATATAAAATAATACTAATAATAATAAAAAGTGAAATGTATAAGAATTTAAATGTTAATTTTTTTGTCTTTCCTAAAGATATGTTATTAATGATTGAAAAAATAGACAATTTTTAATAAAATTGATTTTTGTTTGGAAAGATTGATATAGATTTTAAACAAGCTTTGTGCGTATTTTTTAAATTTATTTTTATGATCTATCTAATGGACAACCATGGCTATAGAAAATGATGAATATATAGAAACCTCTTCACCTAGAAAGGAGAGATTCATAATTTTTTCTTCCAGAAATTGTGAAAGATGTTGTATATTTAACGTTTTAATGAACTTTATTTGTAGTCAATTTCTATTTTAGGTTAAGATTTGAAAATCAACTCAAATTTAAAAAAATAGAGATTTGAATATAGATGCTACCTAAAAACATACAATTTGATTTATTTATTCAATTAAAACAAACAAATCTGTAAATATATTTTTTAACATAAATTATTGAATTTCAAACATAACAGTAAAAAAAAAAAAAAAATAATGACTTGATTATTTCATTATTACTATTATTATTCTATTGTAATTTTATTTATTTATTTTTTAATTAGCTATGTTAGTAGAACTGCTATGGTTCCTAATTCAGGTATAAGTATTGTTTAATAGTCATTTGAGCATTTATCTATAATTAAATTTACTAACTATAAATGACTGTTTCTATTATCTAAAGAAACCTTTGTACAGTTCTGCCAACCCAAAAGATACGAATTATTGATGTGTTCATTGTTTAATTTTGTGTTAAATTAAGCAAACTTAATTCCCTTTCAATTTTTTGTTGTTGTTTCATCCTTAAAGATAAAAAAAATAAAGTTTGGAAGAATCTTATGTTACTTAGCGTAATTTTGAATTTATTCTATTACTAGTTTTTTATTTTTTAAATTATAGACTTAGATGATATGGTAAACAACAATTGATATTCTTGATTTATATTTAATTGTACACCTATCTGAAATGTACAATACTCAAATCACAAATTGAGCACAATTTGTATGTAGACACACTGAAAATTTTATTTTAAAACAAACACCTAATCCAGAATAGTATGTTTATTGATCAAAACAAATAATTTTCATTAAATTTTCTTATGTTTAATTAAATAATTCACTTTAATGTTAGCATTTTATTAGTTATGTATTATGTCTGTTGAGTGTTTTTGTTTGTTAAGAAGTTGTATTGGCAGATTTACTTTATTTTTTAATTTGATCCTATTTATTAATTATTTTAGCCAAGCTGATGATCTGAAACATGATTAATTAAAATATAAAAAAATTATATAAAAAAAATATGCTTTTACACTAAGCATCACAAGAAGAAAACGATCGATTGTTTCAAACTTATTCTTTCCTCGATTTGATTTATTTTGTTTAAATATAGGAAATCTCAAAAGATGAGCAAAGAGTTCTTATGTTGATATCTCATTTCAACCTTTAGGATCTATACTTCAGTAAAAAAGTTATGAAAATATTTTTACTTAATAAGAAAGAGATTTCTCATAGATACCCTTATTACAAGTAACAGCCTGATAATTCTACAAAATTAATTATTATTTCTCTTTTTGTGTCATGCTCTTTGGCACTTAATCCATTATTTGCATTAATGGAAAACAGTTCCATGGCTGCAGTTTGTTTATTCAACATGAGCAACACTGCCAAAAGTGCCTAAGAACTTAATATCATACTTGTACTTTTTTTTAACAAGTTTTGAAAACGATTATTTTTTAATCTAATTTTTTTTATAATAGCTTTCTTTATCTGCACATTAAACCTAAGATATTCAATTAGATATTGTCATAATGGAAGTTACACAGAGAAATTATTGTCCACTACCACAAATGGAAAACCTAACACCAATATTGTTTACAACATTGCAAAGTTTCCCCTCTTTCCCAGTATCAATACAAAACTTGTCTTTTTAAAATATATTTTATATATTCAAAACATTCTTTGATGGAAGACCTTTTCTCTCTCTAAAATTAGAAACTTTGCAGGCGACAATTTTTTTCTTAAAAATTAATGCACATAAATTTATTGTCATTTGCAGTATCCTTTAGGAGTACATGTCCTAAAAGCCTTAAACATAATATTCTTTACAATGCTATTTTAACTTTTAATTAGCTACTTTTTATGTAACACATAAATTATTTATTAGTTTATTTTGTAATTTTTTTTTACTGCATTTTTTTTATTGTTACTGTCATATCTTTATTTGAAAAATGTTTATTTTTTAAAATGAACTTTGTTAGTTTTATTGTCTTTTTTAATGGTTTTATTGTCTTTGTTTACTAATTAATATTGCCATTTTGTTTCATTGTACTCATTGATTAAATTGGCCATCTCAAATTCAGGACGAATTCATTTAATTTACGTGCCAAATTTTTAGGTTGTATTTCTTATAAATATTAAGATTTTGTATCAAATAGCAAATTAAAAAGATATGTTTTGAAAATAAAGATCATATGATCATCACCAAAACATTTAGATATGATTTTTATAATACTTTTCCTTTTCAACAATTCAATTGTTTTTTTAGTTGATTTAATTTTTTTACTAGTTTTTACTAAGTTTTTATGAGAAATTCAGTGTTGTTAAATGCGCCTTTTGAAGAATATATTATTTTATCTCCATAAAATAAATATCTTAAACGTATGTTATATCCTTTTCTTCATTGACAAACATTTAGTCAATGCATTATTTATAAATCGGAAAATAGTGCCATTTGCTGTCTTATCCATTGTACATAACGTGGTACATAAGCATATACACCAGGTAGCCTTGGATGTGCACATTTGATTCCCCAACTGACAATTCCTCCAACGAACCACCTGTCAGGATTTCCTGGCATTGGACACAACAATGGCCCACCCGAGTCACCCTATATCAATTGAAAAAGATTAATATAACATCTAATAAAATAATATTTTAATAATTACCTGACAGGCGTCTTTACCGCCGGCCTCATATCCCGCACATATCATTCCTTGTGTCACATTCAGGTCTCTTGGTTCGAGCCATTTATTGCATACGGTACGATTTAATACAGGCACTTTCACCTCATTTACAGATGCCTCATATTCTGATACTGTAAATAGTAAAATATTAGCAAATTATAATGAAGAAATTTACTCATTAATAAAAATTTTTTACAGTCTGTATCCTCCCTCTTGCCCCATCCTATGACGGTGCAGTATGTCCCAGGTACAAGGTCCTCACCCTCAGATGGGAGACATACAGGAAGTAAGTGTTCATGAAAAGTCACACGCTGTTGAAGCTGCAGACAAACGTTCAATATGAAGGTTATTTGATATTTGTTTTAAGCTAATTTGGTCATTACTGATCATTTTGTTCTGCTTATCCTTGCTCGGTTGGTCTGTCATATGTGTTTCAGTATTTTCCAATCTTATATGTGTCTGTTTCGATCGGCAATATGTTTACCAAAATGCTGAAATGTGTTTGACAGACCAATCGAATGAAGGATAAAGAAAATTTATATTATATATTCAGATATTCTTCAGTTATGATCAATGAGAAAAAAAGGTAAACATAAAAATTACAGATTTTAAGTACCAAAAGCTGATTAGATATTAGTATGATAAAAGGCTGAGCATGCAAAAATAAAGCACCATATTTTCTCTTGTGATTATTGTTCAGGACATCATACCAAACTGGAAAATCCATGTTACCAACCAAATAAGTACCTATTGGGGGAGGGGGATATCTTAAAAATGAACTTATATATATGCATGTGCTCATTGTTGGTGAATATTATAGAACTCAAAATGAACTTATTAAATTAAATTTAGTCCAATTTATTTTTTGATTAATTAGATGTTATGAGAAGTAATTTAAAAAACTTGTTGATGTATTTGGTTTTCTACATAAATTTATTGCAAAATTATTGTAGTTTGGACTAGTTACAAGTAATACAATTTCTTTATACTGGTTAGAGGTTCTATTAACATTTTAGATATACATTATATAAGAGAAGCTGTACTGTGTTGATTATGGGTCTTAATGTCTTATTGTGAGCCTAATAGCAATAGCAATTTTTTAATAGCAATAAACAATTTTTCAACTCAGCCAATACCTCCCTGTGGCCACTTCATAAGTTGCTGAGAATTGAATCCTGATTACACAAGTTTAAAAAATGGCAAAAAGAAGAAAAATTTGAATGATTGTAGGTAGAGCTGGGAAGTTAGTGTCTGAGTGGATTGAATTCACAATAGCTCAAGTTGTTAGAGCAGCGGTCCGCGGGTGAGGTCGTGGGTTTGAATCTGGCTCATGACACTAATTTTTCATCTCAACCAAAAACTTATAAGAAAAAAATAATTAATTAGATTTTCAAAATGTTTGGTTTTTGTCTGTACAGATGAAATCTCAACATGGTTATTAAAAACCGTTAAAAAAAGGCATTGGATATACAGTTTTGCACAACTGTTCAGTATTGCTGGTTTAGCATCTGGTGTCTTAAAAGATCAAGAGTTTTTGTAGGATTTTTAATTTTTATTTTCATATATTAAGGAAATTGATTAAAAATATTGTTTTGATTTTATTCAAAGCAATGGAAGTTTGTTAGTTTTTTTATTAGTTAGTAAATGATTTTCAATTACCTGAAACAATGCCACATCATTGTCATGAGGGATTCCAATGTTATAAAGTGGATGTGGCACGACTCGTTTAACTTTGGCCTTCTGCCCAAAGTAGGAATGTGCATGACGCCTTGTAATGCCCAATTGGATCGTCCAACCCGATGTATCTCCGTGGCTGAAACTAAATGAACAGTACAACATTTTTTCTTGTCTGTCTATAAGTAAAATTTCCAAAAGTGCTCACTTTCCAACACAGTGAGATGCCGTGAGGACCCATTGGTCAGATATCAAAACGCCAGCGCAGTAGAAAATTTGTTCTGGTCCTCCAAGAAGTGCCGCCAGGAAAGGCCAATCTCCCGGACTAGAAATTTTTCCTCCGATGATACGAGTCGAAGGCTGCAGCACTTGTCTTCTTTGGCCACAGACTGTAAAAGTAATTTGTAAGTTCAATAAAATAAATAAAAGTAAAAACCTTTTTAATAAAGCAAAAAAAAAAAAATTTTTTTTTACTTACTTATATTTGTACACGATAAGTCGACAGTAGGGTAGGCCTCTGTCCTTGGACAATTCCTGAGTTCTTTGAGCAAGAACATCCTCTTTTTTCTACTTTTTGTCCTCCACATTAGAGAAGGGTCAAGAACTTTGGAACTTCTTGATGGAGTGAAGCCCTCTTTTCCTTTCAGCGATAGTGTGCTCGAGTTGGAATCACTGGAAGAAATTGTTCCAATGGATTTTTTTCAATTGATATATTGAATATATGAGTACTCACGCATAGCCAAGAAAATTGCAGATGGCTTTGGCTGATAAATCAGCCCAGTTTGAAACACAAGCGGGCCTCCAGCTTTGAAGATCTGGCTGAAAGATTTCAAGCTTTCCGTGACCTTCATCTCCCATCCTCTCACTCAGTCGCACTTTAGAAAAAAGAAAGAATCATTTTGGTTTTGACATTCTTAAAATATCATCAGTATATACACCAGATTACAGGCGTCAATACTTCAGGAGATTATCCTACATGCCAAATTAAGCTAAGCCCTTATTGTTCAAAGTCTGATTCTCAATTGTATCAAGATATTTCACTTTTCAGGTTACTTCACCCTTTCACAACTTTGTCCCATAAAGATTCTTGTATCGAATAAAATGTTAATCCTACTATAAAGTAATGGAAAGAGCATTGAAAAATTTATGAGCCATTTTTTTAGTTAACTTAAGACAAACGAGATACTTAGAACATAAACTTTTTCCAGTTTACAAAGTTTGTTGTCGAAAGTTTACTTATGATTTTAATTGGCTCTATAAATACTGGCAGATATGGCATTTACAGAAAAGTTGCCACGACTAATGAGATTTATACATATGTGCCTAATTTCTCAAAGATCAGTCATCACTAGTTGAAAAATAACGTTTAATTGCTAAAAGTTTGATTTTTTAATCACCAATAGTTTTTAAGATGTTAAAACGTCTATTAAAATCAATGAAATTATTAAAAAGTAAAAAAAAACTACTAGCACAAAAAAAGTTTTTAAAAATTAAGTTAAATGTTGAAGTGTTCACTCTGTTTAAAAATGTAACCCAACGTGTCTGAGAATGTCAATGTTTTGGTCAATTTTGAACACTTAATTTTATTTTTAAATTTGCTGAAGTTGTGAGGAACGGTCAAAAATGAGGTCGTTTATAAAAGCAAGTTTTTCATTTTTATATTTGCCGCGTTTCGACCTTTATTCGGATCATCTTCAGAGCATAAAGTGTGGTGCTATTCTTGAGGTGTCATATTCGTTTTGTGCACACTTTCACACAAAACGAATATGACACCACAAGAAAAGCACCACACTTAATGCCCTGAAGTTGACCCAAATAAAGGTCGAATCATCGGAAAAAAAAGAAAAAGGTGTTTTTCCAAAGTACCTCATTCTAGAACGCTTCTTACCATTTCAACAAATTATGAAATAACAGATTAACACACATTAATTTAAAAAAAATGTTTTTCATGCATTTAATTTGTATCAAAGAATAATTAAATTTGCTAACGATTGAAGTGATATAATTGTATTTGAGATATTTCACTTGATTTTTCACTCAATTATTGATAAATTGAGAATCAGACAATCGAGAGTAGGGACTTTTAGTCCAATTTAACATGTAGAACAGTCTCTTGAAGATGACGTCTGTTCACGTGACACTATGTATGAATATATAAAAAAAATGTTTATAGAGTACTAACTGCAATTCCTTTCGTCTTGGCCTTTCGGACAGTTAATTTCACCGTCGCACATATGACTTTGCGCTATGCACTGGTTTGCACCGCAATGAATCATCCCTTTAGATAAACGAAAGGTTTAAAAAATAGTTTAATTAAAAAAAAAAAAAATTGCTTGGTCTACCTGCAGCGCAATCTTTGCAGTTGAGTTCGTCCGATTGGTCTTCGCAATCGACGTGGCCATCACACCTCCAGTCGGCAGGAATGCATCTTTTAACATCACACTGAAAGCCACTGGAGCAAACTGAAAATTTGACGTTTTTTTTTATTGTTGTTGCATAGGTTAAAAAATAAATAAATAACCTGGTCTTTGTTGTTTCAAATCGGCCACTATCACCTCCTTGTGGCCGATGCAAGTATCAGGATCTTCGGACTCAGGGAATAATTCGCAGTCGAGGTAATCAGGCAATGTAAGGCCAAAAACCTCCAAGAAAAATCCACATCGTCTCTTCGTTTCTAGAAAAGAAAGTTTTAGTTAAGAATATTTATACAGAAGTTGCTTATAGACGTACCGAAGCATAGGCTTTTGCACGGCCTGACCAAACGTCCGTCCGGGCCGCATTTCGGGATGAAGACCGAGCATAAGAACAGCGGCGCGAGCTCGTAACACTTGACGTCTACCACCGCTTCATAAACTTCTAGTTCCTTTAAACGAGTGGAACAGAGAGGGGAAAAATTGAATCGTAAATTCGGACATAAAAGCCGAAGGCAGTAAATCTAATAAGTTACAAGATACGCTTTAAAAAGCGGACCAGCTTTTGTTGCCAACCGTAAACCTACACGTGGAGATTTTTAATAGCTACTTCACTCTCCCGGGTTTAACGGTAAGCAACAAAAGGATTTTACAACGGATTAGAAACAACACAAATTCAAGTGTCACTCACAGGGGAGGCCTCTCTCTGGTTGAAATGACCGATGTAATTGGGGAACATTGTGAAATTGTATGGTATACCATGCTGGAGGCAGAATTTCACTATGACAGGTACACACAGACCTAGAACAATAAATATATCAAATTTTTTCACATAGATTTTAAACTATTTACAGTTATTTTAGAAAAATTTTCTGAGAAAATAATAGAATTTTCTTGAAATAGTTTAATTTTGTAATTTTGGAGTCAATAATTTTTAGCATCATCAATGACTGATAAGTATGTAAAAAATGATCATTTTGAATGTTAAAGTTTTTGCTGTAAGAGTAGCTTGATTTTTATAATTTATTTGCATATTAATTTTAGAAACTTTAGTAGCTTTACTGATATTATAATCTACCTAGTTTCTCATGACACATCCAAAATTTGAACTATTGCCCAAATTGGCATCATTTGCGGCAAAGGTACAAATAATTATAAAATAAATTGGTAGTTTGGTCGTTTACGACCATTTTGGCGACTACCCTAGCTGTTTTTCTTTTGTCAGACTAGTTTTGGCTTCTAGCCATCTTCGTTGCTCGGTCTATCTGTTATTTTTATTTAATATATTAGTTTATAAAATTTATAATAGACGGAATGGGAGCTTCGCCTTGCTTTCCTTAGAAATCTTCCAGACCAAAAGAGAACGTATAAGCAGGCCAGGGTGATAGGATAAACTACAAATTTACCACCTCATAGACAAAAGAAAAATCTCAAAAATAAAATAATAAGATAAAGTGTACTTTAGTTGTTCCACGTTTTCCAATTATATCTTAAATAACTTTCTAACTGTTATTCATTATTGTAACACACGAATCAGCGAGAATAGACGGACCCAACAAAGTGATCAATATTAACATGTGTTCATCCGTTCGCTTCATTTTGGTCTGTCTATTAGTTGATCTGTCCGAGTTATAAGTAGGAAGAGGCACAACCTACAACCCATGATTGCGAAATATGCCTGACAGACTTAACCAGCGAGGATAAGCAGACCAAAATTATCTGCGAAATTACAATATTTTTAGCTTGTTATTACTGTTAACATATCCAAAATTAAGTTTGTTGCTGTTCACCCCTTAAGTCGTATTTCTTAGAACACTGTTCTACTTGTAAATGGAAACCACTCAAGTTTTTAGTATGAATTTTCACAAATCCCAATTCAGGTTCAATTCAGAAGAATAAGTTTATAAGACCACGAAGGTGTCGGCTTCTCGGAAGTGATGACAATAAAACGTTGTTGTGCAGCGGGATTGTTGCCAAATCTCGAAACGCCTTTATTTTAGAAACAATTCCGCGCCCCACCTGACGAAAGGTGGAAAGTGGAAATCATTCGTTTTGCAAAACAGTATTGGAAAAAGTCGAAACGTTAGCGAACGTATTAACTCTAACAAAAATCGGGCACTTTTGCAATTTCCGTCTTATCGTCTAGAAAACTGGAATTGGACGGTAGCAAAAATAAATTCACCTAACCGATTTCCTCCTTAGACCGCCGAGCTCATATTCACTTTAATTAACTTACGTTCAATATCGTTCTGTCAAAGTTTGTTTGCCGACTAAAAAATACCTTTTGTTTGTAACAAATCATACTGGTTTGAATATTGTACGACTGTTTTCAATGTTGCCCGCCTTTTAATAATTTTTGTTAGAAGTCCAAAAATCATCCTACTGCTATTACTATAGGTTTACTTCATAAAATAAAAGTGGATTGAAATTGTTTTTAAAAAGAACACTATGTATTAACGACAATACAATACATAATTGGAGTAACCAATTCCAATTAGGGATTCTTCTTAACTCGTTGAATGTCAAGAATGGATTAAATTAAAAATATTAATTTTAGCAAAGATTTGAAGGTTGTAACGAAGGAGGGGGTTTCTTGGTAATGAACACGTGAAGATGTGATAAGGGATGAATGTGAAGGGTTACAGATAAGGGTCGAGAGAATATGTACTATTCAAGATCAAACCTGATTTTGTATGTATAGTTGAATTTTTATTTTTCACTCTCCAATTGTTGTTATTTTCTTGTATCTTTCTTTCATAACGTATGGATGACGAGTAGAGTGAAAACCCGAATTAATAGAATCTGATATCGTGACACTTATATGATTTTTTTTAAATTAAGAAAAACGAATTTTTTCGAATTGATGATTCCAATGAAATGATCCTGCGATGCATTTTTAATTTCTTTTGACGTAGAATTTACATTGATTCTAAAATCAAATTCATGGGATGGTGAGCTTTTACGTAATTATTCATGTTGATTCGATAAACAAATTAAGGGGATTTAATGATTTCAATGCGTCATGGACATTGTGATGCTATTTATCTAATATTTCATGTAGATTCTTAAAAAATGTTAATGCATTAATAGTTTCGTCAATGTCGGGGATACTGTGATGATGCACTTTTATATAATTTTTATTTTATTCTACGTAGTAACAATTGTAGATACAATAGATTGTAAAAGGAAATTAATGGGATTTGGTAAGTGCTATACATGTATTTTGTAGTGCTATTATATATTTGCCAAGAAAATCCATCCAAACTAATTCATGGAATTTGATGACTTTGATTGTGATAATGCTTATTTATTTTTTTCGGAGATTTTACATAGATTCTCAAAACGAATTACGAGGATTTAATGACTTTCGTGTCGTGACACTTCGATGCTCTTTTATATAATTTTTCCTCTAGGTTCTTAAAACGAAAAAATTGTGTATCTCCAACGTCGTAATATTTTGTTGATGTAATTTTATGCAATTTTTACTTAGGGTTGAAAAATTAGTGGAATTTGTTGATTCCAATGCTGTGGTACTGCAATGATGCACTTTTATGAAATTTTTCACATAGATTTTTAATACGAACCTATGAAATTCAGTGACTTAAATGTTGTCACACTTTGATAATGCACTTTTATTTAATTTCTTACGTAGATTCATACGACAAACTAATGAAATTTAGTTGTCACGAATACAAGGTCATTCCAAAAAAATATAAATATGTAACTCACCCGTAAAAGAACTCACGTTGAGCTATTTTAACGGTTTTTTCAATGGTGAATTCTTTGTACTTAATTACTGTTCGTGCTTGCCTTTTTAGATGTTTAAATCTTTTTCACGAAAAATCTAATTCAAACATAAAAAATTGTTGATTACCATTCCGTAAAATGATTTTATTTCTATATAGAAGTAGACCGTGGTAAGTTTTTTGGAATATTTTTAAATGGAACCTTGATTATTCCATTGCGGTTAATATTAGAAAAAAAACACGTAGAACATAAGAATATTGGATAAAAAGTTTCTCCCATTTACTTTACAATTTGTTGATATTTCCAAATATGAAGATCGTGTACTAGTGCATTTTATTAATTGGATGGATTGACAATTGTTTTACTTTTAATTTATTATTTCATTTCCATCAGTACAATGAACAATTTAAGCAAATGTAAGACAAATCCGGCAATGAGTTTTGAAATTTCTTTTAATCAATGAAATTCATACTTTAGCATAAATTAAACTAATTGTACCAATCTTAAAAGAAAATAAATCATAAAATTATCATAAAATTTAAGACCCCACAGAATATTTATTTCAAGTAGGATTATTCTATACCGAGTACGATTTTGTGTGCTATGTTATTATAATATAAAAACGGCGTTTACGCTTTGAGGTTACCATTCATATTTTAAGATCGTTTATGTATATTATTTATTCTACGCCGATTGTATTTATTCTGAACTAGATTTTTCTACGTACTTTTGCTGAAATCTTTGGCTAATAGCAAATCCGTTTACCAAGTTAAAAATTAGGGTTTAATTTTTTAAGTATTGACTTACGAGACAAGTAGTTGCTCTTGTTTTATAGTTTTGGAACTATGTAATAGACTGGGGTTGGGTTTATGTTGGAGGGAGTGAGTGAACGGCCAATAATTTAGGTTTGTAGATTATAGTCGTTTTGGTTTGCCAAGTGGCCGGTTCTTAATTGCTCCCTGCGTAATGATACAACCTCTTCATTTAATCACTTTCCAACTCGAGATGCAATTAACCGAGTTTACTAACGGGGCTTACCAAGAAGAGAGGCGTTTCCTTTGGTGGAAGGGGGGGTCAGCAATAGTGACAACAGATGTTGCCAGGATTTTTTAAAAAATTTCTCGAAACACTCCCTTGGAAATTAATTTTTATACATTACAACGCACGTTAAAAAAGAGAGGAAACATTTCTCCCTTAATTAAAAATGGTAAAAATTTAATTTACAATCAGCCTTGGCTAATTTGTCAACATATTTTTGAGAGATAAACGAATATCTTTTTTAAACCATTGCGGAACGATCTTCATTTAAGCTATTAAACTTTAATAACAGAAAACATAACAAAATCTGGGAAATAAATAAGCTTTGAAAAAGTTTACTCATTTGGGAGTTTTGTTTAAAACCGGACATCGAGAGAAGATGGATCACGGTGTCTAGGAACTACATAACATTAACAAACATTAATAAAGCCTTATTATTATTAGTTTTTTCCCTTAGGATGGTAGCACAGTGATTTTACACGCCAAGTTCAGAAGTGGTACGAGGTACAATAATCCATACCTAGGCCTTAAGAAAGATTTATGACTTCCAGTTATAAAGATTTCAGTCGATCCGGTTGTCCAGTTCCCTCCAGTTGCAAGTTGTTCACATCGTATAGTAGAACCACTTGGAGTCTCTACTTCCTTGTTTAAAGTATGACTCACTAGTTCCTACTGGTTGTGCCCATAGCTTGAGGGGCTTGTTTTCAGTACCCTACCAAAGCCGTGCGAAAGGGAAGGAAAAGACGCTTTCATAATTGATTACCCCTAGACGCCGGACGAGATAGTGAACTCGTGTTGTACGGGCTGTGGCTGTGGTACAGGCAAAATTCGCAGAAATTTAAATAAGCAAAACTTTGCCCCACTCTGCTATATCCCGAAGATTGTTTCGACACGAATATATAATAAGAGTCGTAAAGAAATTCAAATGATTTGATGAAGAAAAGTGGTGAATATCACCGATCCAAATTTTCAAAGTGAAATTCATGTAAATTTAGTTTAAATTTTTGAGTACAACCTCTTTAACTGCAAAAGTAGTTTACATTTGCTTTAGTTCCTCCTAAGACTCTATCCTTTATCGAAACTCATGATCTTTCGGGCCAGAAACCCAAACGACCTTTACGAAACATTGGGTAAACTTTCCTATGCTCAACAACAACAAACAGAAGTTAGTTCATGTTGTATGGGCGAGGTGTTATTGCGGAATTAGGTCCAACGAAAAAGTGGACTCCTAGTCAAATTGGCAATTAACCAGCACAAAATTCCTTCATTAAAACGTTTGTACGAAATAATAAAAAACAAAGGTAGAAAACAATGGTAGGACAGGTACATTAGTTTCAGCAATGGATCGAGCAAACCGGAGACGGGTATCCGAACGATGCCTGGGTTCCGTAAAGAACAAATTAGTAAAATGATATGCAAGACTAGTGCCGAATCACGGCATAAAATGTTTACCTGAAAACGAGTATCGAAGATTCGCCTTACGAAAAAAAAATGTTCGTAGAGGTATAGTTAAGAATACATATATAGTCATGACTTTCCTGCCTTCGTACTGAAGAACGAAGCTTTTGGAGCAGGTTTTTAAGTATTATCACGAATACTCGGAAATCACAGTATGATATTGATTAGAAAGCAAATTCAACTTTACTGCCAAGCTTTTGACCTATTTTAAGGTCCTCATCAGGGCAAAACCATCTTAAATATGTTTATTGATTGACATGATTTTTCGACTATTTCAAATTTTTTTGATGACCGACTCAGCCCCATCATTGCCAAGAATTCTCCGTTTATCGATAATTATTCAGATGTGAGAAACCTACATCACACCAGACCGCATCTCACGATAATTATATATATGTACTATAAACAAGAGTGCTGGTACTACGGTAGAATAAACCGCATAATATAGTGTAGACGTTTGAGACATATTAACTTGCGTCTACAGCTGTTAAACGGATGCACAAAACTAAAATTACAAAATAAAGAAATAACCCGTATCTATATCGTATAAAAATAATAACTTAATCATCTTTTAAAATCATAAAATGATCAAATCAGAAACTACCTTTCGTTAGTTTTTGAATTTTATTTCTTTATTTAACTATTGGTGAAGAAAATTGAAAACGTAAGGACCTGTGCGTTAGAATTAATTTGTTCCTTACCTGGTGCAGGGTTGATATCTTGCTGTGGTATAAAAGTGTTTTTTGTAGTTGTAACAGTACGGTTTACGTATCTCACTGTTGGTGGATATGCTGTAATTCGTAATAAAATTAGTATTTTATTAATACATTAGAGTAAATGTGTTGTTACCTTTGAAATAAAGGGCAACGCCACCCGCAATGGCCATAATGGCGAGTGCGTTGAATATTACTTGAACAAACTGGAATCTCAATCTTCCGCTTGTAATGTAATGGTTGGACGGACGCCTCATGTCTCGTATTATCTGCTTAAATCCCATTAATAATCAACACGGAGTTTATTAAGTAATTATGCCAGGCTAGTTGATAAGAAAGAGTGGGACTACCTACCCTGTGGTGGAGGGACATGTTGGATCCATTATGGAATCTGACAATGGTCTGTAAACTGGCCGGTGTCGAATGGCTTTTTGTTATTGGTGAAGTGTTTGGATCGTTGGGCACGGTTTCGTCCCTGTCGATTTTAATTGGCCCCAGGTCTTTTCCTCTTTCGCTCCCGTACTTTTTTTTCCGTACTCCGGTCCCCTTCGCGATCTGGGGTAGGAGAGGCGCTTCCATGCTTTTCGTCGTGTAGCTCGGTGAAGAGTTCTGGGAAAAGCTGTCGCTCGAGACGTTCGAGTCTTGCCTCTCTGGAATCTCCGGCTCGACCTTGATGTCCTCATACTCAGTTTGGATGGGCGGCGGCAGTATGACGTTTGTGTTCCTTTTATGGTTGAACTTGTAGTTAATGTCTGCTGGAAGGTTGCCCTCGGAGAACTTCCGGTTTGGGGGATTCGGTCTCGGAGGAGGCAACTTGTTGAGAGTGTCATCCCTGTTTTCAGGCACTTGCCCATGGGAATACCGCCTCAAGATAGTTTGATTAGTTATGGGGTAGAGCTCTGAGTACGACGGAGGAGGCGGTGGTGGGATGTCAGTCTCTTTTATTACTGGTGTCTCGGTCCTGTGGGGTCTCGGAGGCGGTGGAGGCCGTTGCCTTCCAGTAACACATGGTCTCGTCCTCGCTGGTACCGGAGGTGGGACTTTCTGTTAAACAAAAGTATTTTCTTTAAAAGGTTCAATGATTGCTAACAAACCCGTCTCCCATCACTTTTTCTTACAAAAATAGTCAGATATATTTTGGTATTTCGCAATTTCCAGACCACTAAAACAAGCTTATCCCGAAAGATGCCTGTCAGACCAAACCAACATAAATATACCAAAATGATCGAATATTTAAGAAAATTCTTGTTTCTAAAATAAAAATTGAAATCAAACTCGAGAATTATTCAGTTACTGAGCCAGAAACGTTTCAGATAATTTTTTTCAGAGAGGAGCCGTCATGATATATACACTTACAGATATGGGGTATCTCCTTGGCGGTTGTGTCACGACATATTTTATTGTTGGGATTTGCTGTTGGGGAGGCGATTGCTGTTGCTGCGGATGGAGTACAGTGGAAGTGATTTGAGACGGCGCTTTTCCTCCACTTTCGTTCCTCGCACTGAAAATAAGAGGAAATTAAGAAATACAAAACTTATGATTAATAAACTAAGGGACGATAAAAAACAAACAACAGCATAAATATTTTATTAAGTGATGGCCTGACTTCAAATAGCTGAGTAAAAAACCCAACGTTTGCATATCTAATAAATTAAAGATGTAGGCAATGCCTTCTGCCAGAAATATTTCTTTACAGGCAAAACCAAACGTGAAACTCAAAAAATAATAAAATCTAATCAATGTGATTTTTAAGGTAATTTATTTGATTAAGTGATTATTTGATGAAGTAAGTAATTATTATTTTGATTTTAATTAAAAGCTAATTTATTCTTCATGGCAAGGAATAATGAAATAATTTCTGCCTTAAAGGAAATAAATTGTCTAACATTTTTTATTCAAATTTAACTACAAATATTTTAAGAAGATGATTGTTAACAATCATCGAAACGAAGAGGAAACACGATAAATGATTAAAATAATCATCTTTGTAGTCTTTACAAGATAACGTGAAATATTTTTTTAAATAAAAGTAGTCGATCGCTGAGAGCAATTTTCCCCTTCTATTCACACTTTATTTTAAAAGCTCGACAAAGCCCTTGTTTCTTTTCCTTTTTTTCTAAAGAGTTTACCAAGTTATTGATTTGTGGCGCCATATAAGAAGCCTTCACTTCATTACAGGAGGAAGAAAGTTTCCGGTCTCCGGGCTTCTAATAACTATCGTCCTATACGGGAAATACAACCGTTCGGTACGTGCCGTTACAAATCAAATGAAGTACGTGATTGTAAAGGAAATTCTATTGTGTTGATTCCGAAAAATAAAATAAAACAAATAAAAAGTGAGAGAGACCAATCACGTTTACCAACCGATATACACGTTCTATTGTTCGATCGATCGTAGTTCCTTAAAATACAATAACTACAGGAAAATTGACATAAAAGCGTTGACAGTTTAAATACAAATCAAAGTGTACAAGGGATTCTTATAATGTAGGAATGGAATGTTGAATAATCATCAACAATTCAATTTGTTGGCTTCAGAGCCCTGAAGATGATCTCAATAAGGATCGAAATGTTGGAAAGATAAAGAAAATGTTTTTCTGAAACCTACATCACAGCAGACCGCATCTCACGATTTCTAAATAATTAGTTCTATTGAATATTTATAAGAAATTTCATTTGTCAGATGTGCCTAATGAATCGGCTTGCCGGCTTATTTACTCTGACCAGCACTAAAGCCCCTGACAGGGTAAAACAGGGAGGGTAGGCCAAAATTAATCGAAAACGAGAAAAATACAGGTTTAGCACTCTACAGCCTAAGAAGGGATTTATTCCAGGATCAATAAAATATTAAAATAAGCTGTTAAATCTTTTCGTTAAAAAAATAAATAAAAATTCTAAGATTAATTCGTGCTGTTTGCTCGATAATAAACATGAAATTTAGTCTTTAACGATCATTTCGACCTGTCTGCTAGCTTCAGACCCTTTGGCCTGTCAGACTTGTTTCGTTATTTCGCTATCTTTGGTGTGCCTGTGAATATTTGTGAAGTTAAGTATTTTTTATAAGGTCGTAATGGGTGGGAGCGTTTGTCAAGTCGTTTGTCGTTATCTTTATTGTCGGTGCCTTTGGTGGATTGAGAATGTAATATTTTCATTATTCTATAATGACTGGTGATCTGTGATTGTGTTCATTATTTTGTATAGTTAATTACACAGATCAACTCAGTGAGGGTGGGCAGAACAAAATGGACGCTATCGATGAAATATCAATAAAAATATTATTTTTTACATTAGATTTATTTTCTAAATGCATTATTCAAATAATGTATGTGTTTATGTTGAAAAATTTACGGAAAAAGCAACAAAATAAAAAATAAAGATAAATGGAAAGAACAGGAAAGTGAATAATCTAATCTACACCTTTTGCAGAATATTTATGGAACTTATTTATTTTAAAACCTTATTTATTTAAATCAGTACGTTTAATATGTCGGAGAGATGTTAGCCAAATGTTTTGGATTTTTCTTATCGGAAACGAATCATGTTCTATTTACATCCTTGAGAGAAGCTGAGACACCGCTATAACAAACAATACGTTAAATTCAACGCCAGAGGCTCCCAGACTCTGTCGACAAGCTTTTCAAATATGACGATTGTTTAGTATGATTGTTTTTGAAATAATGTATTTCTTTTCTCAATTTATTCAAATGTTCGTAGATATTTTGTCTATCGTTTATTGATCGAGTACATGCATAAATAAACTAATCTAAAGTTAAAACATTCTTTAAAAAAAACAAAAAAAAAAAAAAAAAACAAGGCAAAACAAAAATTACTGAACAAGAGGATTTGCCCTCAAATATTACAGAAAAATAGATTTTTAAAATTGTAGGGAAGTTGTTAAAAAATCCAAAAACAAACTGAAAATATCGATGAACATAAAAATTATTCAGAATCGACCATATAACAATAATAATACATAGAGGGGCGTCGGTGGCCGCAAGATTTGACACGGCGCTTAAGGTAAAGGTCCGGGATTCGAATCCAGCGACCCTGCATTCGAACCCGACATACTTACAAATGGGATTTTTTTCAAAAACACCGGCACCCTGAGGGTTTACACGACTCTGCTGTTGGGAACCCTCGTTAAAAAAAATACATAGCTCGTCCGATACAGTTCCGAATGACTTCTATGTATTGCGGGCTTAGCCTAACCGCATTTTAAATTAACCCACTTATTGACTTAATTAATCGTTATAATTAAAAGTAATTAAATAAATAATAAAGATCTAACCAATTCATGTTATAATTCATATTCGTTGCGTTATAAGTGGCTTAGGACAACATTAAATTTGTGTTTGACTGGTATGTTTAAATTATTGTTTTTAAAGGAATGTTATAGAAAAGATATATCGACACAATAACTTTTCCTATTTTCGGCAATAATGATTCCAATGTATAATTATTAAAGTGATTATTTAAGTTTCGTAAGTAAAAGCTTTTTCATTTTTAAACTACCTCCGATAACGTCACGTTTGCAAGAGTGTTATTTTTTACCCGGGATAAAAGGATACGGTAAAAAGGAAGTCACAATTTGATACAACTGCTACGCAAGGTTTTTTTAAATACAACCTGTTGATTCGGCTAACGCTCTATTCAGTCTTCTCCCTTTTAGCTTGAATTTTAGCCCTGCTCATCCTAGTAATAAATCCTTAGAGTGAAAAAAAATTCAAACTAGTTTAATTGAGAAAACAAACCGACTGTTTTTTTTTTTTTTTTGTAATTTTAACATTTATACCAGAGGTTTATGTTACAAGTGAACATGCAAGAAAAAAAACTTTTTTTCGGCACCGGAGTGACCAGACTCGGGCAGCGGCGAGGATGCTCTTGGTGAAGTCAAGGTGAGGCCTTTAAAAGGCCGAAGACGCGCAGGTGGCACTCGAAAGCCGAAGAAAGCCTCACCAGGGCTTAGCGGGGACGCTGGTGAGGAGTGGGGCCCGACGGGAGCGGACAAGGGGGCCTCGGGCAGAGACTGGTCGGTGTGGACGAGCAAGGCCAGAGGGTAAAAAGCAACGTGACTGAGTTCTATTCGATTAATTTTTGGATTTTTTTATCGACATGGTGGACTGGAGGGTTCGCGTGTGCGAGGGGAGAACCGCTCCGTTACGACGAGGAAAAAAGGAAGCGTACGAGGTTTGAACTTTTAAGTGAGACTAGAAGATTGGTTCCTGGACAAGTTTTTTCTTTGTAATTTTGAAGGGCTTGTTTAATTTTTTTTTGTTTGTTTGTTTTACTTGTAATACAGAGGACATTATTATTTTACTTCCTTGTTTTTTTTATTACAATTTCCCCGAGGGTTTCACTGTTCCCCGAGAGGACGAAAATAAAATAAAAACAGTGTGGCGCTCGACCACTTCTCTTTTGGGGACGAAGCGGCTACGGGAAGAGGAGAAAACATCTCCACTGAGCCCCAGTACCCGGTGACCGGGTGAATTGCCAACTGCCCGGCGAGGAACCGTAACACTTATTCACACATAAATCAAATTCCTGTGTACTTCATGAGTTCATAAAATTGTATGACAGCTTTAACTATTGTTTGTAATATAAAATTGAGTATGAAGTTATTAATAATATAAAAAAATAATGACCTGTCTTTTGACTATTTTTTTCAGGAAAACTTCGTACAAAAATTCATTAAAGATTATTTTGGTAATATTAAAACAAATTGCAATAAAAAGGTTTGAATAATGTTATAAAAAGAGTATTAATATAAAACAGGCTGATGAGATTTGTAGATTTCGTACCGATTGAGGGATGTTCGTCTTTAGCAAAAATTTATTGATGGGGGAAATTTATACACTATAAATGTTAGCTTGTTTTAATGTTCTTTTGTAACATATTTATTTAATGACATTTAATTAATGCAAGACTTCATTTTCAGATTCATCTATTCAAAAAGAAGATACGCGGTTTTGTACTTGTATTTTGTAAGCATTGGCGTGGGAAAAAGCGTGTGAATTTTTTCCAACTCCGACTTTAACACCCTTTAAACCGGCTACGGTTAAAAGCTACTTTCAGGGAAATGTTTTTCATTTTAGGCTCAGGGAGGGTATCTCCACCATTACTCCACTTCACCACTGTATACACTTTCATCGCAAATGTTTATCCGACTCGTTTAGTCTATCTTACAGAAAGATGGTAGACTTTGGGAACGGATGAATTTTATTTTTCCAGTTTTTTCCGACAGTAGGGAGGAAAGATATTTAACTGGAGTCTAAGCTTTATTGAGTTTCAAATAAAAATCTTCCACTTCCGTGTTGATATATATATTTAATTGTTTATAAAAACAGTTGCATCTAAATCAATTTTATATTAACGTTTTTAAATTTTGTCCATTTTTTGGCTTTTCTCTCTTTAACAATCCGCGTTATATTCTGTCTATTTTAATTTTATATGCAGTAGAAACTTTATTTGTAATTAAATTCACTAATTTCATGGTCCGCTTGACCAATTAATTGTAATTTATTTGTAATTTTGTTATGCCTCGGACAATTGACACGAAGGTTAAATAATAAATATTGACACTTTCTCGTACGTTTAAAATTGAAATAAAATTCACTGCAAAAGACATTTAGATCTCAATAGTAATACCTGGGCAATCCATAGTGGTCCAGTTGTTTCTGAACTTTTGTAAATAATTTTTCGCGGCGAAATTGGTCCAAGGGCAAGGGTATAAAAATGACATGGGGGGATGAAACATACAATAGACGATGTAAACGAAACGACTTACAATAAGAGCTGACAGCTGCCAAATTTCATAATAAAGATTCCATCTTTGCCCGTTTAAAACGGGGGAACTAAAAAATAAAGCGAACGTCTTTATTGATAACATTTAAAAATTTGTTCACGACAAAATTGTGAAGTCTTGAAATAATTAGAACATATAATTTGATGGTTAATTTTTTCTTTTTTTTTTGCTTTAGATAACTATTAAGATTTTTATTATTTAAAAAACCATATATATGTCTTTTGATATGCTAATGCGGCAAAATTTGGTAATACTTTATTTTGATTACTCTACTCCCACCAGCTGGAAGGAAAGCGTTTTTCTCTCACTGTGCTTTTTCACTTGGGCTTTCGATGAAAGCAGCTTTTACAATATTTCTCTAAAGGAGAAGTCAAGTGAAAAATACTACGACAGCTCTGGGACAACAATGAAAAACTGCTTTCTTCCCTTGGAGCATTTTTCTTTTCGACGGATATGTAAGCGCTTGTCAGATGGAAGGACAGTCGGTAAGACATAACCGTCGATATTCACTTCACTGGTCCATTACGTTTGTGCTTTTAAACAAATTAATCATCACATATATCTAAAAGAACCATCTTATTTTCTTATCCTTACGTCAAAGAAGGTACAATCAGTTGGTACACGGATAGACCAAAAGAGCTTTTCATAAAGAATTGACCCATCCTCCCTTTTAATACAATTACAAATTCTCTTTATTTATTTATTTTAATTTAATTAATTTATTTTTTAAATTTTGAACAGCCAAACCTTAAGGCTTTACTACTAAACTGGGCCTTTCATATATGTAAAGGGCTGTGTGAGGTGAAGAGCTCCTGAAAATAAGTCTCTCTTTATCTCTTATTATCTCTCTTCCTCTCACTATCTCTCTCTCCTCGTGGGTTCTCTCTATTAATCTTTGTTTTGACAAGTTCAGTGTTTACATACGAGAGCTAAGGGCTTAATTAGTTCGTACAGAGTCAGTCGGAGTAATGCCAGAAACAGGGACTTTTTGTGCTTTCTCTGGGATATGCCGAGTAATAGTGGCTAATTAATCCTTTTCAGGTTTGAAATGCAAACATGAAAAAAAAGACGGGAGGCGAGTTTGACTTTTGCTATTATGTTGGTTTTAATTCTTTATGATTTCTAATTGATAAGCGGTCTTTCACCACTCTTTGGGTTCTTTACACCGCGGTTTAACAAATTAATTTTTGTTGAATTAAACTCATTTAAACAAACAACTTTAAATTCATATTTGGTTTGATGGTTATTAAATTTGTAATTAATTAAAAATTTTCTTTTAAAATCTATTTTATCTTTTTGGTACTTATTATTATAAAACACCAGTGCATATATAGTAACGTAATCCCCTCCAACCAACCAAATCCGCTATCTTGGTTCTACGTGGACAGCAGACTTACATAAAACCCACGCATAAAACAAAAAATGCAAGATCCGAATCGAAGATGCAGACAACTCAACCTATTTGGACCCAAATCCGTAATGAGTAACACAATAAATTAACAATTTACAAGACACTAATAAGACAAATTTGGACATACGGAGTCGAGCCATCCAACATTGACACTGACTATATCATGCACAAAGACCTAGATATCACATTCATGATGATCCAACCATCATTTCACAACTTTCACTCCTTATGTTCGATAAGGTGTTAACAGCAATAAGTCTTTCATTCTTAAAATTTGAAAAGAAACAAAAAAAATTGAAGGGTACAAAAATCAATTCTTAGAATTGGATGGACCTGATGTAAGATATACTTTATTAGGTTTTTTTTTAACTCTGCGTAAAAAACGAATTCGTTAAATCTCATGCTTCAATAACGATCTGATGATCTGTATTAATATATTTTTCACGTAGACGATTTAAAAACGAATTCCTAGAATTTGTTCAGTTTAATATGGTGATATTTGATAATACATTTTCATGAAATTTTGACGCAGATTTTAAAAACAAATTCATGGAGTTGAACTTCAATTTTGGGATCTTATAATGAAGCACTTTTATGTAATTTTTCACGTAGATTTTACATAGATTCCGAAAAAATGCTGGGGTTTATTTCTTTGATAGTCGGGAAATAAGGAATTAACGGGAATTAGTGACTTTAGTTTCGTGAAACTTTGATGATGCCCCTTTCTGTAATTTTTTACGTGATTCTGAAAACGAAGAAATGAAATTATTGAAAATAATAAAAATTGATGATAATTATATATTGGATAAATATTTATTTAGAAATCGTGAGATGCGGTCTGGTGTGATACAGGTTTCAGAAAACATTTTCTTTATTGTGCCAACGTTTCGATCTTTGTTGAGATCATCTTCAGGTCTCAGAGTGTTTGTGTTCTGTGTAATTGTGCCATTCTTGCGTGTCGTGTCGACAGTGCCTACACTAATTTCCACACATGTCGGATAAAAGTTAACTCCAACAATTTCGTAATGTCATTATGAAAAATTTGAAAAAATATAAGTAAATAAATTTTTTAGAGTTGCTAATTGAAAAAAAATATGGATGAATATTACCACATAATGTTTTTGCATGTTTGATTTTGAAAAAAAAAATTATATGCAATCCTTTTATTAGAATACATCTGACAAAATGATATTTATTTTAAGTACTATTATCAAATAATAAATATTTATTATTTAAAACGTTTCAATTTTAAATTAACTTTGCGTTTTAAGAAGTTCAAAAGTTATCCAAAAAATTTTCCATGAATCAACTAATTTTGATATACGGTTGCACAACATTGTAAAAATCGCAAAAATTCGTCGTAATATCCCGTTTTCCGACGACCGTACACAGAAAAACTTTGTCTTAGACAACTTGAAAGTAGTAAAAAATAGACTTGTCGAAGTGAATAGGTTTATTTGTCAGTAAAACTCACCTGTCGTGTATCGCCACGGGATGGAGCCAGGGTTGAAACGGGTTATTGCTTTGGTTGGAAACTTGGGGCCTGAATTCCCCCAGCCCTGACATTCACCCAACATCCAAGTCAGCCCTGCGGAATAAAAGTAAAACAACATTATTACGAGTGTAATTTGAAACAATAAACAAAGAAAACTGTAAAAATGTTGGAACAAATGGGAAAGTTAATTTAACTTACAACATAGCAAAACATACCTAAACTTGATTTTTCTTGCCAAAGATAAAGAAGACCGTTAATAAAATCTTGTTTCTAAGTTATTCACAACAATTCCTTATTTTTTCCATTTAAAAGCAAAACTAGGAAAATTGTATTTATCCCAAATATCGAAAAAATGTTGTCTAATCAGCATTGATTTAACTTCTACTAGTGTCAAAATATCAATACGGATTTGAAAAAAATTATTTACAATTTAAAAAACAATTCAAAAGCAGGAAGACTAATTAAAAGAGTTAAATATAAAATCTAAATTTTAGCACTGAATTTTGTTGTTGGTTAAATTTGTAATCGGAAAAAAATTGAAATTGCACTGCCCATGAAAAATCCGACCACTAGGTTCTTGCACGAAATGATGGCAACATTTGAATATGCATAGTCTCTCAGCCTTTTAAGTCAGAACTGCGCTTGGTTTCATCTTTTGGAATATGGTTTGCTTAACAAGATGACTTTTTATGTTTACTAGCTTAACACATTCATCAGTTCATTCAAAGATTCGAAAAAGATATTAATTTTTGCACTTTTTAAGATGATACAATTTAAGCTAAAGAGAAATCATATTACGAACGACGCCCTTTAGCAATAAATAGGCAATTTTAACAAGCTTTCAATTGGCCACCTTCCACTTTGCCCCATTCTTCCACCGCTTTCTAGTTATTCGCATTTTTGTGCCAAAAACGTGTTTTTTAAAGTGCACGTGGAAAAATCCGATCACTCTAATTTAATACATAAACTTACTGTTTCAATTCGAAATCAAACTGCCATAATATCCGTGAAATGGGAAGGAAAACTTGAATTTCCGTGGTGAGGTAAATACGTGGTAATCGACAGCAGAAGCATTCCGCACCCAAAAAGGTCAAAGTAAGAAAAAGTATGAATTGTCCCTTCCCTGCTCACTTTTTTCAAAAGCCCTCGGGACAAAAGTTGTAGAGCGTAAATTTTGAGAAAACCTTTTTTTATGATCGCATAAATAACCACGTTTTTTGACCAAAATCGAGCCATAGGTCGAATGTGACCAATTAATTGAAAGGTTACTAAAATTTATTATCGATTGCTTTATGGGGCAGCGCCAAAGACCATTTGAAGTTTTCCTAAAAAGTGCAAAAATTAACTTGTGACCCAACTTTTGGAATGTACTGATAATGACTGAAGCTAGGAAAACTTTTAAAAACCCTTATTATTCAGCGTAAATTTTCTAAAAAATCCGATCTAGAGCAGGTCTGTGACTAAAAGGAGTGAGAAACAAGCATTTTCAATGTTTCAAACCAGGTGGTCGGTTTATTTATTCATTGATTTTTTTTGATGGGCAGTGAATATAACAGGAGATATCAAAAAATCATGGTTCAGTTTGTCGTCGGAGAGTATAAAAACAGTTTAAAATCATGGGATATGTAAACAGTATCTAAGTAAAATAAAACTATCTAACTCCCCACAATGCAGATTCTTTTTTCCGAAGTCGAAGACCTGTAATATATAATTAATGATATGCTCTGAATGTGAACACACGGGAACAAGTTTTTCAACAGATTATTGTTGAGCATCTATTTAACTAGATATTTCTGTTGAAATCTAACAAAATGGATGTATTCAGAGCAATTAAAATCTGAACACAATTCAACACAAAGTAAGTAAGTTCCTAAAACAATTAAAGTAAGGGTCGGCGGCTGAAGTCGGTCGTGGGCGGCAGGAGTGGAGAGAATAGAACGTGTTATCATGTAACCATATAAATATGGTTTTTATCCAAGTCTTCAAGAAAAGGGACTGCTAAAATTCCTATTAAAAAAAGGGTTTGTGGCTCCGGCGTTATCGCCTCTGCCACTGCTTGCTTAAGTGAACCTGGCTTAAGGAGTTTGGAGGATTTTCTTTCAAACCTTCACGACTAAATAATTTTACTTAAAAAACTCATGGATTTCTGATCTTGTTTAATTTGATCCACAATAAAATAAGTATGTTATAATTAATATAACGGTAAAAATACGTATAATTTGAAATAAATAAATACAAACATCCGGCCATTTTGTGTTTGAGTTTATATTCATAGTGACACGAATAGTGCTAAATTTTATTATTGAAGGGGCCTTTAGCCTCAAAATAAATTTATTTTCTTCTTCTTTTTTCTACTACATTTTTTATTGTTAATAATTAATTACAGGAAAAATGTAATAGAATCAATTCAAATAGTAAACGAAAAAAGCTTTAATTCAGGCATGTACAACACACCAGAGTAAAACGATACGTTGAAGGAAATTGATAATTTAAAATTAATCATGTATTTCCTCAAGCGTATTTTTAAATACATCAAGCTTATCCCCGACCAATCAATTACAAAAATCTCGTGTTTTTGGATAATTAAAATTGATTAATTTAGTAGAGTAATGAAGGTATTAAAATATTCAGAACATAATAACATTCAGGAAAATAAATGTGTTTAAAAATATCATTACTTCATTGATATTATTAAAAAATTTGTTTATTTATTTAAATGGAAATGATATATGATAACGGCGTACAAAATCTGAGAAGTTTAGACCTTTTCAAATGAAAATTTGAAAGTATATTTGATTTAAAAAAAAAACAATCTTTGAAATTTATTTCAAAGCTTGAATGAATGTATAATATTTTTTATTTTTTTTAAAAACTTAATGTAAATCATAGCATAACGGAACGTTTAAAACGTAAGTTTTGTATCAAATCCTGTGTTCATCTACCTGCTTACTTTTTGATTATATGTAAAGTTTTTAAACATTTTTAAATTTACAATCTACTACTTGAAGGTCAAGTTTGAGTTGGTAATAAGTTTTACTTATGCTTGGATGCACCTGTCGTAATAGAAAATGTATTTCATTTCTTGACCCGCATATCTTAGGTGGACGGACGAGATTTATGACCCAGATTACCATTTTCCTCAAATCTAAGAGAATACGGGTCGAAACGGAACAATTTTTTTATTTTTATTAATACATTTGTTTATCAAAACTGGTCAAATGAGACCATCTATTAATTTTACAATAGCTAATTTAGTGATAAATACATTTTAGTGCACTCTTAATGTCACAGTTTATCTTACTGAGTTTACCGCGTAACCTTCTACGGAGCTAACTCAAATAGCTTTGTCCTCTTCCGTCTTCTTACAATGTGAAGATTATGAAGCAGGCAAAGCCTCGGTGTTCGGGTGGCTTTGGCAAAGAAGATAGTAAGCATATAGCGTGATCATGTCTCTGTTTATGTCGCCATCGCAAACATACCAAGGAGGGTTGTATTATGGTAGTATTGCTTCTTTTGACACACACCAAAGTTGTTAACCATACATCTTTAAATGATTATGAATCATTATTATATTTTGTATTGATTGCCAGGATTCCTTCCCAGCAACCTATAAAGTTGACAGTATTTGAAATCAATTTTATTCTTTTTAATTATTATTTATATTTAAGGATTTGGCTGAGATAAACGTCAGTGTCACGAGAGGGATTCGAACCCACGAACTCCGGCTAAATACGCCGATGCTCTACCACGTGAACTATCGTGACTTCGGTCCTCTCGAACACCAGCTCGTGGGTTCGAACCCCGCTCGTAAAACTGACTTTTTATGTCAACTAGAACCTTAAATATAAAGAATAATTAATTGAAAAAGTAACTTGGTCAATTGACCACTAAAATGTAAATGGATTTATTCTTTTTGTTTTTACATTTTACGTTTTTCTTTTGCCACGAATAAATATTTAAACTAAATTCTGAAATGGAACTACTTTAGCATTCCACAAAGTTACTTATAAAGGAATTTATTAAAATAGAAAGTGCCCTACTATTATTTATTTAAACTTCAAAGAGTTGAAGGTTTTGTGTCAATAAACTTAATCTGTTTCATGTTTTAAAAATTTTGTTGTTTTGTTTTAAAAACTTTGTTAAAAAGTTTGTTGAAATCATTTGTTGTTTTGTTTTCGGTGTAATTTAAATTTTGATACAGACGATTAGGTTTCGTGGTCCAATTGACCAAATAAATTCTTTTCGATTAATCTTTAAGTAAGGTATTGGCTTTTTTTATATTTTTAAAACTTTTTATTTGTTTTTTACAACTGCATTCTTTGATGCAACAAGTAAAACAGATAGTATTTACATGTAAACTTATAAAGGTGGCGTGAAAGCTTGAACAATTACCATCCAGTGATGGTAGCGTTAGTACTTCAAACGATGAGTGAGATATATTCCTTCGTCGATGTCAATGGTTGTCGCGGGGCCACCGAAACTTCAGTCTTCTGTTGGGATTGTTAGGTAATGTGGTGCATGACAGGTTTTTGACGAAAGGGTTCGGATGATGGAGTAGTTTGGAGTGGAACGTTTTGTAGCGATCTTGGGCTAGCTCGGTAACTAAAGGGACGTACAAGTCAGTATGGATGGTGGGATTGGATACATAGAAAAGGGCTTGTACTATTGTTCGGAGGATTTTGGATTGAAGGGATTGTATTCGATTGAGGTTAGAACGCTTAGCAGTACCATAAAGTTCAAGTCCGTATGTCCAAATGGGGGCCAGAAAGGCAATGTAGTTTTCTTTTGTTTGTTAATGAAAGTTTTGATCGTCTGTCCATTAGTAGTATTGGTTTAGATAAAAAAGTCAGTGTCACGAGCGGATTTGAAAAGTGGCAAAAAGGAGGGAAAAATCAAAAGGTGTGATTGAGATGGGAAGTTGGTGTTCAAGTCACGATAGCTCAAGTGGTAGAGCAGCGGCGTATCAATCCGAAGGTAGTGGGTTGGAATCCCGCTCATGACACTGACTTTTCATCTCAACTAATACCTTACTTAAAGATTTTGATATAGTATTGAGGCAGTTTGTAAATGTAATATCTTTATAGATTGCTCAGTAGTTGGATAGGAGTTGTTTGTCAATACCCTACTTAGTGCTTAAAGTGCTTAAACAAATCTTAAATCTCTTCCAAAAATTCATCATTTACATCTTCACCTTTTTTCTTTGTTCGATTCACGTTCTTGACCTGGGGAAATTATCAACGATTGATTTCTAAACCAAATAAACTTTTTAACGTTGGCACGCATAAGAATCCGTAGCTTGCTTCACCATGCTGTACTGATCAACCACTGAACATGGTGATGTGACAAAACACACCTGACAAGTAAGCAGCATGGATAGACCAGAATGATATAAAACGATCAATACTGTTTTTAAAGATAAAATAGCACTAAGTAATACGAATTAATTGAAAGATAATTAATAAAAATAAAGCTATTTAAATTGGCGATAGAGGATTTAAAAAAAAGTGATAAATCAATTTACACTGATTAAATCTGTAAAACTCATTTTTGACACCTATTTTATTAACATAGATTAGGTATTTTACAAGAGTGGTAAAAAATGGTCAGAACGAAGCAGGATAGGGATGACAAGTTGGTGAAATTTGTTTAAAAGGGCGAGGCGGGGCGGCGTTATCGTCTGAAGAAGCCCCTGGAAAGATCATTTGTCCCTAGGGATGGGAACAGCCCTGGATTTACCAGTCCGTGCCCTGGCATAATCCTGGACCCTGGCAATTGTTTTCTACTTCTCGCCGTGCCCCCGTCCCCCGTTTATAACTCTACACTAACCTGCCTTAAACAATGATGCATCGTGTAAATGACAAAGTTTATTTCCTTCCACCCCAAAGGTCAAATTGATTCATAAAAACAATTATCTCGTGTAATAATTTTGGTATAAATGAGATATTTGTTTTAAATTAAACTTTTATTCTTAATACAAATTTTTACAACTGAAATAAAATATTACGAGAAGCTAGCTGGAAGTCACTGTGCTGTGTTTAAATGAAATAATTATCACCTATTGATTTTAAATTCTAAACTTTATTATGCATTAATTGACCAATTTCATTACAGCTAACAATAAGACTGTTACGAAATGAATACAAGGTTTAATTGACTTTAAAATTTTTAATGGCATCGTGTCTCCCACATTTTTCAATACAGAATTTATGAATAGAATTTTTTCTAGAGGGGTCAGGTAAGGTGATGGTGGGAGTCAAACCCCTGTCCTTAATATTGGCTGATGCACTCCCAAGAGAAATTAAGTTAGCATCTTATAAAGCTAGTGTGATTGTTTCAAGTCAGTTTCTCGTCATCAAGATGTACTAAATAAGAGCACAATATGCAAGGTGCCATATGATTAGGCAACACTTCAAGAGGATACCTTACGTTTCAAATTGGACTCAAATATCTTCATTGTATTCGACATATTTCACTTTTCAGGTCAGTTATACCTTTTTCCCCATAAAGCCCCGCATCTCGGAAAATATTAATGCTATTGTAAATGCTCTTCAATTTTTTTAATCGCATTTACAATAGGATTAATATTTTGGAGACCTGGGGTGTGCCATGTGTTTACACTGTATTTTCGTTGTTCCCAATTATTTTTCTTTATCTGCCTTTTTTTCAACTTCTCATCATTTTCAGTGCTCGGTCTAGCAAGAAGTCAAAACGCGATAGAATAAAATAGGCTAGAGCCAAAATGATATAAAAAACCCACATAGTAGAAGTGGCATATATATTTATAGTAAAAAGAATAAGACCTAGGGTATAGTTTTCGGGACAACGGCAATAATTGAAAAAATGGCAGCGTGTGTATAATCCTCACACGCCTAGAAACCGGCAACAATTCTAGCAAGGTAGAATAAGGAAGTATTAGGCAGGTTTTGCTTAGATAACAACCCATAGTGACAAATCGTTTCAAAAGCTTTGAGATCTGCAAATATATCAACACATGACTTGAAGTTTAAGAAAGTATAAAATGTGAACAAAGAACAAGGCAATTGTCCTTTTCTCACACTACTTACATCGCTAATCAAATGCTGGATATGACGTCATTTTAAAACATCTCACAATCTAAAACATCGAGGGCAGGAAGATGTAACTGATAGAAAACAACCAAAATACGAATAATTGTGTATGCAATATTTCTGTGGTATTCAAGTTCAAAGATCCTTTAGCATAACCGCCAAGAAGGCAATGGAAGAATAAAGGAAAAAATAAATAATCTTGACACAGTAGCAGTCCATTACTATGTTCTCTTATGGGACCGCATTAGTATTTTTGATTTCCTTTTAAAACACCATGGCGACAATCCGTTTTTAAAAAGATATATATCACAACAATGGAAAATATCTTCTACATGTATGACAATAGTTCAATAGGGATCAGTTGGAGAGAAACGAAACTTTTTAAGTTTAAAATGTTTTCTTGGCACGAAACTATCATTTGATTTTAAACCTGTCGGCATGAAAGTATTTTTCATAGAAACATGAAAGCAGATGCACAAAACGCTTAATTTGTTATTTGATTTGCCTATGAATCTTAATAATACAAATGTAATGACAGAACTGGGTCAGTAGAATTATTAAGCACACCATTTAAGGATCAAACGATCGATCGTAGAGTGGTATCTCCTCAAATAAGGTAGAACGTTAATGCATTATTAATTAAATTTGATTAAAACTCAGCAATTTTAAAATGTTAAACGTCGTAATATTTATACCTTCTTAACTAATCAGACCGCAGCTATCCTGAAATTATAAGCCTGTTTCACAAAAGACGACGGTGTAAACTTATTTTATTACAGCTGAACATTTGAAACAGAGGCCAGATAATGTGTCGGAGTGGGAAAATACAACGCTGCCTCTTGTTCGCTGTATGAATTGAATGGTGAAAAGGAAGTAAACAATTTTCGACTGTTTGTTTCGATGCAAGTAAAACGGTTTTGAATTCACCCTACCAAAACAGGAAGTACATACAATGAGACACTTAGTTAATATACCAGATCCCATAAATCACAATTGAATTATACTATTTTACTACAAAAAGTACGTTTGGAATGATACACTGAAGATAGCGCAACGCCGAAACGCGTTTGAATAACTGGACAAACCCGCGACGGACCCAATTAGTGACCCCATTTTGAAAGTATGTTTTATATTGACAATAATTTATTTGCGACACATAGCAATGTTCAAAGATTGACATAAAAACACTATTATACCCGTATTTTTTAAATTATTTATTTAAACAACAGGAATTGTCAATTACAAAAAATATTTTAGTATATGAAATGTGTTATTAGAGTGACAATGATTGGAACCAGGAAAAATGAGATTAGACCGCGCAATTTATGCGAGGGTATTGTAACTTGATTGGAAAGTTCTAACGGCTTTGGATATTTAAAGCCGGATTCACCGAGTGTATGTAAAGGTGGTTCAACTACACAACGTGATATTTGAAGATAGACTAAAGTTATAATACTCGGGTTCATTTGGATTTTCTATTGATGGCTTTGCAATTGTGTACGGGATCCACCTTTCATCGGAATACACAGGATTCGTGGAATACACTTTTGAAAAAGATCAAATAAAATTGAATACAGTTTTGTAATAAGAGGGAAACCTTTTTTTAGCTTGGGAAAAGGTCAAATTGTTTTCTTTCAAGAATGTTGCTGGATTTGTGGTAAATTTTTTGCAGAACAGATATTTATATCCATGTTTGACGCTCGATATTACTTTTCCTTTTTTATTGATATTTTATGTATCATCTATTGTTGTACATTATGTATATATATATATA
>CM077103.1:6098666-6109959 GCA_039619505.1 Cimex hemipterus | reverse complement strand
TATATATATATATATATATATATATATATATATATATATATATATATATATATATATGAATCCGCGGAGTATAAAAACGATTTTAATGTCATGACCTTTGGTAAAAAAATTTACTTTTTGTAGTAACAGTTTTTATTGTGCTCATTTTTGTATTGCATTTATTTGATATTTGCAACTAAAAATATTAAGTAAACATTTTCATATATGATGCCTTTATTGATTGTGTCGCCTGTTGTTGAAGTTGCACAGTGACAGCATAACCTCACACTTAAGCCTTGCCAATTTTCGTTCCTTGGAAAAGTTCTGGAGCCACGTTCGCTTCAACCGACTTAGAGGATTTTTCTGGTAAGGTTGGTATCTGCGTAGATTGGTTGCTCCGAAATTTTTTATATCGGGTTTTGATAAGGAAAAGGGGATGTGTACGTCGTTTTGAGTAGTGTGATTTGAAACATAAAAAGGAACATTTATAATTTTAAGAAGAAGACTGCATTGTATGATATATCTTCCGTGTAATTGAAAATAGAAGCGGACCATGCATACTTCCTTGAAGAACACCCACTCTAAAGCGTGTATAAGATGGAACTTCAATTCCTCGGCATAATTCGTCCGTTAGATAAGATCTCAGTATGAGTACGTATGGGAGAGGATGTTTTTCAGTTTCCAAATCAAGTCCCAATACAGGACTCCAATGACTAAATCAAGAAAGACATTCGAGCAATGGTTTTTTTCCCAAGGAATTTTAGAAATTAGAAATTTTAGTTATTTCCAATAATCGTATGAAACGTTGGTTTTGTAAAATTTGGTCAGGGTTGATAGAAGATTAATGGGCCTATAGGAACTGGGAAGACTAGAAGGTTTATTAATCATTTTAATTATTGAGAACTTCCATTACAATAGAAATTTCATGGACCTGAGTTCATTGATTAGATATGTTAAAGCCTCGTGGGGTAAATTTTGTAATATTTGTATTGTATGTAGTTAAATTATATCCTGGAGCTTTAGGACGAGCTAGTTGTTTTATTTTGTCTGATGGAGTAAACGCTTTAGGAGGACGAGAGAGTTGCAAGCGTATATAAGTGGCATGTTCAATATTATACCGGTAATTCTGGTCAAGAACAATAATGTGGTGGGAATATTGTAGAAAGATGCTTTGAAAACAATTTAGCTATGTCGGAATTAGTTTTTGGATAAGCGTTATCAATATGTATAGGTTGATCGTGGTGTTTACAGGATCTTACGGGCACAGGACTGGTAGGAATTGTTTGTTTTACTACGCGAAGTAGTGTACAATTGTTCGTAAATTTTTGTTCTGAGTTTGGCCAGATCTTAGGTTTTCTCATTAGTAGGTTCTCTCGGTGTTCATATTTAATTAAATTTAATGTAGATTTCCTAGAAAAAATAATTACTTTCTAGCACTTATTTCATTATGAACGGACAGTTATCGAGTTTTTAAAACAAATTTAGGACACTTACCGATTATCTTACCACCAATTAAGCATCTATTCACTATTTGCTAGGCTGGTAAAATGAGTCAGGTCAAGTTGCAATAAAAATTATATTTTAGATGTAAAATAACTTCTCTAATTCTTTGCTACAACGAAACAACTGATAATAAAATAGTAAAAACCTATCTTTTTAAAGATATTTACAAGTGGTCTAAAAAAGTACAAGTACAAGTACAAGATGTCTAAAAAATCAAATTGCATTTACACGTTTCTCCCAGTGGTTTATTACAATCTGCAATTATTAGTATAATATGTAATTTGATGATACATAAATTTTCAAACACAGTCGACTCATGATAATTCTAAACCCAAGGGACCACAAAAATAATTCGAATTATCGAGAGGAAAGAAACAAAATTGTTAAAATACATTTTTCCAAATTATCACTGAAATTGTACATATATAAAACATAGCAAAAGGAAAGAAAAAGCGAAAATACTACAACTGTAAAATTGAACATTATTGTGCATTATTAAAAAATCGTGAAGTCGTTTTTGGTTCATTTGTTTAAATGGTTTTCCGAACAAATCGTCAATACAATGATCGCAGAATATAACAAAATAGAGAAAATTCAGAGAAACTTTAGGTTGTTAGGAAGTAAACAATATGTGAAGTGAAAATTTCGAGGAATTTATCAAAGAAAATGTGGAAATGTAACGATGGGAAGTGGCTCCTTTTCTGTTAAAGGCATGGCTTTTTCACCTGTTACAAAATTATTTCGTATTACCGAGTGTAGCAAAATGTACGGAATGTTTTTTGATTTACCGAAGTGACTTGCTGAGAAGTACAAATTATCATGTTTCGAATTAACAAGAGTCGACTGTGTACATTGAAGAAGCAAATAATCAATGTTTGTTGCCTACTGATCAGAAAGGATGTTCACGGAGCCATTTTATCTTAAGACGCCTTATAGGATGTGGATGGGTTCTTGAGGCTTGAGTGAGACTACTGGGTAATGGGAGAAATTATTGTATAACTTGGTAACTTTCTGAAGAATAACTTTTTGGATAAATGGGATTTTCAGGTCGTAGGACGGTAGTATTGGAGACACCATTTGGAGCCCCTGCTTACCCTTCGTTTCATCGTCCTTATCATCAACATCAGATCTGATAGGTAGACCAAAAAGAATCGATAACGACCAAATTTCACGTTCATAAACCTACCAGCAACATGCAGAAATTACACCTTTTGAAAAATACAGATTTTCTTTGGATAGAAAACAGGCGAGAGCAGAGATTAATTTTTTCACAGATTTGAATCAAGAATTATAAGAGGATTAGCCATGCCGTACTATATGAAAAAACTAATATGCCAAATACAATTAAAAAAAGTATATTCGTAATAATGTTCAACAATTTAAAAAATAATTTTCTTTTAGATGTCGCAAGTTCTGTATGATGTGTAGAGATTACTGACCGTTAACGGATAATTATTCAAATATCGTGAGATGCGGTCTGGTGTGATGTAGGTTAGATATATTTAATTGCTTTCACCCACGCTTACAATTTACACATGAAATAGAAAACAACAATAAAATACCATTTTTAGATACACTCGTAATAAAACAACCTGATGGCACATTAATCACAGATTGGTATCAAAAACCAAGAAATACAGATCGCTACCTCAACTTTACATCTCACCATCCTCTTCATACAATAATAAACACGGCCAAAGGGCTACTTCACAGAATGATTACCCTAAGCCATGAATCATTTCACCACAAGAACATAAAGATATACAAACAGATCCTCCAAAACAATCTCTATCCTAAACACATAGTTAACAGGATAATCAACAATTACCACTCAACACGAACAGCATCCACTATTACTAACAATACTATATTAAATACAACAAATACATTAAATACATACAAACCAACATACATTTCTATCCCATTTATTCAAGGCCTATCACACAAATTAAACAAATTTCTCTCATCCGATAACTTCAAAATAGCTTTTAAAAATTATAAAACAATCCAAACACTGTTTTCCAAAATTAAAGACCCCACACCAATTACAAATAAATCCGACGTAATCTACAAGATCAACTGTTTAAACTGTCCAGCTACATACATTGGTCTTACATCCCAATATCTGGACAGGAGAGTAAAACAACATATCTACGATTGCAAAAAACTCAAACAAAATCCTACAGCACTCGCTACCCACCACTTTGAACAACAACACAATTTTGACTTCAACAATCCAAAAATACTACATACAGAACAAAACAAATTTAAACGTAATTTTTTAGAAATGGTTTACATCAACAAGGATAAACACAGCATTAATTACAGAACAGATACATGCAAACTCAGTCGCAGCTATGCCAAGATCATTAATCAAATTCAATACAGATAACATACATGTATCATCACATTACATTCCACACATCAAATATTTTTCGCATAGTCTAATTGTCCAACAATCTAATTTTCCTTTTCCCATTTATCCCTTTCTACATAATCCTGAAAGAATAAAGTAGCCGAAACATTACCAACACATTGTTTCCCTTTGTCGGCTCTTTTCACCTCAAAGAAGCCGACGACTTATACAAAATTGTCTTTTCTATACCCACTTCCTTCCCTACCACTTCAAAATCAAACATATATAAACATGAAACAGTAAAATTTCACTGGCACTCTCAACACGACATGGCACAATTACACAGAAGACAAACACTTTGAGTGAGTAGAAATACTTTGATAGAATATAAAATATAATTTTTGCATTGTATAAATTCCATATTCTAAATGTATTTTCTAAATGTAAATTATGTTTGTAAATCCCAGGCCCTGAAGATGATTTCAATAAAAGATCGAAACGTTGGCACGATAAAGAAAATGTTTTTCTGATACCTACATTACACCAGACCGCATCTCACGATATTTGAATAAGTTCTGTATGATAATGAATATAAAATATGAATTGTATATACCTTCTGAAATGTGGTCCCAACCCAAGGAAGATTATCCATAGTGGAAAATAATATACAGAAGACAAATAAAAAAATTATGACGATGTTTAAAATTTTGATAAGTCAATGAGGAAAATGAATAAAGATTTGCACAATCTGCGTTATGAGTATGCAAAGTACGAAAGCTATATTAAGAAAATTCATTCACTTCAACCTTTTGCTGTCAGTCTCAAACTGTAGAAACAAATATTGACCAAAAAGTGGATTAAACCTCTGGAGATATGTTTACTTTCCAGGCCGGCCTTTGAGAGAGAGTTTGTGTTTAAACATCGCGGCAGAGAGAGAGAGATAGATAGATAGATAGATAGATAGAGAGAGAGAGAGAGAGAGAGAGAGAGAGAGAGAGAGAGCGAGAGGAGAGAGAGAGAGAGAAGGAGCCGATTTCCGAATCTCGGTTATGAATCCCAGACGTTGGTGGATCGGTAATCCGTCTTGTAAAATTGAAGATAAAAAAGGAGTTCAGTGCTTTCACTTTAAGAAAACCCCCGGCCTCTGATGTATTCAACGTCATGATCCACCACGAGCCGACTATCCCGGCGTAAGGTATCATTTATGTATTTATGTACCGTTGGCAATACGTGACGGAGCGCCTACAACTAAGATTATGTAGATGTCCTCAGTCTAACCTTTCTCTTTTGGACAAACAACTGTGGAATTTAAATTAGCGGAGGATTGCTCCTGTTTGAAGGATTCTGTCAATCGATTGCTACGAGCCAAGAAAAAAGTCTTCGATTCAGAGGAATTACCAGGAAAACCGTTTGATCTCCGACCCATGTGAACGGCCCCTCGCCTCAGATTACTGACGTGCCAAAAAGGCAAAACTTAACTATCTCCGTATCTAATACACCAATTTTATAATGATTTAAAAAGTCACTTTATTAAACAAATTTTACAATTTATTATGAGAACTCAGTTTCATAAAACTTTAATTAAGTGATGAAGTTAGAGGTAAAGAGATTTTAATTACATCAATAAGCTTAATGATAAATTGGAAATACTGAAAGGGCGTTTTATATGACTCAAAACGACGGAGGGATACGAACCCTGGTGTATAGTTTATTCTATCTTTTGATTTATTATTTTATGTTACAAATGTTTCATTACCAAACACTTTTGATGGATGTCTCGTTTCAAATGGCATAATTAGGATTTTTGTTTAATTGAGCAACCATCTGCGCGGAGCACAATAAGTTACACGGATAAAGAGATAATACAAAAGGGAAAATATGAAAAGGCTTCACCCAGCACTCAAAAATCATTACTTAATCACTCTCACTCTCCGAGAGAGGTTTTTTGGGAAGAGATCGGGAGAAAAGTTGTTACACGTGGGATTGGAGATTAGTAAAGGGTGGTTAGGTTTTACGTCAGAACGTGTGAAAGGTTTAAGGGTGACATACAGACGTAGTGGAATGAGTAAATTATATAAAAAAGTAAACGGCGCTGGAATAAACTTTGGTGCCTTTGGTAGATTAACTATACTTTTTGTGTATATCTTTTAAATAAAAAATATAGTCCCCGTCCGTATTTGTGATCATGATATCCCTTTAATTGAAGTAGCGTTTTAAATGGTGACTTTTTTGTATATTTCTAACTTTTCAAGTATGTTCACTTTTCGTTCTTTTTCTAGGTTGAAACAACAAATAGGAGTAGGGAGGGATTACCCACGAACATCTGTGTTCTAGAAGCCGAAGGAACTCTTTTCACGTTTTGGAAAAAGCTTTACCAAATTGGGGAAACCTTAGCCCCAACATAGAAGAGCTTCCAAATGTCTTCCTGATAAGATATTTCTGTTAGCAAGCGAGTATCTGCCACAATATGAGGTACACAAGTATCAACACGATACACCATCAACAACCGTCCAAATTTCATAACAATTATGCAGCAAGCACAGCAGCGGAATCATCTGAACCAGTGAGCCGCATAGTCTTGTCTCATTATTATGCCTTATGCTCTTTAGAATGACCTGAAATACTTCAAACTATGTTAAAATAAAGACAGAACAGGTGTGCTGTTAGTTTTATGTGCGTACGATCTGAGTAAATAATCGTGTTTATTGTAAAACAAAAGTAGCTGTAAAATCTAAAAAATCCCACTTTAAAAAATTTCCAAAAGTAAGTTTAAATGTTTAAAAAATATAATTCATTTACCGATTTATACCCCTGGTATAAAAAAAAAGCCCTGGTATAATTTGGGTAAAAATTGGTGAATCTAATGACCATAGAATTTGTTTTTAGGTGATGAAAGTTGTGGTAAATGAGTGATGTGAGGTACTTTTGCTGAATTTGCATTCCGTGCTTCGTGAGAATAATCTGCAACGCCGGTTTTGATTTTTTGCTTAATATTCAATCTTGGGAGAAATTCGCCTGGTTCATCTTGGAAAATGGGTTTTGGCATGTGCCGAACTTAAAAAGTTTTTAAGTGGCACAAACGTAAGAAAAGTTTCTTTTACTCGCAGCGCTTGGGGCTACGAATTTTTGTAAAATTAAAGTTATTTCGGTGAAAGACCTACATTTATTTCGCTCGGATCGGATTTTAAAAAATTAGAGGATATATCTCTATTGGGAAATTAGGTTAAACTAAAGTATCCTAGATTCTCATATTTAGTGATCTGTTGACGAAATTACTTCTTTGAATTAATTAATCTTTTTATAGAAATAATAAAAATAAAAAACGATGGAGAGAGTGTGGTGTTCAATCCTTTTTAAAAAGATAATTCCTACTCACAGTATGCTGGTTTGCAACGATCTGGATTTCGAGCCCTTTAGCTCATCATCAGGTTGAACGACATCTGCAACCACGACTCTCGTTATGAATTGCAAAAGTGAACCTGCTGATACCCCCGCCAACTCGACGTTCTAATTAGCAGCTAATTTTTAATGGCGCTCAATTTGAAAGTGCGAAGCGCGGAAATTATAACACAAATAAATATTATAATAGTAAATACTGTAAGAAATTAATTATAAATTAGTGATTAAAAATAAAAGATAGAAAATTAGAATGATACCTTATATTATTAAATTACTATAAAAGTACTAACAATTAAAATCATTAATTTAATTATTTGAACGTTTGATATTATTTATTTACATATGGAAAATGGGAGGTAGATCAAAATCTGTTATATTATTAATGCATTTATTACCATGTTCAATTTTACATTTTTTAATTTCATATTTTTCAAACCAATCTAGTTCTTTCCCATTGTTGAAAATGTAAACTTTTGTATTTAAAATTATGTTTTGTTTCTTTTAGATGGTCCTTAAATGCCGAAAATTTGCTCGAATTATGCAAGTGTTCTTTTACTCTCGTTTTTATTTCGCTACCGCTTTGTGCTGTATATTTAATATCACAATTATTACAATGGAGTTGATAAACACCGCTTTTTGCCATGTTGTCTACCTTGTCTTTAGGTTTTGAGTGGATGTAAAAATTTCTCTCCTGTAAAAACCCTCCAAATTCGAATTGTTACAAAACAATGTGAGTAGGAACCTCTTTACAAACGTGTGGTGATTAGTGACCGTTAATCGTAATATGCACCAGACCGCACCTCACGATTTCTAAATAATTATTTTTAAAAAGAGTTTAATCTTTTTATGTAAGGTTTTGGTTGAAATGAAAAAAGTAGTGTCAAGAGCGGGATTCGAACCCACGCTCTTCGACTAAATACGCCGCTGCTCTTCTACCACTTGAGCTTCGATCCATTTGGATACAAACTCGGAAGGAAAAATAAGAACGGTTGAATAAGTCGGTAACCCTCGCCCTGTTCGAATCCCGCTCGTGACACTAACTTTTTTATTTCAACCAAAACCTCACATAAAAAGTTTAAAGTATTACGTTGAAAGACAAATTTCTTCTTTTTAGATGTAGAAAAACTAATGGAATACTGATTATAGTTTACAGACAAACTTTCTTTTATTGCTTGTTCTTCTTATTTGATGGTGTAACAATAAGGATAGAAAGAGTGATTATGCAATAATCGAAAATCTGGTGCAAATGTCCTCAGAATACAAAATAATTATCTCTGTTATTACATTTGTTATACACTATCACCAAAAGAATCAGATGATATCTTCATTAGCAGCTAGAAATAAAAAGCTGACTGATGAATGAGAAATTTTTCCATTTACTGAATCATTATTGATATAAGTAAGCTCAAATCTGCACCTGCACATACACACATACAAGCTATCACGTTTGGCCTCCAGCAATTCCAGCTTTTGCAATTGAAAATAAATTACAGGCAGGCCTCGAGATCACCCACCTAAGGTGTTAGCAGTCTGGGGTCGAATCTCGGTCTTTCCGACCAGCCACCTAGGATTGGCTCCAAGGGCCACCTTGGTTTCAGCCTCCATGCACTCATTCTCCAAGTTAAGCTCTCATTCACTTCAATACTTTTACATATTATTCAATTATTTAGGGTGGTAGAATACTTGATATTCCTCCATCAAATTTAAACTTGTATAATAACTAACCTAATTGAGGTTCGATAAGTAACCTATATTCGCCATCAGCCCTCTCCCACTACACATTTGTAACTCGTCTTTAGGGGAATTCCAATTGTGAGGGGCGACAATTAAGAAAATCATTGTGATTCTCATATCTAAAACATATTTCTAACGGACAAGTTTCTAATAAAATAATTAACGAAACATCTTTGAATTATGTAGTGAACTTGCAAAAACTATTGAGCCTTACATTGTATAAAAAGTAACATTGTTATAAGTAGGAACATTTATTTACTAATTTATTTAAAATGATAAAATGATGATTTACGAAACTTCTTTTAATGAAATATGTAGACATTCATCTCACTTTAAATGCGTTAAAAACGCCGAAAAAATTCCTTTAACTGTTCACAGAGAATTTATAATTGAATGTGGATTTGGATTTATATAAGATCAATTATGCATATATGTGTACACATATGCACTCATGTGCAGAGTGGAGCCTCCAGCGACAATTTCAGCTTTTGTAATTTACAAAAAGTTACAGGCAGACTTCATTATACCTTCCATCCAGCCACCCAGGTTGAGCTATCAGCAGATACGTCATTTCAGCAACCAATGCAAGTTGTTCCTAAATCCAAACTTGTTGGTATTTTTACACATTCTTAAATACATTCTTTCCTATGTACTGAGTGAGTATTCCATGTTCCTGCACCACCCTCTATCCATATTACATAACTGTACTAATTGAAGGTTTCGGTGTAATAATAATACTCCGCTCTCTCAAACGATATATTCTTGCTGATAAATATATTCACTCTCAACACTTACTCAGCGACACAAAACTGTAAGTATTGTATACATAAAACAACCCTTTCCCTCCAAGAAACGGAGCAGAGGACACAGCTATTCGCTGCTCGAGCACAATTGTCATATGGAGTGGTATACCTGCGCTCTCTCTATACGGAGCCAAGGGGTTGCCCCCTTCAATTTGATAGGATATATTCAACAACCTTTCTCTACATACCGGACACATACGTTTTTATTTAGCAATCGAGATAAGATCGTTCAAATTGAATGAGTAATTTAAGTTATTTACTAGATTTTTGTTAATTATTATTGTAGATTTGGGAGTTATAGGTTATGTTAAGAACATAGTTAATTATTTTTTATTTTATAATCTTTTATATAGTTTAATTTGATAGAATTAATTCAATACCAGACATCTTATACATTGTATATACAAATATAAAAATATAATTACCATAAATACATAAATTTAGCATGAAACTCTAAATGATTAAGTTTATTCTAATATTCGTGCTAATTAAAGTCATGTTTTTCTCTTTTCTTGGTTAAAAGGTGGGCATTTTTATGAAAAATGTTTTGTTAAATAATATGTGGCTCTTCAAGAATCAATTATATTTCAAATTTGAAATACTTCAAATGGCCTAATACCAGTTTTACCTTTTTACAATTAATAAAACAGAGCAATTACAATCAATATTGTGTTTATTATTATATAAAATAATAGGTAATTTGCAGGTTTCGGAAACGACTGCATGTTTGTTAACACCTATAGCAATAGGATTTAACAGTATCTATTTTGTATAAGACCTAGACTAAAAAAATAATCTTTATACTTATGATGATTGTGTAACAGATAACTCCAAAGCTTTTATTTGAAATGTTTCGTGCCTGAGTTCATGTATTGCAAATCAATGATGTATCTAAGAGAGTAAATTGGGTCTTATTTTCGTTTTCATTCGTTTTAAGGCCGAATACTTACATTGATGTATTAACATTATTTTAAATATACTCTATACAAGAATTTATCCTTTTTTTTTGAAAGTGGCATTTTTCATAATCTATTAATATAGTCTATAAATACAGTCTATTAATATAGTCAGAAAGGTGAAAAATGAAGGAAATATTTCACTGTAAAATTTAATCAGAATAGAAACACATGTTGTGTAAATCTTGTCAAAATGGCATAACTGTAAAAGCCCACGAAGTTCTCGGTCGTCTGTATTGGTCACATATTGGGTCCCGCTATGCTCCTGGGTTTAAGTAGTTGAATGATCTTATTTGAGCTTTTCAGAATATAACAAGTAAAGAAAAAAATACAAAAACATCTTATTATCGCGATTTTTTTGAAAAATTTTGTCTAATACTTAAATATTGCTTTTATAAATTTATAATAATCAACGCTATTTTTCTATGTTTTTAATAATTCATTTTAAAATTTTTACGTTTTTAAAGGAAATTGTGTTTTTCAGGCTTTACCTTTATAAAAATATTCTAATGTAATTTACGATTCAGCTTCTTAATATAACTTGAGATATATATATATATATA